>CM031239.1:391246992-391846992 GCA_018340775.1 Taxus wallichiana var. yunnanensis | reverse complement strand
AATCAGGTCTACAGTACAAGGTTGTGTACTTGGATATGCTTGTGTAATATGTTTCATTGTTTGACTATTTTGAAAATAGATTCAAGTTTTATGTTCCAAATAAATAATCACACAATGAAAAGTCGTTTGTTCTTCTGGCTGCAGGACTTAAGGATAGGTGACGGTCCAACTCCAACGATAGGCGATGCTGTTGTAGTAAGTATTACTTATCCATCTATGCTTGAATGTTGCCATTGTTAGACCTGCAATTACTTGCAATTTAATAACACCCTCGGCAGCAAAGGAAAACTCTTTGTAAAATTTTAGAATCAGACTATGGATCTCATTATCTCTAGTGCCATGAGCTTGTTTTTCCTGTATTCCTTTAGCCTTGGTAACATGGCCTTATATGCACCCAATAAGGATTACTGTTAGTGATTTTGGTGGAAGTTCTGATGTTTTAGGAGTTTTGAAGACTCAAAAGTCACACTGATTGTTGATTTTTAATTTAAAACCATACATGCAAATTGAAAAAGTACACACATTGATACCCAAGATGCCTGAACTAGGAAAAACACAATTTCCCAAGCACAGATAGTTTCCAAAATAATATTATAACTTATATGTTCTAAGTTAGATGTGTCAATGCAAGTGTGGATCAATGATCAAAATGACCTGTATATATCAACATTGGGTAATAATAATCTATTTTTATCAGAAACGAGAACAAAGACTGACCTCTGCTACTTATTATTACAATTTCAACAAACTTTGTTGCCATCTATAGAGAGTAGATTTTTGGATTCAAGATCTCATCTTGTGACAGGGACATTTTTAGTAAGGCACTTTTATCACGTAGCTTTCTGCTATTATTATTATTATTATTATAGCTATGGGGACATCTTCTATGATTTTTATCTTGTATAAGGAGTAAATCTTATTAGCATCATTATCAATGTTTGGAAAAATGTGGTAGGCAAAGTAATGATAGTGAATGAAAATTGAGAACTCATATTTTTCACTGATTTGCATCATCCATTCATGTTTCAACTCAACTAACTCAATAAATAATGCTAAACTGATATTGTAACACCCCACTTTAGCCGAACATTAAGTATATCTAACTTATATTACAAGACAACAAAGTTTTATTTATATTCGAGGAGTTGTCGTGTAATGGTAATGGTAGACCTTTCAAAGAGTGTGATAGAGGTTGAAATCCCCCTCACCACAATAAGGAAGCCCATATCCCTAGTGTACATGTGTCGAGGTTGGGATGTAATAAACATGGGGTATGTTTAAGTGTGACCTAGATTTCAAAATCTGAAGAATGTCACCCAAGCTTACCACACACCACAATAAAGGCAGCCCTTATCTTGCCCAAGATTATCCAAGCGTAGATTCATTTACAATGTTTAGAATGAGACAATGTACTTTTGTAGCTTAGAATCAAGAGGCTTAATGTTATTACACCAAGAACCTTCTCAAAGATTGGAGTCAAAGTTCTTACAGTTGAGTGACACAACCCGCATATATGTAGGTATCATCTAGTTCAATGTAGTTTTTCTCTATAGCGATAACCAACTAGAGCATATTGAGTGTTTCTTTCACTTCCAAAGGAAATATTTAATCTTTTTCTTATTGTCACCGTGAATAGTAAAGCATCGTACTCAGCTCAACATCTCAATAAACTAGGAGTCTATATACATGGCTGCTATTAAACAAGGTTCTATACCGGCGAGTTTCTTCTCTTATAATGTGTATTTTGCAACCATTTTCTCTCGGTGACTATCGAGAGAATCAAACTTCCTTGAATGGTAGGAAGTTTTACCCTATGGCCAATTTTAAGACTTGGACCTAAAATATAGGATAACTATTGCTTTACAAATATGCCTCGTGACCCTTATTTATGATAATGAACTTTCTAGATAAATTACAAGATGAGACTTACAACTTGAGTGACCCTGTCTTTTAAAACATATATACGATCTAATCACTTCAAGCAATGTTTATAGACTTATTAGGCGACGAGCGCAGTTTGCCCACCCTATATATAGTTATAGATAGGGGGGACAAGAGTTGCCTTCGTCTCGTTCCATTCCATATCCTAAGCATCCAATCTAGCTAGTTCCCCTATCTATATATGGGGCACCCTCCCCTCTATCTATCTATACAGGATATGGAATATGGGGTCAAGGGCATTTCTGCTATATGTAGCTTGTAGGGGAAATTCTATACATGGGGGACCACTTGCCCACCCCATATATATCTATATCTAGAGGGTCCATATCCATATAAGGAGGGGTTGGGCCCCCTATCTATATATGGCATCTATCCATCATCCATCAATTATCCATGCCCCCAGCTAGGCTCCCCCATATATATGGAAGGGAAGATGGAGATAGAGGGGGTTGGGGCTGCCCGGGGTTAGATACAAATTAGATATATAGGGATAAGATATCAATGTATTCCAAAACCCTTGAAACATGTGGAAATATTAATTGTCTCTTCCACGTGCCAATGTATGTTACAAAACTTCATGTAAGATACCCACACATAGAAAATAAATACAAGAAAACTGTTTTGGCAATTCAATGACTCTTACATATACGTGACCCAAGCTAGGAACGAAACCCAATAGGTCGAGGCCAAAGTAAGCCTCGTAGACGGGTATCCTTGATGTTCACTCTTTGAGCTTTTGGCTTGTGTCCTCGGTTCACCGAATGGATTAGCAATTGCATTTCCATCCTTGAAAGGAGAATTAGGAATCCCCTTCTCGTCCTCAAGAAGTTTGCACCAAGGAGACCCTCTTAGCCCATATTTGTTCATCATAATGGTAGAAAATTTATTTATGTAGGGCAATTGAACAAGCAAAGCTCACAAATGCAATTCACAACCTTCCAAATCGTAGAAAGAGGGACGTGATACACTTTTTATTATGCGGATGACACTTTTGTTTTCCACTATCATTCTCAAAGAAATTAGGAATGTGTCGGTTTCGTTTTTGTGAAATGTTAGATTTTAATAGGGTAAAAACCCTCTGTCTCTCGATGTAGGTTGTCTCATCTGTTGCCTGCTCATTCAATTTACCCTTCAATGTTGATCCCTATAAATGTCATCCTTTTCTCAAATTGGAAATTCACTTCTAAAACATGAATATTACTGTTCAAGATTTTGATATTATTTTGATCTGGTCTGTGATTAGATCCAAGGACACAATCTCCTCTCATTCGACCAGTTATCATAAAAGCTTCCTCTTCAGATAGGGTTTCAAGCATAGTTACTAAGTTTGAAAATCCAAATCCATTCGGGAGGGCAAAAATCCGAATATCTGGAACTGTTGAAAATTTTCGGAAAAATTCGATGCGGAATATGTACATACATATCATAGATGAGCATAATTTATAAATTTTCAAAAAATGACGAATATAGAGAAAACTTTGAAACATTAATAACTAATATAAAATGTTAATATATTTAATATTAAATAATTTATGAGGGTGTTGGGAGTCTTTATCACAACAAACTGACTTTTTTGAAACAAAATAGGGTAGACCTGCACTGAATTTACTCCGGGGCCAGCTGAAAATTTTGGATCCGGCTGGATTTTTTGTGGATTTGGCCAAATTTGGTAACTATGGTTTCAAGGCCACTTCATAGGATGAAGGAGCACTAGATTGGCCCTTAAATCTATAAATAGAACCATCAGACAAAGGAATGTAAAAGGCATGATATTTCCGATTCTTTCAATTCAAAATCCAAATAGGAAATACTTGTCCAAAATGCAAAATAACGATATCATTCAACGATCAAGGGTTGAAAAAGCTCAAGGTAAACGTTGAATTACCGTGGTGGAAGATGAATATTTTGAAATGTTGTCCTGTGTTTTTGCATGGGCAAAATTCACTTGAAAATAGGACAACCATACCCTAGTGTCAAAAATTTCTACTATGTATCTTTCCAAGACATCCCCAGGTCATCCTACTCTCCATATTAGTCCTATCATGTCCTTTCAATGGTCCATATGTGTGTTTCATCCTTCTCTTGTAGGTGATTTAGGAAGAAAAAGATCATTCAAGTACTTCAAGAGCAATATCTCTAAAAGTGGGTTTTCAAGCAATCTTAGGAAGGGCTATCATCAGCCTTTCTAAGACAAGTTCATAATCTCCAGAGCTGTTTCAAGGGCCCAAATTCATCGAGGAGGTGTATTCAAGAGCCAGGATCACAAGGCAACTGATTTAGGAAGATTCTGGAAAGATTCTGGAGGTTTAGGAGCCAGTTCATCAAAAGTGGGTTTTGAGGCCAAAGGAGCTTGCATCGCAAAAGAGCACCTGAACTTCAAGAAGTGATTCCGGAGATCCGGAATGAGTTGTGAGCCAAAAACATATCAATGGAAAGCATTTTCAGTCCTCTACATGGTGGAAAAAAAGACTCATCATAAACCCTATGCATTTTCCTAGGCAGCTCATTCTTTCCAAGCACAACTAGTGGTCCCGAGGAAAAATGAGGTTTTTGAGGGTGTTAAGAAGAATCAAGGCATGGGACCCATCCCATCTTTCTCAAAGGGTCTTTTCAGTCAAATTCATATAAAGAAGCATGCAAAAAGTCATCCGGGAGCTCAAGTTATGGTCTTTTCAAGTTGTCTCTCAAGGTACGATGTTTGGTACTTAGTCAAATTTCTTCAGGGACACGTGTCAGCATGGGGCTGAGGTGCATTTTTGTGCCCTCATTGTCCCTTTCCATGGGGACAAGAGGGACAAAAAAATACGTTCTCCCCCTTTGAGCATGTTGGTCACACCATATGACCCCGATGACCCATCTTAGCACATTTGATCGGTTGACCAGCCCCCTCACCTACTCTCGCATGCATGCCACTTGTCAAGAAAGGGCTAAGGCGCCTTTTTGTGCACCTATTGTCCCAAACCAAGGGGACAAAAATGTGTGCCCCCTTAGTTTCCTTCCAGTTCATCATACGACCCAAAACTAACCTCCAGGTGCTCATTTCTAGCCCCCTCCATTCCTCTCGGCCAAGTGCATGAGCGACACTTGTCATGAAAGGGCTAAGGTGCATTTTTGTGCACCTATTGTCCTAAACGAAGGGGACAATGGGGAAAAAAATGTGCACCACCCCCTCATGGTTGCCAAAGTTTATAAATAACAAACTTAGCCAATTTTTGCTTGTTCCCCCACATTTTCCATTCGCTGCTAAAACTCAACCGAAATTTTTCTAGAAATCTTCCTCCGCCATTTTCATCCTCCATTGATTTCTTCCATATCCACATGATCTAAGAAGGAGAAAAACATCAAAAAATCCAGATTTTTGAAGACTCCAAGAAAGATTTTTCTCCAGAAAAACTCTGTAACCCGCGAAGCACGATTGTTCATATCTAAAAAACCGTTACACGAATCAACGGGTTTTTTTCACAATCATCTACATTTCCAGGTGCCTTGGGAATCCAAGTGAAATATTTCACATGCACGCCCTGGATTTTTTGCAGCAAAGAAACCCAGTTTCACCGTTGTAAAATTTTAAATTTTTAAATCTTTCATTCCAGAGACCAATTGGAGCTGAAAATCCAGAGTTGTAACAAACATGAAAAACCCATATTAGAAAAAAACTGATTTCATCGAAAAACCGAGGTCCAAAACACCACTTTCCAAAAATAGTAAGCCTCCTACACAGGACATGCTATTTTTAGTAAGTCTTCACAAAGAGTAGTTTCGGCGAAGACAATGTGCACTAGGGTCATCCAAAAGGACAATTTGAGTGACCGGAGTCGAAAAGGGTGGAAAATTGCCATTTACTAAAATTAGTAAACCCCCTTTTAGGTATAGGAAAGTGTCTTAGAAGCCATGAAATTCAAGTTTGCGGGTGTCAAACCAGTCAATGCCCTCTTATCTCGAGTATGCAGAAGTGGGTGACAGTGATGTCACTCACATGGACCTGGATAATCTCAAAACACGCATGCTCGGCCATCCAAGGGAACCGATGGAGGACAAGATGTTCATGAGTGGATCAGATGTATGTGGCGGGTGGTCACCAATATCTCGTGCAAAGCATTGAGTTGGTCTTGGCGTGCTCGCACCATTACAAACCTAAGACAAGAACCATTTAGGCGAGATGATGGCTCAACTATGGTAGTGATTGCTCCTAAGGCCATTTCCTATTCCCTGCAAATCCCCACCTGGAGCAACATGTCTATCATCTCGAAAGAAATGGCGGTGAAGGAATGGAACGACACAAATTCTTACTTGCAAGGTCTTATACTGGGATCATGGCTGAAGTCGGAAGGAAACCCTCTAGAGTGCCAAAGTCTCTCAAGAAGTGAATTCCACGAGGGATTTTTAGATGCAATCACCCTTCTCAGTCGGGTGATGGGAGAAGCAAACACAAGAGATTTCCAGAGTGGATGGCACTGTTCATATTGACAATCATCAAAGGGAAGAAAAAGATTGATTGGGGCCAAATCATAAGTGATAAGTTGCACCTTTGCCGGTTGCTCCATGTTCCAATCTCAAAATTCTCCATGACTTCTTATTTGGTGTATGCTCTCATGAGCTCAAGGCCATTCAAGGGGCTAACACTTGCACAAAACATCTCTTCCAAAGCTTTGCATTTGAGAAGTTTCCACAATTGGTGTTGAAGGAGAGCAATCGGCACTTCACTCGGGTGAATGATGCCTTCACAATGTTCATCATCAGGACTCTAGAGGGTAACCTACACTCAAGAATGTCGCCCACAGAAGCATCTTTGATCAAGAGATATGGCTCATTCTTCATCCAATTCTCCACTTTTTCATATATCCGAGTTTTTGGTTGCGATCACACCCCACTAAGACTACCTCGGTACCTTAGTGACTAGATAACATTGTTTGAGCTATGCAAGCAACTTGTGCATGTGCACAGTAGGCTCAAAAATCGGAAGAAGAAGACTATCTCTTTCCCCATCTCACTGGGAGTCTTCACCTGCAAAAGTATCCACGATGCATCACACTTGGAAGTGGCCTTCGCTCCTTGAGCTTGCATTCATATACTCCAAGGGCTGATTTTGACATCGAGTTGATCTAGATACTTTCCATCTCCCGGAGTTGCATCATGTCCCGTAGGTTGAAGACTATTGGGCAAATTGTGTAGATGATTTCAATGTCAGAGAAAGAGACTATATGAGGATGACCATAGGAGAAATGAAGAAGTACAAGTTCAGTGGTATGAAGAAGGTATTCAGGATGATGGTATGGAGTTGTATGATCCAGAGTACAAAGCGGTGAAGGCTTCTCATTTGCCATCGGTGAATTGGAGTGTTCGTGAGACAGGAGACATAACCGAGCAAACGGAGGTTGTGATCAAAAGAACGAGATAATGGTTTCAAAAGAAGAAGGTTGCGCCCTCACATCAGGAAGTTTCCCCGCACTTCAGAGACATGTATCACATCATTCATCATCAAAGGTCATGGAGGTAACTTCAAGTTTAGGGCACTCCGGAGGAAGTTCGAAGTGAAAGGTTGTGGAGTTGGAAACCGTTTACTACGAGAGATCGCACAAGAAAGTTAGGATAGAAGACCCCGTAGTAGAAGCACAAATTGGAAGGAGAGACATTCCATATTCCAGTCCACCCGAACAACCCCAGGATGTTCCACCTCCTGTTGTCACTCCTCTGGACAAAAGATATCCCTTCCACCCAAGCAAGAGATGATAAACATGCCAGTTGCAGAGCCAAAGGTAGATGAGATGTTTCCTTGGATGAAGGAAATGATTACAAAAGAGGCTTGTACCATCCAACAAATCATGGTCCCCGATCTTTCGACAATCATCATTGCGTCATAGGGAAAGGAAGAAGAAATTTTCTCAAGTAGCCTCTCGCTTCTTTAGTGGGGCTACAAGTAATCAGTATGTAGAAGTAGTCAGACCAAAGGTGAATAAGCCAATGGAAGAGATGACACTGGTTGACTACGAAATGAGCACCATTCCCTTGGGCCCAACCACTCACGAAGGAGATGAGCACATGTTCCAAGAGTCTTCCACTCGCCTCCTTACAAGGAATCAAGAATACAAAGAAAAGATTGATCATTTGGAGGATCAAGTACAAACTCTCTCCTCATATGTGCAACACTTGGTGGACCCCAATGCTTCATCAATCCCAATTGAAGTAGTTGCTCCAATAAGTAACATTGATCCGGAGTCCATCCAAAGAATGCAAGAGTTCACAGTGCAGGGACGAGCAAACAACAAGTGGACGAGTACGATCATTGAAAAAGGAAAAACATTGCTTCCAGAGGTAATCTCACTTTATTCAAATATATGTGTGCAACTATAGACAAGGCTCGGATGATCAGGGAAGGATTAGAAAAGGAAAAGGAGCATTGGGACCGCTTCATCCATTGGTGGTGGAAATGGGAGATACTTCTTCTCGGGCATTGATAAGCAAGAAAATCTTCAGTGCTCCATCTGAGGACTTGTCACATGTGTGGGCAAGAACTCTGGTGACTAGATATGAAATGATAAATCGAGCTATCAGTGAATTGGACTCAAATGAGGAAAGGGCCTACAAGATGCAAGACCGTGTCAATAGCAAGATCCAGAGACTTGGAGTGCCCGTCATCGAAGAAAACACCATTGCAGATGAGTTGTTAGGACTATTTGAGGAACATGTCAAGAAAGAGGTGGAGACCCACTGTCCTTCAACAAAGATACCTTGGAATCTCTATCTAGGATCCGAGCCACCATTTCATTCATTGAGGAAAAACATCAGTTGTAGTTCGAGAAATGTAAGGATATCAATGATGTCTTAGATTGGTCTGGACAAAGTCTCTAAGTTGTGTATGCATCCCTCATGCGGAAAAGGTTGCATCTGTAGTAGCTTGTTTCAGTAAAGAATTCAAAGGAGTTGAAATTTCACCAATGGAGCTCATGGGCAAGAGATCGGTTAGGTAGCTCGGCGGGATTAGCGGAAGCGACTTCTTCATCGGCTTAGTTGTCTCTCTCTTCTTTATCTCACTTCTCTTCCTCCCCCTATTTTCTCTCTCCCCCATGTTCTATTTCTTCGTTGGGGTTGCACTTTTTCATTATGTCTTTTTAATTTAAAAAGTGACTTTATGTTTATAATGTAATAAGTCACCCTTATTTTATAAAAGGGGACTTAATCCTTTCCTAAGAATATGAAAAATCACAAGTTGTGTAAAGACATATGAAAGGTCATGTGGGGGGTAGGCGAAGAGTCTCCTCTAGTTCTATAAATTGTAATGGCACCCTCTTTCCAAGGGTTGTCAATTTTTGTGTTCATGAGAGAGTATCACTTGTGAAGAAGCAAAAAGATAACATTTCCTCCATTTTATCATCTCTATGTTCTTCTCACTCTCACTATGTACAATTTTGCTCAAGCATCAATGAAGAAAGAAGGAGTTTGTTGCCTTTTTTGATAAGGAGATTTTTGAGACTTTGTGTTCAAAATCTTAACTTGTCTTGTTGCCATTTGCAAAATTGTGTTTCTTCTAATCTGTGTGTTGGAATTTTTGGTTAATGGCTACGTTGCCGTGGATACGGGTACAATATGCGGATACGTCAATTTTAAAAAACCCTTGGGTACGATACGTCTTGGATACGTCCATACATATATATTAAAAAATCAAATATATATATATATATATACATCTACTCACTTTACTCATTTTTTAGTCCATAAATAACTGAAATAGTAATACGAAACTTGAATCAATGTTCAAAACATTCAATATACTTAAGACTTAGCATTTTTATTGATCATGTGGCTGCCATACGTATCCTTGGCGTATCAGTATCCGTATCCGTATCGGATACGTATCAGACAGGAAACGTGGGGGGTCAGGGCGTATCCTGGCAACATAGGTTAATGGTTATAGGAATCTGATTTTCTACTTATAACGTTAATCTCCCTCTCCTTTCTCACTCCCTTTCCGCTCTCCTAGCAAATTCCTCTCTTGCAAACGATTGCAAGATTTTGCCCTTGAGGTTAGTGGAGTGCCCCGTTGGATCCCCAACCGTAAGGCCCCCACAAAAACAAATTTCACACATGCATAATATCATGGAGCTGCGCCATTCAAGTAGAGGGACTTAGATTCCCAAAGCGTTGGCAAGATAACCACCAATTTGTCTACCCGACAAATTTTCTCGCCAACATGAAGCACATCATAAATCCCAGCCAGGTACTTATAAAGGTGCTTCCAACCCCCAGCTAGTGCTTTCAAAGCTTGCCTTCACAAGCCAATTACCCAGGTTCTTTTACCCATATTCAATCTTTACACTCTTGTTAGTCAAATCATAAAAAAAAGGATGTCACAGATTTACAAAACTCTCATGGAGGATATGCTCAAAAGAGTTCCCTGACAAGTATAGATTTATTCACCATGGCTAGAACCCTCAAGGATCTAACTTCTAAGTGATAATACTGGAATATATGTCATTCAAAGGCCCTAGCTTGACAATACCATAGCCACTATGGATATGTGCATCAAAATAAGAGACTTGACACCACTCTTTGGTGATTTAGCCAAGCAGCACATGTAAGTTGAAAGTGCTATTCGCCAGTACCATCCATCAACTCTTAAAGGACATGCTTTTGGCTTCATAGGGACGAGCTTCCACTTTCAGCTCAACCAGGTCCGTCCACATCAACCTCAAGGAAATCACTAGTTGCCTATCTGGTTGGATGCTGCTATGCACAAAGAAGGCCTTCATAATGGGAAGGGCAAGCAGCTCATTTAACTGAATAACGCCTCCCAATTATTCAACTTTCTTGTCAAATCTACTCATAAACTTCTTCACATGATGGTTTCTTTCTTTCAATATGGGCAACACTTGGCTGACTTGGCGGAGATGATCCTTCCTACTCTTGCTATGAATGGGTATATCGCCTAAAAATAGGAGTTAAAGTTTTCTGAGATACGAGCAACAAACATTATTTATGGTTGCTCGAAAGGTTGTCAGTGCATGTGTAAGATCAAAGGGTTTGACCTTGAACATGTAAAGACCTTCATGAGTGTGGAATGCCATTTGTAAACATCTTGATGCAGTCACGGTTAGGGAGTCAAATGAAATCGTGCAGCCTAGGATCTCAACAGTCAAGAAAGGGACATACACACATTGTCCTTTGCAGGATGAAGCACGAAAGGCCTTCTTTTTATTGTCTTTCAGAGGAAGTACAAGAACACCAACATCACAATTCGAGCTTGGTTCCACCCTACAAACATGCAGAGATACAATTTCAATTCCTCGATGGACGTGATTCAAGTCTAATATCCTCCGTGCAGACCTTGCGTACTCCTTGCAAGGCTTAGCTTGCAAGCTAACTCTAAACGCCTAGAGAAGAAGAAGAAGAACTAAGCTATCACTTAGTCAATCTGGCCAATATCCCACACCCTCTTTCGAAAGGAGCCCACTCCCTTATCAAGCCTCCCACCAGGAACCATTATGTAAGTTCAAATGCTTCAGCTTCCCATGTGAGATGCTTCAACTTCCCTTGCAACCCTTCAAATTCTGTCAGTTACAACATTCTGACTATCTGGTGCGTGGATGTTTGAACTGGTGTGCACGTTGAATACTATTCTGGCACTTCACAATGGTTATGCAAAATTCACAGAAGTTACGGATGCCCCAGATGAAGAAATGCGCTGAACATCGTTTTCTGAAACACTGCGTGGGGATTGGTCCCCAGAATACTTTTCTCATTCCAAGTGAAGATTTGGCATTCAAGTTAACAGGAACCTCTTTGCCGTGAGGAGGCTGCAAGTGGAGACACTTTTCTCAAAGATTCACAAACTTCTTAGATAAAGAACTTGCGGGAGCGGTGCAGTAGCGTGAATTTGCAGTGTGGTACAGGGTGGAATCTACAGTCAAAGTAACTTAGCACAAGGCCATCTTCTTTGTCAACTCACATGTCTCCTTGCACTGCGCATGATGTGTTTGCCTCTGTGTTTGTACAGGGGTGCAATAATGCAGCTTTGCAGAACTTTGCCGAAATATGAAATTGCATGAGACTTCACAGTCGATGTTGTGCAGAACATTGCAGATAAAGAATGCTGCACATATGTTCGTAGAGTTTTGCAGACAACATGGCAACAAAAGTGCATTCCTGTGCAGATGCATGTGTGAACTCAAAAGAACTTGGATTCTTCAACATACCAAGGCCTGCGAATATAGCTTAAAACTACACATTTCTTTGGTTGATGAAAGATTGCCGGTACCCCTTGGATGTTTTTGCATCACATCTTCTGCAAGTATATAAATCTGATAGTACCCAGATCAGAGGTCCACCTTCAGTAAAATACTTTGCACCATGTAATTTGTCCAACATTTCTTCTATAAATTGTATTGGAAATTTATCTTTAATAGTTAATCTTATTCAATCCTCAAAAATCAATGCAGAGGCTGTATGGTCTTTTGTTTGGGACTTTAACACCCAAATCCAACAATTCGTGCACTACTCACATATTTATCATTTATGTTATCTGATGGTGAGGATATCAAAAAGAATTGAGATTGGCAGGAGCAGACCCTGGTTGTATTTCAATAACATGCTTGGTAACCTGTTTAGTGGGTAGCCCCAGCGGAAAATCTTTAAAAACTATTCCTTGCTTATGAATGATTTCATCCATTGCTGGTTTACTCTCATTTTCGTTTGTAACTGCATCAAGAGTGTAACAACTCGTTACAAATTCTGGAGTCTCTTTGCGAATCATTTTCTCCATTATGTGAGAATCTGAGATGATACCAGCTTGGTTGGCAGGAGTCTAAATCCCTTAAGTATGTATTTCTGTCTCTACCAATTAAAACTAATGAAATGACTTTGGAGATGTGCAACCATTCAACACCTGAAACTCTGCCAACTCCACCCAGTGGTGAGGAATAAAAAGTTTTCTAAGGGAAGTAATCTTGCACCGCTAATAGTGGCATTTCCCTTGAGAGGTTCTAGTAGCTCCATTAGCTATCCTAGATGTCATATTTTTTACAAAATAAACGAACAATTCAAGTGTTCTATCTATGGAGGAATAGGTAAAGCTATGCGTATTGCCAGAATCAATGAGGAACGCCGCTTTCTTTTGCTTTTAATATGCCCTTGAATTTTAGGGGTTTGGGAATGAATGATCCTGATTATAGCTGCTAGCGATACACTTTGTTGAGCTTATCCCTTAGCTGGTTAATTTCTACAAGATTTAGAATCATTTCAATTTTCAACCCATATCATTATTGGCTCATGCATCACTTTCGCTTTCACCTTGGTGCATTTCTTCACAAAGGTATAATTTCTGAGGATTCTATATTGGTTAAAACTTAAAATTATTATTTATCTTTCCTGGTGTTGGTCAATCGTAAATTGGCCGAGTGGCTGTGGCATTGTAAACTTTTAAATTCTGGCCCTGTATTTGTTTTGAACTAAGAAAGATGATATAATAATTTATAATCATTTGATTTTGGTTGGTGAATTCCTGGGAACATTTAACTTGTTAATGGTATCTTCTAGTCCCCTCCTTGTTTTTTTCATGATGTTGCTGATCTGATTATTGATTAGGGATTCCAAATTGGTACACTGATCTTCAGTTTTGGAAATCTCACCAATGCCATCCATCTGGTCTTTGTATGCCATAAACTTGCGATAAAATTTATTGCGGTGATGCTGAAGCCGTGTGTTTGTCAACTTTCCCAACTTGCTCAAATTTTCACTGTAGTTTGTTTTAGCTATAAATTTTACATAATTTCTTATTCTAATTCTATTTATTAAGTCTTTTAAATATACAATAAGAATAATTTCTTTATATATATATTCGTTATGATGTTTTTTCTTTTCTTTTTAAATCTAACTTTTTTATTTTTAATTGGTTTTTGGTTAAACTCTTCTAGTTTTTAATTCTTGTGTTCATAGATATAGTATTTTAAAGTTAGATTTAAAATTTTAGTTAAGTTAATTTTGACCCTGATGCTTGTCTATTATACTTAGATGTATTGTCGAGTCCTATTGATTGTTTTTACACGATATCTTTCTTTCTTTCTTTTAGTTATTCCCTTAAACCTTATTATAAGGCTTCACACAAATGCATGTGATTGAACCTTAATATAATTAATTTGCATGAGCCAACAAAGTAACAACCGAGCCAAACTCTACAGGCACCCAACATGGCCGACCCCTGATACGTATCATGCACAGGTGCTATACTCACACAAGCTGGACAGCCACCTCTTCAACAAGTTCTGAATGACCTCTTATCGCAGGCTGAATGGTTTTTCCCTGAACATCAGTCTTGAACTATTATTGTACCCCACATAACCTAGAAAGACGATTGTTTGGCGATAAATGGGCTCTTCCTCAACTCATCCCCTAAATAGGCTCTCACAGGCAGTCACGTGCCCCAACCTTGTTTACATGACCTCGCAGTGGTTAAAGAATAGAATTCTCCTTGAATAATCTTGCTCCATGCAGCTTGAGATGATCTGCAAATCCTAAATGGATGTTCCTGTGGAGGGAAAAATACAGTTTTTTATTTGTATCGGCAGCAGGAGCGTCCCAAATTTTCAACAGCTTTGATCCGATCCAACTTGGTTCCATGAGAGAGGAATATATATGAATATTTGTATATACATACACACATTGCAGCAAATATGATAAGGAATGTATCTATGATGATATAGCAATATGAATAAGCATTATTACATAGATGTTTGGGGTGGGTGTATCAATGGACACAACCATTCAATAATAGTTAATTAATATTATAATAGTTTATTAACAGATCCTTATTTGTGGCCTCTGCTTGTCCATTTGCTAATGAGTAATTGGAGCTTGGAAACTAACAAAATTTGTAAATTCCTTAGTTGGGCATCAAATGCTTTTACTAACACAATGACTGCTTTTGTTCCTTGTTAAATGTTGGGGATATCAAACTAGTTGGTGATTTGCCTAGAAAATTGACTGTACTTGCGGCCAAACTGTTAGGTTGGGTCCTTACTTCAGCCCCACTTAGTAAGAAACTATGTATCTGCATGTTAATTGACATGGCTTCTTAGGCGAACTAATAAAGCCCAACTTCCATGGTTTGAAAAATTCCCAAGGTTGCATTGAAAAGAGTGGCATGAAATCTCTTTTCTATTGGCATATAGCCTGGATAGCAATCCCTTTTGTATTTTATACATCTATGCAAAGACATCCTCATAATCTGGAAATGTGGAATGTCGCTGCTTTGAAAACAGGACCCGATCATTTCTGACATTTATAAGTTGAGATTGGTTCTGAGAGTCCAAATCAACTTTCACCATAGTGTGGCCCATGTATCAGATACTAATGTGTAGGCACATTGTCTACTATAGCACTTTTCGATTGGAACTTGGTGAACTAAGGCAGGTGATTATCCTTAACTATAATCTCATGCTTTGGCAATTTTGTTTTTCCCCTTTAAGATATTGTCTGTTGAATATATAATGAACCCATGCGGTTCTAATTTGTTAGGAGGGTGTAAATCAGTTGTAACCGAAGAAACTATAACTACTACTCCTAATGAATAAATATACCCTGCCTGTTTTCATTCTGGACAGTGCAGTTTTGCATCTCTTTCTTATTGCTCTATTTTTCTTTATGCTTCTTGATCCAACATTGTCTCCTGCAACAATTGGCAGCGGTTTACTGATTACTTATCCATCTACTTCAATACATAAGCAAGAGGTACTTATCCATCTACTTCAAGACATAAGCAAGAGGGTGGGAAGACCTCGTAGTTTTCCATCTGCCACTGCAGTGACTAGTTATCAAATTGAACTTTGTTGTCACAGAAATATTGAAAATGGAATATGCCGATCATCAGTGGGATTCGTTACTCCATGATCAAGAAGTTCTTTTAAATCCGACATAAACGGGTCTTTATTTACTGCTTGTATTTTAAAATCAACACTTATGCACTTAACTTTTGGCTGCATAACTTGTCAGTCTTGCTTCCAGTCATGTAAGACCTTGGCTGTGTGGATCCATTCATGACCTACCACAGCAAACAAAGGCAGGTCTTAACAATGAAATGACTAGAAAGTATAACACAAAATTTTGTCCCTCCAATTTGCATCTTCGAGCGACCAATACTGCAAGAGATTCCCACCAAACTGATATGCCTTGAGAAGTCTGACGATGGCCACAAATTTGACTTGTCTAACTTATGTCAAGTGCCATAAGGTTTTAATCTTCATCTTTTTCCACAATCACATATGTTTAACATTTCTCATAATATATTCCTATGGACCACCGTAGGCATATCATCCTTGACCATTAAAGCAGCAGGGCTTACTATCTAGCCTTTGACATCACGTTCTGCCAAAGTATACAATTTGCTGTCACCAGGAAACTCATGTCAAGGGATGGGGACCCATTCCCTGTCCCTGTACCCTCACCCATATCTACTGGTAACTTCATTTAATTGTAATATACTTGTACGCTTATTCATATACATTTGTACCCTACATTCGAATGACCGCTCCTGTCCCCATCCCTGTATCTGTAACCTATGTTTTCTGCAACTGACAATTTAGTATGGCATGTAAAGATGATTATTTTGCACAGAGACTTGCATTATGAGCACTTGTTTTGTAACATTTTTGGGCTTGTGAATTTCGAGACAATCTTCTTTTTTGCTTTTGTTGCAGATGGGATACATGTGCAGCTTCCTGCAGTGTACTAGCTTTAACTGATTTCATCATCTCCTTTAAAGCTTCTTTCCTCACATTAAACATTCTTTTCTTCTTGGTGGTTAGGTACGAATACACAACCTTACTTTCATGAGCTTGTGTAATTGCCAAAGTGAATTCTTCTCCATCCATCTTCACAAGGTTGGCATGAGAAGTTTTGTGCTTTGGGCAGTTCATGTATTCATGATTACCGTGTCCACACTAACAACACATTAATGGATATGTGCTGGGGGATGTGAAAATCTATTGCAAAGTTCCCCAATAAGTACACTTGTGGCACCTGGATTGTTGGACAGCCACCCGTTTCATAATGGATAAAGCTTTTGCAGCCACCTTGATGGTTTTGATGTCGGGCATTACACTTGAATATTATAACTTGGCTTTTGTTTTTCTAATAACACTCTTGTGTCTTCATGCTTTTTAGTAGCCTTTGTGGCCTCTTGCATTCTATGCTTTTTAATACCCCCATCTTATTGTAGTGTCCTTCCTTTGCTCGACTTCTTATCACAACCATGGCTTCTTTGACAGTGTCCAATTCAATCAAATTTAATAGATATGCCGTGTAGGACACATGTTACCATTATTTCATAGGTCTGCACCACTTGTACAACAACTTAGCTCCTTCGCTCCTATTGGTGCAATCACGTGCATGGTGTCCCTGTTGTTTGCATCATCTGCAATTAATCATTGGTATTCCAACTAGAATCCTATTTGTTTATTCTTGGATATCACGGTCTTGTCTGTATTATATTATTTTGTCAAAGGTTTTTTATATCCTTGAAAAGTGGCCATGTTCTTTAAGGGGCTATGTAATCCATGAACATCCTCTCCCCTCTTTTTATTCTATATTTTGAATTGGGTAGGTATCACAAATGCAATTAACAGAACGTCCTTAATTCATTCAACATTCAAATTCATATGAATTGTATTTCTTGTACACTTTTTTGTTCACAAGTGCATAAGGTAAACCAAAACTATTTCCATAAAAATTGTAACAGAAGACATTCAATTCATAGATCTTTTAAGTAGTTGCATATCAAAGTTGATCTAGAACTTTTGGAAAGCCCACTTAATGCGAGATATCTTCCTTCCTTATAAACCTGTATTTTTACTATTTATCAGAGAAGAATGTAGTCTTTTAATAATCTAAAAATCTAGTGGTTTCATAAGATTTACATTAGTTTGTTGTATTGGAAGAAAATTTCATTACACAGTGTGCATTACTATGAAATCTCATGTTGCATGCTTATGCTTTGAAGGTTGACTGGGATGGATACACAATTGGTTATTATGGCCGCATTTTCGAGGCTCGAAATAAAACTAAAGGTGGATCATTTGAGGTAATTCCCTCATTCAGACACTCTTTTCAACTTTTTAACTTTATGCTGCTTAACACACCTTCCTTACAATTCTAATTAATTATTTCAAATTTTAAAGTAACAATAATGCAGATAAGAATCCATAGAAATCGAAAAGCAAAAGCATAAACACTAACCCTTGTCAATGTCTGTTTGTCACTGTTGTTAAATGTACCATTAAATAGCCTAAAAAAGTGTGCTTGAAGTGATTTGTTGTATTTTTTTTACCCTTGAGAGGATAAGGCTTGCTTTTCTTTGAAGCTAATACAGTTTGCCTGTCTAGTATTCCTTAATTATATTAGTGCAATCCCTTTGAACAGTGCATCCGACGTACCACCAGGTTCTAAATTGATTAAAACTTATTGTATGACCACCTAGGAAACATTATATTTATTCTGCTAATGATATCTAGGGTTATGGACAATAGATCCGCAAACAATTGAGTGAAATATCAGTCATTGATGATAAAAACTCATTGAGACCTCAAGCTAAGAAGCATAAAAACATGCAAATGACTCAAAACTGGATCATCCTGTACAGGACTCAACTGGGAAAAAAATAGGATGCCTTAAATTTTGACCACCCCTCAAGTTCCAACTAATCATCCTCAAAAGTCCATTTTAGCAGGCCAAGTGGTGCAGCTGCGGTTAAGAGTCCTACTCCTAATGAAAGAACACCCTAGACCGGGCTGCAGTTACAGAATTACAATGCAGAGTATTGGCAACAACAAATTACAGTAAACGCATATTTTATTCGTCAACCGGATTACATCAACTTTAGACTGATTGCCAACAATACAGTCTTATACACATACACTTCCAACTGGGTGGCATATTACAACAAAACACTCACAAAGCCCACAGGCTAGAAAACTCATCAGCACCGCAGTGTTGCCCAGATTATTCAATTCCCTCTGGACATGCACACAGATCTCTACATGCAGTACTCCTTGCACTCGCAATCTAGGTTCTAGGTCCCCTAATTGGAATCAGAGTTGGAATCAAATTCCATGCTTTCTACAAGCAAATGAAAGATAAGGCCAACGGACCCATATCATTGCTGAACTCAATGTAACCACAAGTTGGCCCAACGAACATAATTCTTCGTCGGCTCTCATTTGTTATCTTGAGGCTGGCCATATGATGATTCCACCAATTGCGCTATCAAAAAACCTTGTGCATTATTATGTGGTAAGTCTCCACACCCCTATTTCAAGAACTTCATGTGCGGTAGTCTAGTGACTTTGCGGTTTCACATGTAGATGTGCGGTATCAAGGTATGTATTCCCTTCTAATGCGAGCCTTTGAAAATGCCTAGTACATTGCCACGTATGTTATGAAGGTTTCCTGGTTGTGCGCCATACCTTGGTCATCTGCACAATGGTTGTGATTCTCTCCCAAGGTTTACAAGCGTTATGCCATCCTAGAGAATGTGTATGTATAACTTGGAGATGCCATGATGCATGTTATGTGTCCAATTCTTGCATAAGGCCCTCTAGCCACGAAATCCCCTATTTTGCTCTGCGCCATAAGCTCAAGGCTTGCACCAACTTTGGAAGATTGTTCTGTGATCAGTGAAGCACTGCGAATCTATATGGCGCATTCTGAAGATGCCACACACAATATACTCAAATAGAAAACAAAGGCGTACTTAATAGGCAAGCACAAAAGAACAATACAGTATAGGCGCACTTGCAAAATGCACAAAACTATGCAAAATACTTTGTGCCAAACAAGGTTGCACACCAGTAGACTTTCCTACTCTTAACATATTTTTGGTTGATGCGGGATTGCATGTGAGCCGGATGTTCCCGCTCTTCAAGCTTCTTTGCTTCCTTTAAGACAATAATCTCTTACATGCCCACTCTACTTATGCAACAATTATCTGACAAAACTGCAGGGATGAATGCTTCAATTCAATATCTAGACAAGGATAGGTATGCAGTCACTCTTCCAATTCTTATTCTTCACATATCCATCTTCCTGGAATGGTGAAGCAGGGGACCAACCAATTCAGCACCCACCAAAAACAACTAAGCAAATGCACAAGCAATGCCAATAATTGTAAATAATCAACCAGCTTCCAAGCAAGGAGAGAAGCAAATTGTTTCATTGTTTTAACTCTGTTCACTGTACTTATCAACTTCAACAATTGTAGGATAAATACAATTGAATGCAATGAATCTAGGTTGCTAGGAAACAGAAACAGGTACAGAAACATAAACGGGCACGAAACATAGAAACACTGTACAAAACAGCATGGAAATGTCCATAATGTTATAATTTTTTTAATATGTATAAAAATTCATAATACTAATTTTTAGTCCCTAAAAGATAAAGCACTTAAAAAACATAGTATTCATGAAAGTTCAAAACATTCAACATACTTAAAATTTCACATGTACATAATTATAATTTAGATTCAAAAAAATCATCTAGATTTTCCTCAAAATTAGTGTCGCGATGAATTCCACTCCCACTATTTTGTAATGACTGAAAATCAACAATGGAATGAATGTGTTTTGTAATGGACCAAAGGTGTGTCTTTTTTTTTCACTTTTCCGGCAACCTGTGCCACAGGAAATGCGACGGAAACGACTGAGGTTTGTACTGGAAACAGAATAGAAACGACAAACCTGGGACAGGGGATGTTTCAGATGTGTTTCCTGAATGTTTCCAGTTCCGTTTCCATACTGGAGACGTCTAGACGCAGGCACAGGGAAATGGCAGGGACATTTCCCTGCAACGTAGCAATGAATTATCACCCTCTCTTTCATCTTACAGTATATTCCCCTCTTGCTTCTTTTTCTTCACAAATATGATTACAGAGGTTGGAAAAGAGAAATTTGAGTATGCACAGCTTGTGGGTGTAGATTTTGTTATATTTTGAAAAGCAAACTTTCTCACTTTCTGATTTCGCTTTCTTAATTTTCTCAAAAATGAAAATGCAAAGAAAAGGGAGGAGGCTACTGGCCTCGTAGTTTTATCCTTTTCATCCTTCCTCTCTCTCACCTTCTGTTTAAATATCAACTTCCATAGATGCAGAAAACAATTCATCAAAGACACCCATTCTTGCCCTCGTAACACAGAGCAGCATACCCATTTCTCTCTTGATTCAAGGCACATAAGACTTTACTTCAAAAATGAAGGTATTGGGAATAGAAGATTCACGATCCGATACAGAAATTTATTTTTCCTCATTAAATTCTCTCTCTTCCCCCACGCTCTCCCCTGGCCGCCCGCATTTAAGGAGGAAGAGTGGATTAGGAAAACTTGAAGGAATCACACAAATTAATGCCATATGAGTTGTCTATTTATCCCAGAAAGAATAATTACCTATTGTGATCTTCTCACAATGCATACTAGAGTTGTTTCACACAGAAGATGCAGAAAAATGATGTATATCAACTCAACTTTAACTTCTGAGACTCATTGTAACATATAAATTGATTAAGGAAGAAAACATGGAAACACTTCCATACCAATCTTTCCCATCAGGCATCATCGAACATGAAAAAGGATTCAGATGGCATCTACACAGCTTTCTTAATGTCACTTATTATATTTACTTATCAAAGTCTTCACTAGTCTTCCATTATCCATTCATATAAAAATAGGCTGCCACATTATGCGGAAAACCAACCATTGAGCAGAGTCACGGTTTTCCGTCCTACTTATCTCATCGACATTGGACCTTAACCTATGGTGATAGTTTCCTCTGGAGCAGCCTGAGCTTCTTCATCATCAGAGTCACTTATCTCAATCACTGGTTGACTGGGCAGGCTAATAGAGAGAGCATGACAAATGCAGTGACACACTTATGTAGATAATCCTTTCTTACATTGCTTTCCTTGGTTCAACATCAAATTCTACTAAACCTAGTACTGCAGTTTGCTTCATGTTTAACTGATATAAAGTCCTAGAAACAACGAGGTTAGTAGAGGTCAAATCATGAACAATATCATACCCACTTCTCCTGCCATTGGCAGTGCCTGGATGCTTCATCATTAGCCCAATCAGTTCCTGAGCAGTAACTACATATTTGTCATCCAATTTTGTTTCTATGCTAATACGCTGCTTAAGCCAAACTCTAATCGAATCACAGTGAATGAGTCTATAGAGGTATGAAAAATTCATCCAATAGGTTGTCTGCAATGGGGCCTTTCTTATTGGTTTTGGACCACCCATCACTATAAAGTTTTATTTTTCCCTTAATGTCCCTCAAAGCTGTAGAAGTGCAATTTATATCATTTTCAGGAGGCTCCCCCTCATCAAATCTTTTAATTTTCTGACTAGAGGATCTCGCCATAATCAGAAAAACCTTTTACCTTAGAAAAGGATAGGAGATTCAACCCAACAACAAATTATGGGTCACAAAAAGGCCATAAATATAGGGGCTTGAATGCAGAAGCTGACACAAATGATTAAAGCAAAACGGATAATACAATGGAGATGAAAATAATACCACCACTGGCGACAGACTCATCCCACAAGAAGGGCAGCCCACCACATATAGAATTATGAAACCAATCAAGCAGAAAAGGAATGAAAGCACACAAAAAGCAAAGGAGCTGAGTGATAGCCTTGCAGAGAAAAAAATGCCCACAGCCTTCCCAACTTTAAATGTAGAAAATTCATGGTATAAAGAGAAAAAAATCATCTATTCTTCCATGCCAAAGAAGCAATTAGAATTCAGAATAGAAACAAACCTTAAGGAGAAAGGAATACCTCCATTCTAATTTTCTTGCTTACCACCTTCGAGAGTTACTAGTGTAGCAGATGAAGACTAGAATCCGCTGTGCAGAGGGTGAGTACCTTTGAGAAAGGGATGGTTCAATCAAATATATGACCTTGGGGAAGACACATCACACACCATCTGACATAACTATCTAAGTGGGCCATAGGAGCCTCATAAATTTTCAGAAAGGCAAAATCAATCATTGGATGAAGAAAGTTCTTTTACCATGCACAATGATCATTAAATCTATCAGGCCTATGACAGCCAAATATAGGGGTAGAGGAATCGGGCTAGGGAAAAGGAGGCCATATGGGTACTGGGGTTAGGAGATCATAATGAGATAGAATTTTGATGATAAAGGAGGATGCATCCTCCACAAGGGGCCTTTGCATAAAATCTGAGAAGACTTTTTCCTAGAATTTATCATGTACAACTTCCTTACCCAAATTACCAGCATGGAGATTAGCCACAAGAACCACGACCTTATTTCCGCTTCTCTTAATCGATGAAAGTAACCTCCAATTTTCAAAGTGACAGTTTTACCTCATCCAAAACTTCTCTAAGCGTCCATGCAGCTATTTACGTCCATTTATAGCATTGATTAGTATCCAAGAGTCACCTTCACCTATCAAATTCTTCCAGCCTTTAATGATTGCAATTTGAATTCCTTTCCATGGATCGTGAGCTTCTACTATATTATTTGTGTCTTGTCCAACATCTAATGCATATATTAGTTCTGACTGACCACGATCATTCGTAAATACTACTCCCCCAGCAGAACCAGGATTTCCTTTGGCCGATCCATCGAAGTTGAGTTTCAAAATTCTAGGTGTGGGCGAGATACATTTTACCTTGGACTTTTTCACCATATTCATACTGATTCCATTATCGAGATAGGACATATTGATTGGCCACTTGATAAATAGCCATTTTCTACAATAGCCTTTCTCCTCTGTCAATCTCAGACCCGAACATTCATCATTTCTTGTCCCACTTTATGCCAGGGGAGAGCCTTGTCCTATGAAGGTTGTATTGTTTCTTTCCAGTCATATATTCCATATGATTAATGTTGTAGTCGAGGACTGAGTTGAGAAGAATCCAACTTGCTCCCTGTTTGCTGGAGAACTTACCCATATCTGCCAGGAGTAGGGGCAGCATAAAAATGTGTTCATTGGACTCTCCTTCAGACACACAAAGTTGAAATATAGAAGGTCCTTGTAATCCAATCTCCATTAATCTATCATCAGTCAATGCTCTTTTTTTACAACCAGCCAAAGCAATGAGTTGGATTTTGAAATGCCATGATTTACCCAAACTCTATCTTGAGGAAATTTTGTCAGAATCTAGTCTGTATCAAGGAAGGATTCTAGGCATGCTGCCTTGAAAGTGATCTCCTTGATTTGTCTACTTCCGAATTAGCTCGTTTTCCCCACTTATGATTGGAGGTGGATTGTTTATTAGAAGATTCCCTATTTCTTTTGCTTTCTCAACCGTTTCTGCATTTTACCAAATCTAGATCTCCACTGCCTAGATCCGTCATTTTCAATGATATAATCACTTACTTGCAGTCCCAATTGACTGATTGCATAGTTAGCCAAAGCCTCAAGGTTCTCCTCCTTAATAAGAGGCGGTTCTTTTACCCCCAAGCCCCTCCAAAAGTTTACTTCTCTTCCTCTCGGATGGACCATTATAGCTTGGGGAAGATAAGAATTCTACATCCTTTGAAAAAATCCATATCACTGATCTCCGTGGGACGATATCTTGTGCGAAGAGGCATAAGCCACTCATATCAACCAAATATTTCAACTTCCACGATTATTCTTTATTGAAATTTTTCTCCCAATGCTCTATTCATTAATACACATTCTGAAACCCAGACCACCATACTTTTAGGCAGGCATACCTTCTTCCATGCCACCAGGCATATTTCATTCTTTTCCTTGGAGCCACTCCACAAGAATTGCCTGTAAATGAAAGTTATTTTATTTATGGTTGGGGCTTGCATTTATGTTGATATCGCTTGGAGATGCTTAAATCAATTGAATTCTTCATGTCAGAGACAGCCACTTGCCCTTTTAAATTGAAATTTTAGATTGGATTTTGTGCAGAACCGCTTTCTAGACCTAACTGGTAGATTTTAATCACTAAAGGGCATTCCGAGATAAGTGCTGGGAGACAAGCCCTCTTCAAATGCTAGTATTTCTTTAATATTTTTGCTTCAGACCTCTGGGGTATTGTATTCAGAAAATAAATTACAGATTTAGAAGCATTCACTTTCTTTCTGGCTTGTGTTCATATTTTATTAGTAATTCTTTCACCTGCCTTGCTTCCATTTCCGAGGCCTCCCTAACCGAACTGTATCATCTACAAATATTATATGAGAAATGCTTAGAATATTAGAGCTATATGCTGTCTTTTATCTCTCCCCTACTTACAGCCTTACCAATTTCTCTTCCGAGAACATTTGCCAAAATTTTAAAGAAATCGGAGGAAATGGGGACACCTTGGCACAACCCTCTTGAGGCCTCAAGATACCTTTCCAGAATCTCATTAATCAAATACCGAGAAGGTAGGACTGAAGATACAACTCAAACCTATTTTCGCCAATCCTTAGAAAACTGGAATTTTTCCAATGCTTTCATCAGGAATCTCCAATCAACTCCATGAAATGTTGTATTCATGTCTAGTTTTATTAGTGTTCCAATTATCCTTTTTGGTTCAATGGTTGGATTGCTTCTTGAGTTATGGTGATACCATCCAAGATCTGCTTTCCTGCTACAACTCCATTTTGTTCTCCTGAGATAATCTTCCAAGACATGACTCTAGTCAAGTGGCCATTAGTTTGATTACAATTTTGTAAATGGTATTGCGTAAAGCAATTATTAGCTTGAATACATCAAAGAAACTCTGTTTTTTCCTTTAACAGAATTCAAGCTAAAAAGGCAGAATTTCATTCTTTCAGGATTCTTCTACCGTACCTGTAAAATCTGTTCCAACTACATGCCAAATTTATCAAAAAGCCTGCTTGAAACTCACCGCTCCCAGAGCTCTTTTGGCTGTAAGGGCTGCAACTGATTTCTAGAGCTTCTCTTCTTTAATTGGAGGCAAAAGTGTTTTTTTTTCATGGCGGAATATATTGGAGCAGCTCCTCTTGAATCTAAACTTTGTCAGCTCCTTCTAGGGAATCAGAAACAATAATTAATTACTTTTTCAAGTTTGTTGAAATTACTTCTCATCACATATAAAATGAAAAAACTTGGTATTGCAGTCCCCTCATTTAGTCACTTCACTCTCAATTTTTGTTTCCTATGTGTTTCTTCCATTTATAGAATTTGTTGTTCAGTGATTATTTTTTTCTCTTGTTTTAATCAAGTCCAGATCTAGAGCACTCTCTCCTATTTCTGCCTGTACCTCCGCAAGATATTAATACAAATTTTCTATTCTGAAAGAGGTTCCTAAAGTGCCTCTTATGCCAAAATTTTACAGACATTTTTTAATTTCTCTAAAAGTAAGAGTCTCTTTGATCCATTTTCAGATGTTTTCCAACATTGTATTTAGATTTCTTCAAATGATAGGTCCTGGAACCACATGAATTCCATCTTGAAAGGCATTATGTTTGGTTTTGAGTCCATTTCTAGAGTCAAAGTTTTTAACCAATGATCTGATCTGGAAAACATACATATCTCTTATGAATTTCACACTCTTCATCTCCCATTCTGGGCTGATTAAAAACCTATCCAGCCTTTAAAAAATGGCCCGATCACCATGTCTCCTATTATTCCAAGTAAAAAATCCTTCATTGGGTTCAACACCAGCCAGCCCATAATTGGAGCAGAAGAAGCAGAAGTCTGATGTACTCTAGAGACTTGAAGGCTACCTTCTTTCTTCTCCTTAGCCCTCAATACTTGCATTGAAATCTCCTCCTAATACCCATTCAACTCGAGGGCTGGTTTTTCTGAAGTACTCAATTCTTTCGAACATCTCTTCTCATCGCTCCCAACAGGTCCATATACATTTGATAGGATAAAATCTAAGTTTCCCATGATTCATTGATAAATTCACAAGATAAGGAATGAGTATAGTACAGTACCTTTGAATGATGTAGAGTTCCAGGGTACAACAAGACCATCTGCACTACCTTGTGCAGCTACTTCTGTCTTGTTTATGTTCCTCAATCTGTCTCCTAACAAGGCGATACTTGTCAGAGGCATTTAAGCCTCTGACATTCCAGCTTAGGATTTTGTGGTGCCTTGGCGGAAGGCCTCCCTTTCAACCTGAAATGAATGTTGTGATAGTGCTTTGCTGCCCATTTTCTAGATCAAATTCCTGCCTCGAGCATCAAAAATCCCTGTATCAAGCTGAGTCTTATTTGCAGGGGTGGGAACAATATTGTTTGTTATTCACCGACCCTTACATAGAGCAATTGATGATTCTGCCTTGAATCCCTCCAATTGCGAGCTTGAAAATGATCTCATGAGAGGGCGGTTCTATTTATTTATTTTTTGATCTCTTCCAGTCCAAGGATCGAGGAGACTTGATTTCGATTCTTCAATCCTTCAATTACTGCCGCCACAATCATCGCCCAGACCCCTTTATTCGGATACTCTTTATCTGTCCCATTTTCCCATTCATCAAAATCAATTTGGCCACTATCATTCCTCTCCTTTTCATCATTTTTTTATTAGATTTATTGGATTCCATTCCTACTTTATTCGAAGGATCCGTTCATGCTTCGCCTCTTTCTTTGATTATTAATTACTGACGGGGTTTGTTAAAGGGTCTACCTGATGCTATATTATATCAGGAATTTTCCTTGGGAGTTTCCTTTAGGTTTCTTATGAAATCTTGGTGGATCCACCATTTGAGAGTATTTTGTTGTTCTTTTGTGGTTTGTTTTGGCATCCACTCCAATCTCATTCTAGGTCTTGTGATCCCATATTTTACTGGGTGACTAACTGAATTTCCATCCCCTTTTGAAGAATTAGGGCATCTTTTTATCCCATGACCTTCCTTTCTGCATTTGTGACATCTAAAAGGAAAAATTTCATAATACAACTCTTGCCACCACACCCTCCTGATGAGCATATCCTTAAGAGTATAAGGGATAGGCATTAAGAGATTGACCTTAACATTTATCCTAGCATAGGTAGAAAGTTCTTTGGATTTTGTTATTTCTGCTAAGCATATAAATTCCCCAATCTGCTTTGCTATTTTTTTCAGGGTCTCTTCGTCCCAAAACTTTGGTGTGAGTTTTTATAATTATATCCACAAAGGTACTTCTGTGATTAATTAATTCCTCTTCAAGAATAAACAGTGGAGACCAGGGTCTTAAATACATACCTGCATCACTTTTAAATTAGGGTTTGCCGTGAAAGATATTATCTCTACCTTCTGCATTTCAAAAAGTTACTTGAAAAACCCCTTTTGCTAGGAATATTATTTCTGGTCTAGGGCAAGTCCTCCATTTTGTCCCATCCAATTATTGAGACTTTCGACTTCCTGTCAGGCCCCAATAAATTTACAAGTTAGGGCATTTTCATATAGACCTTGAGGCTGCCCCATCCAACATGAAAACCTTGGATTGCAGTAGCCACTTCAATTGAGAGGTCTTCATATTGCATTATCTGCCCTAGATCACTCCCTTCCCACTTATCTATCTCAGCCAAGATTTCCACCATTTATTCCTCATCTGCTGAATTAACGAGTCGGCCTTGATCAAGAAGCATCTCCATGGCAATGTTTTCTTGGTTTTCTAAGGCTGACATTTCTTAATTTTACCTTACCTCTGAGCCTCCTGTCCCTTTGACTTTGGGCCTTCATTTTGCAGGTTGCCATTCAATGCCTCCCATGTTTCCTTTCTTGAGATGCTGAAATATCCATTGGGTAAGAGATACTCATCTCCTTACTTTAATAATTCTCCTTTTGTTGCTTTCTTGTCCTTGCAATCTCCTCTGTATTCTCTCCTATCCCTAATTTTCTTATCCTTGTAATCTCCTCTGTATTCTCTGCTATCCCTAGTTTTCTGACTATTTTCCTTTGTTTCTGCCCTACTTCCTACTTCTACACCTATATTTTTCCCTGTTGCTTAAAACACATTAGGAAACATAATATCTGAATTTTGGTATTATTCATGATATATGTTTTTGTTGGTAATGCACTTTCCTGCAAATAACTCGATATTAACATATGCATGTATCTGAAACTATAATTGGGTCATTTAGGCAAAGTACTATAGACAGGTATATAAACATATACAGGTGCCTCTTTACCATAGTTACCTAAGACTCCAGGACGGTAAAAAAATTCCCAGATTTTGGAGACGGCAGAGGGATGGCCATTAAAAGAACATATAAAATCTATGTATATTGCAAATATAACATAAAAACTAAGGCTTAAATCTGAAAGCCTGAAAGCTGAAACCATTAATCCAATAATTCATCACATAAGCCAAAATCCGATATTTATTATTGAGTCATTGACATAGAATCGAGATACATTGATGGTATTATGATGATACATTAACAATAAACTGTAAACATGCACATTGCAGCTTCAACACGAGAAGAGTACATATGTCATAACCAAAATGGCAAAAACTAAAACATAGTCTGCAACTCAATAATTAGAGCCCCCTTTTGGAAGGAATACTCGTGAACCGCTCCTCCTTGTTGGAACCATCGACATCATCTTCATCCCAGAGAGTCCCTGATAATTAGTTTAATTGTAGTTAGGTTTTTTTATTAGTATTTTTCTAATTTTTCTAAAGACTTAATGCTTAACTGCTGCAGGGGACGCCAGGATGTCCCCTTAATGTTGAAGAACTCAGAATGTTCTGGGGATGTTCCTCAAAGTTAGGGAATGTCCCGGGATGTTTCTTCATGATTTTGAAATTGCAGTTGCATGGAGAGGACGTTTTGTCACTGTCCCCTAAATCCCCAAAATGTGGACGGGTTGGAGATGGGGTTTGTGTGTCCCTGCATAACACTGCCATTTACTTAACAGACTAAAGACTTGGTACTGAACACCATAGAAACTAAGTGAAATACCATATGTAATGGATGCTTCAGCGATTACACTTTGTAAAAGATTAGAAGTTCATCAGAGTCCAAAACTACCCTCAAGGTCTCTCTCAAGGTCCGAAATTCTAGAGACCCTAGAACTAAGAAATTTGGACAAGAAGAAAAAAACAGCCCAGAACTATCACCTATTCTCTATTTAAGAAGCAAACAAATTTCAACTAATTTGAATCAATTGGAGGAGACATGACACTCCAATAGGCCTCAGAAAAATAAAATTACAAAAATCAGCCATAAATATATTATCATGGAAAATTATAGGCTTAGACTGAAGGACTAAAAAGATACATCAAGACAGAGATCAGCAAAAGCAAGGAAGAGATGATTTTCTGCATGAAACTAGATTCAGATCAAACGAGTTAGACAACATTAAGCCACAAATGTGCTTCACAACTGAATTCATCTGCACAGATCCATCAAAAAGATTTAGAGTAGCAATATTATCAAATTTTGTGAAAATGGCATTTCAATGTTCAGCAGAGTAAAATTTATAGCAGTTTCAGTATATACAAGTCTATCCATTTTAATCAAACCTAGATTACCGAAAACCATATCAGCCTGGTTGAGCGCACACTCAAAATAACAAAGAATCATTGGAGGGAATTCCAACGTGGTCTTCTCAGATGAAGAGAAAAAGGGAGGGCTTAAAGTCAATCATAGATTAGCAAAATCCTCAGTCATTCAACGAGTTGATAGAAAATAATTCATTAGTAGATATGGACTTCTTCCAAGGGCAATACAAATGGCGAATCGGAGAAAGGACCATACATTATGTTGCACAAAATGTAGATAGATTTGGAAGAACAAAAAAGGAAATAATGGCAATTGGAAAATAGCAGCATACATACATGATATAACTATATCAGATTGCCTATACAGCTTGATGTTACCTTAAAATTGCCAACAGGAAAATGTCTTTTAAATTAAAAACTGTGCATGGGGAAGGAGATAAGTTCATGGCTTTGACTATTCCATGCACATATTTGTTGTAAAACTCAAATTAGTGAAAGCAAATTCAAGAGAGTGGAATCGCAGCTGCTTTTTATCTTCTCTAATATATAAAAAGTGCAAGAAGATTTGACCTTTATCCAGAACTGGATCGAATAGCAGCCAAAAATACTAATTACAGGTACAAGTATACATTTTTCTTTGTTCCACCATTTCCCATTTTGGAGGTTATGGGAAAACACAGGCACAGCAAAAGGAAACAGCTCAAAATCCTAGGAAAAGGAAACGACAAAGGATGACTGTACCAAAATTTTTAAAAATAGATAATTAAAAACAAAAAATTATAATATATCAAAAATATGAATATGCAAAATTTGGAGAAATCAATAATCATTGATTTTGCCCTTAATAATAGCGGCCAAAGTGTCAAATCAAAACAATGATACCCATCTACATGATAGTATCACATAAGGATATAAAATCTGCATTACAATATGAATGGTCTCGACTCTTATAAAGTTACTGGGACTGTTGTCTCCTTCACACAATGATACAAAAATATTAATTGAATTATAGATCATCATAGTTTATTTTTACATCTTATGTGCTTTTTAATATTATATTTAAGTTCATTTAAAAAGATTTTTGAGGGGAGGAGAATCCTCGTGGGGCTTTGGAGGCGGAGTGCAGCGTGGACGTCCACAAATCGTCCCTCAAAAGAGACGGCACAGGGATATCCTCATTGTGTTCCCCTACCTTCTTCCCCATGGGGATACTTCCTTTAGGTGACTGAGGGTGGAGATGCATTGCTATGAAACATAAAAATTTGGACACAAAAATGGTTGATGCACAACAAAGAAAGAAATATTTTGGATGGCTAACTAAAGGAGACAAAAACTAAATTATTCGACAAGACACTCCTTGACAAAACCAAAAACAGTAACAACTATTTATTTTTTATGTTTAAAGTTTTTTTATATTATATTTTAATTTTTTTTTAAAAACCTTTTGAGGGGAGACGAGTCCTTGTGGGCCATATGAGGGGGCACAGGGGTAGTGGAGCGGTGCATGCAATGTGGATTCCTCAAATCGTCCCTTAAAAGAGGACAACATGGGGACGTTCCCATTCTATCTGTCATCTCTCGTCCCCATGGGCACACATCCTCTAGGTGGTGAGGGTGGATATGCATCCCTATGGAACATAAAAAATTGGACATAAAATTTGTTGATTAACAAGAAAGGAAGAAATATTTTGGATGGTTAGCTAAAGGTGATAAAAAGTACAAATTATTTGGCAAAACACTCCTTGTTGGAGACGCCAACAATATCACCGAACTCAAAGTCCGGATGGAAGAATAAAACATTTTAAATACACAATTGATAGTTAAATATTTCATGGAACTGCTATCAAAATCTATACACGAAAAATCAAGAGTAGAATAAGATATACAAGCTCGAGATACCCAATTGATCATGTGACAACAACACATTGATCGTTTTTAATTGAAATGCACACCTTTATTAATAAAAACATAATAGTACAATGCTAATCATACAAAAAAGGGTGGAAAGAATCACATTCCGAATGCAAGACACATCGAGCTAGAGAGAACCTTGAGATAGGAACCAAATCACATCATTAACACAATGCGAAAATTAAGGCTTTATAGTAATTATAAACATAATTAAAGTGTGGTTCAACCAGAAAGAGTGATAAAACCAAGGACCAACAACCACAAAAACAAAGCACTTAGGCAAGAATGGCGAACACGGTGGCTGAGGAGGCGGAGAAGGGGATGTTATGCTTACCCCCTAGATCGGCACCAGAGGGGCTATTGTGTTAGCTATGGGATCTTACCTATCATTTTATCACCTTTATTTAGTTTCCTTGGCTTGTTGAGAAGGAGAAATGGCAAGAGCCAAGCATGGAAACTTGTCCTAGGGAAGAGTATCCCGATAGCTACCACCAATGCCTCCGAGACGGTCAACCATGTTGCTACGGCGAAGAGGTGAGGGCTTATAGGATTGGGGCGAAGGTCGACAAGAGTGGGGAGAGAAGCTCGCCTGCTCCTAGAGTGGGAATGGAAAAACCACGGCCATGGCCTTGAGAGGGAGAATGACGGCGGGGAGAATCTGGAGGCACCAACTAATTGCAGACGCAAAGCTCCCTCAATGTTCCGTAAGAGTCCTGGAGATGCTCCACGCCTAGGCGAACCTTCTTCATTTGGACTTGAATTTGAAACAAAACCTTGGAGATAATTGTAATTTTATTAGTCACATAAAAATCTTTCCATAGCTACATTTTTATAAATAACATGATTCTATATTTCCAAATATGAGAAGGAATATCGACATGAATGATTTGCCAAAAAATGTTGTATTTTGTAGGTGAAAAGCTTTGAGTCCTCAAGAAGAACCATTTTCCAAGTAAAAAGTCTACAAGAAAAGGTTAAAAATGGTACTAATCTATTTCCAAGTCGATTGAGTGTGGGGAAAACCAAAAAAGGTGTTCAAAGGTTTCAACCTAATAATATGCGAGGGCAAGTGGGTTTTGAGACCCCCATGTTCTTGAGTCTATCTCCTACTAGTAGACCTTGATAGAGGATACACTAGTGAAAATGAGCTGTTTTGGGCTCAACATGAGCTTCCAAAGAGCAAACCCTCTAGCCTAGACAACATTCAAGAACCTTAATTTCCAAATGTGGTTGAGGGTTTCACCCTATATATGTTGAGGGGAAAGAAGTTGATAGCCAATTTGGGCCCTCTATCAGCAGTAAGGGAGTAGCAGAGGCCAATGCCGTCTCTCTACCATGGAACTCTAGAAAAGACACCAATCTTGTGAAGATGATCATCAAGTATGGGGTTTTGAAGTTTTCTGAAATAGGCTCTACATCCTCATTCTTAAGCTGGAATTTTACTTCAAGCATATCCCATGAGAGTCACTTGCCATAAATCTTGTAGAAAATGTCACCAATAGACTTGATTCCGTTTTTAAAAAGCCTAAGACTCTTAATCCAGGACCATGGAAAATGGGACAGAATGAAAATTAAGAATAGGAGACCACCAAAGAAAATGAGAAAAGAGAGTTCATTTTTTAAACCATCTCCAAACAAATGAGGTTGGGGGAGCCCGACAAGAGGAATAGTATACATGAGTGGCAAGCAACACTTTGGAACAAACTTGGAACTTTCTGGTAAAGAAAGAGGCTAATAGGCAATCTTTCTCTCAACCCTTTGGACAACATATGACGAAAGCTTTAATGGAGAATCCCAAAAAGCAAAGGGTGTGCCAAGAAATTTAACTTGCACGCTTAGTTGAATCTATTGCCATCAATATCCTTTCAACCAAGGAGGTTTGGGGGAGAGATACTGTCCGTAGCATTGAGTCTTTTTGCCACTGAATAGAACTTGAAGCAAGGAAAAAATTGTCAAGGCATTCTGTGGGATTCTTGTGAATCTTCTTCTTCTAAAAAGGTGAGAAAAGAATTATTTGCAAAATGCCCATTGATGAACTATTGATCAAAATGGGGGAGAAAGATGCCTTTCACCAAGCCTATAAAAGAGTTATTGGCAAGGAGGTGGTTAAATCCTTCCACAACAAGCACATGAAGAGAGGGAGCCGGGAGGAAAGCTTGCCTAATTAAACTCTATAATCCGAACTTGTGAGATTGCACACCATTGATGGAAATACAAGTTTTTGTTTTGAAACCACATGCTAATGGTATGGACAAACCAGAGGGGCAAATCCAAGAGCCTTAAGCATTACAGCAATGAAAGGCAACTCAATCTGTCATAAGCTTTTCCAAAATCAATTTTCACAAACATGGTTTTTGATGAAAGACTCTGGCCCATTCCATACCTTCCCAAACCACAATGACATTGTCTAGAATGTACGTGTTGGATAAACCTTGTTTGCTCCTTCTAACAATGAAAGGAAGAAGATGTCTAGTCAAAGTGCAAACATTTTAGCAATGATTTCATTGGAGACATTTGGAAGAGTGATAGGCCTCCAACTAGTAGTCAACTCGGGATCTATATCTTTTGGATTGAACTTCATATTACCTTGATTGATGAGGGCTCTCGAGTGTTGGACAAGATAGTTTCATAATAGAATTTGTGAAGATTTGGTCCAATAGTGTCCTAGAGGATTTGATAGAGTTCACAGGGAAGCCATCAATGCTAAGGGGTTTGTTAGAGGCCATCTACATGATTGCTTCTTTGAGATCATTTAAACTAAGAGGTCTATCACAGGAAACTCTCTATGCTTCAAATAGCTTGTAGGGGACAACTTGAAGGCATTGTAGGAGAGCTGCTTCACAGGCTGAGATAGAGGGTTGGGAAGTGAACACTCCATGGTAATGGTGCATAAAAGCTTACGGGATGTCTAGGAGCTTGGTAAACCTAGCATTGACATATCGTAATAGATTTAATTTTGTTTCCAACTTGTTTGGAGCAAAGAAGAGCAAATAACTCTTTGGTAATTCTATCACTCACTCTCAACTAGTGCATTCTAGCTCCAAGTTGAGCTCCCTCGGTTTTATAAGCTTCCTCAATTTTGAGCTTGTGTCTCCATTGAGAAGCTTCAGATTGCAAGTGAACATTGAATGGAGAGTTGTCAAGTTCCTATGTAATATCCCTGATAAATAATTTCTAACAAATCTGGATATTTTATCAAACCTTAGACAGTGGTATAAAAATTTTGAACTTTTGTGACAACAACAAGCTAACTTTTTTATAAAAACAACAAACCCCAATTGCAGACAAAATAGAATTTATTTATTTATTTTCAAATCAGCTTCAGGAAAAATACCAGAATATCTATATACAATTATTGGCTCAATTTTGATGATCCAGATACGTAGAAGGTTGCAAGAAATAAACATGCAAGCTGAAACCCTTGCAAAAACTCTCTAGATGTGGCACCCAACATAGAATCAATCTCCCAAGGGTGGCATCCAACTATGGAAGTGTCCAGTATGCCTTGCAGATGTTTGTTTGAAGAAATCCTTGGTTGTACTTTGTTGTTCTAGATGCTAAAACAGCCCTGAATATGATGCCCTAGCTGAATTGGATGAATATTTGTACTCTGAATGATCATTGCAACCCTTGGATGGAATTGCCAAGCTTAGATATGAGGGTTTTGTCCTTAGATTTGTGTGTAAATGAGGGTTTTCCTCTATTGCTGATGTAGAAGCAAAAGCTACTTGCATTGAACTAATTGATAAATTTCCAAGATGATGTAATAATAATCCCCAAATCTGCTTTTATAACTTCTAAGGCCTTCTCCAAAGTTGGCACCCCCTTTTGGAGTTACATGCATGCTCAATAAACAATATAAAATTACTTTATTCCCTCTCCAATGTTGGTGCCCCATCCAAAAATAGAAGCTTGATGCTCATGCAACCCATTCTATCTTTGGCGCCCCATAATAGAAGTTCTTTATTTAATTATTATTCTATCTTTGGCGCCCCCACAATAGAAGTTCATCATTTTATTATTATTTTATTCCACTTCTACTTTTTGGCCCCACTTATTAAAAATATAATTTAAGTGTCCTTTTTCCAATTAAAATATAAAAGTACCCTTGGACCACTTAAATTAATTTATTTCCCTCTTAATTCCCCATATAAAAGTACCCTTGGACCACTTAAATTAATTTATTTCCCTCTTTAATTCCCCTTTATCCGAACCTATGGAATTCATGGTATGATGCTTTGTGAGCACGATGTTTGAAGATAGTTTCTTTCTTACCATACATAATGTGGAAGTCCAAGTAAGGCATCGACCCACCAATCTATCCACCATGTGTCTCCTATGGGTCTGAAAACCAGATTCCAAATTCATTTGATGTGGCCCAACGTTCACTCATGCTTGAGATGTGTAGTATTGAGATAAAATTGGGTCTTAGTCGATCTGGTTTGAGGGTGATCCATTCAATACAAAAGCAAATAGGTTGATGTTTTGAAAGAATGACATCATCAATGACACAAACAGGCGTGTGTTGGAACAAGAGAAGGAGAACAAATCTTGCTCTGCGAGTGAAACACAATCCAACCTTTTAGCCACTTCGTATTGACCTTGTCTGAAATTTGACCATGTAAACCAAGACGAAGCAGAGTCTCATCTTTGGTGGTGATCAAGATGATCAAAACCAAGCTTATTGCACATGTAGAACCACGCTTCTCGCTCACCAACACACCAATGCATAGGGAGGCAACCTTCTTTTCTTCATTGGATTCCACCATGTTGAAATCACCACGAGAGAATCCAAAGTGAGTGTTGGGAGAAAATCTGCCAACGCCTTTGGAGTAGGGCTCTTTCGACTTTGTCATTGGAAGCATATAAGTTGGCCAGCCCAAGAAGTCAACCATCAAAATCAAAAGGGTCCACACCACACAATGGGTAGGGTTAGATCCCTAAGAAACAATATTCTATGAAATATTTTACGCTCACTACGTGATGAATCCTCCACAACCATGCTCATGATTGGACACCGACAAAGTGCACGGGCCAAATAATGTCGGTGACATCTTGAAGGAGAAAACCCAAAATCTTAACATCTTGCAAACATAACACTTTCATATAATGAAAATTGTGATTACCGTCCCTAACCATGTACCTACGAGTTGGTTCAATAAGGTCGTTTACATTCTAAGAGTAAACTATCACGGGGAAGCATCAAGGTGCACATGTTATTTCCCTCTTCAAGTCCTTCGAGGGCTGCAAACTTGTTTCAAGGGCAAGCTTTCTTTGGTTGCCACGCATAAAGTCACTTACGGCCATCATTTTTCTTTAACATATTCTCTAGCTTTTGAAGGAGAGGGACCGTGTGACCAGTGGAGTGTAGATTTGTGTTCAAGTGTGACCACATTATCCTTTGTGTCTATGTATATCACCCCAAAATGGGGTTGTGACAATTGTGCAATGAAAATCGTAGGCTATGAAGGCATTATAGAGCCCACTTGCAAAGTGGGGAGAGCGGAGGTGGTGCTTTGGCAATGGAGAGCATAACTTGTTTACCATTAATAACAAATGAGCTAACTTCATGACCACTTGTGGGTTAATACACAATGTTTTGCAGCTTAGAGGCACCATGGGAAGCCGAAGCATTCTTCTTATTGGTAACAAATGGTCTAATCGTCACTAGTGGAGTTGGTCGTCTTGCTCTTTGGCACACCTTTTTCTTGCGGAGCCTGTCGAAAAGTAGCCATAAAAGGGCATTCTCAAATCATATGGTTCGAGGATTGGCAATGGAGACAAGTATTCAAAAGATTGATGTAAAGAACACACTACAAAAATTAGGTATTGCCAATCCGAATGTCAATAGTTTCCTTTAGGACCTTAGCCAAGTTGATTTCAATGCGAGCGATCCATGTAGAATTTGGGTTGTTCATGCCATACGAATTGCCCCAAGGGTTTGATGAGTTGCTCAACAAAGCCATAAAGGGGGGAGGTGGATATGTGGAAGCTCAATCCAAACTGGGATTTTAAGTTTAGTTTGTTCGGAGAATTGGAAATCACTGGTCCAATGAGAAAAACAAGTGTATTGTGAATAAACTAGGTGCCATGGTTGACAATAGCCTTACAATGATTAGCAATAGCAAAGAGAACTAAAATAAAATAAACCCTTTGTCATGTTTTGCACCCCCTCAAGCTTTATGCCATGGGCTACCAATGGTTGTGAGCCCACTGTTTAAGCAAGCTTTCAGGGGGGACTCAGCCAACAAAATAACCAACAATAGTAAAAGATCAGTTGCAAGCTTTGTCAAATTCAAGAAAATTAAGCACAACATTAGGTAAAGAAGTTTTTGGGTTAGAACCAATACCTCGTGGAATACTTTTGGTACAAAGTTCCTTGCCTTCTTTGGTGCCATGATTGTCCAGAGCTCTGTTGGTGAAATCTACATCAAACGATGCATGTACCAAGGAGGTGGCCATTAATATAGGGAGTTTTTACAAACGCCACCCAAGGGGTGGAGTGATAGATCAACTTAGCACAATAAAACTGTAAAAATCCTGCCTAGATATATCGGAGATTGATTGTATGACACCAATGTTGCAGAGGCACGGAACTCTAAAACATTTTCTAGCATGCTGAGCTCCAAAGCCCGTTCCTTGGGCAACCTATCTAGTGATGGTCTTATGTCCTAGTGCAAAAACAAAAAGTGTTAAAACAATTTATTCATCGCCAAAGCTCTAGGCCTGGATGGTTTTCTAGCACAATTTCCTAGGTGTTTTGAGTAATACCAAAAAAACTTCTCAATGCAATAGAGGAATCAAGGTGTTCTTGGAATCTCGAACAAATAAATTTCACTAATTTGCTTTTTTACCAAAGAAAAAGACTCAAATACATTTGATTCCTACTACCAATATCTTTATTTAATACACTACAAAATAATTTTAGATTCGAAGTGTTTAGGAATATCATAAAAAAGGATCTTCTAAACACAATAAAAGAATCTAGGTGTTCCAAGAATATCACTTATCATTTTCACCAATCTCTTTTGGCAACACGCCATCTAAAATAATATCCAAATAATTACCAACCCAATGCAGCCAATTTCATAGCAAATTCTCTTCAAATCAAACATGTTTTGTTGAAGGAAGGCAAACTTTTGATAGAATAATCATTGCCCAGGAAATATTACATACACAAGCCCACAAAAGCTTCTTTCCTTACTGATCAAGCTTGATATGTCAAAAGATTTTGGTAGAAGCATCCGGAAATTTATTATAGCCATAATGAGATAATTTGGTTTTAAATGAGCATGCTCCTCAATGGTACATAGTTGTATATCAATAGCTAAATCATCTTTATTAATCCTAGTAAATGGCATACTGATATTATTGCATCTAGTTGATGGAAAGAATATCCTCCTCTAATACTCTCCTCTATCAGCTGCATACTTCAAACATCCAGCCTATCGCAGAGCCAGAAATCGGCCTTTGCTGAGTGACCAAAACATCCCCTCTCACATAGGGAGGCCATGGCCTCTCCTAGACCCCAAATCCACAATATCTAATTTTCAGATCTGCTGTCTTAAATGAGACAAACCAGATTTGTAGAGAGAATCTTCTCAAGTACATCCAGCAGTGTGCCCACATTACCATAATAAGGCCCAATGTCCCAACGAAAACAGAGAATGGCTGCTACCTTTGGTTAAATAACCCACCAAAAGTATAAGGGAAGTGCGTGTGTTTATCTCATTTTTAGTATTACTTATAGTGCTCTTAATTACTTCTAAGTGCTTGTATTTTTAATTTAACTTCCATGAAAACTGAAGAGTAATAATAAATGGATAGGACTAGATTTGTCCTTGGTATTGGTGGGGCTTTTGTGTAGCCAAGCAGGAGATGTTTTCCAACAAAAAACCATTCTAAATAAAATGTTTAAAATGCAAGGGAAAGTTAATATGACACATTAATAGACTATGGGAGATTTCACGAGTTTTTGTGTTTCTTTTGCTGCTTTTAGACATTTCTTGTTGGTGTTTAATTCAAAAGAAGTTATTTATAATATGCAGGGAAATGATAAAGACTATTTCAAATTTCAGCTCGGGTCAAAACAGGCAAGTTTAGTTAGTTTTTTTGTCTTGACATATTAAACTTTGCTTGTATTAAAATCTCAGATGACATGTCATGGTCTCATATTTGATATTGTTTATCACACACTTGTTCCGTCTTTTAATATCTATTTCATTTAGTTAAACAGTTTTGTATCATCCAGGTCTATCTGTACTCTATATAGAGTTCCCATAGAAAAGCTGAATTCCAAATATTTGCATGTCCTTTTATATCACATGGCTTGGAATATCCCTATTGTATGGTAAATACATGTCAATGTGTAAATGCATCAGAGAAACCTGAGGTACAAGCAGCCAGAGGTACTTGGGTAAAAAACACAAAAAAGCAAAGGGCAAATGTCAGGTTCAACTAAACAGAAATTGCAAGAAGATCTGATCCCATTTAATTGACATTAGCAGCCTGGAGAGAAGCCAGAAGCCTTTCACAGTTAGAGCCCCTTCGCAGTTAAGGGTACACATTCAGAATTTCTTCCACAATCTGATGATAATGTAAGTAATAAAATCCATAGCAAAGTTTAGCATCAGCATTTTCTAGAGTAGGAGTGCTCACACCAGGCAACCATCACCTTCTGTTTTGCCTGTTTCTATAGTTTCAGAAGCTGCCCCAATTGCTATCCCAATTTCATCCTCTGAGCCAGCCATTACATCTGCCCTCAACCAAGCTCTTCAGCATTGTTGACAAGGATGACAATCAGACTTGGAGGGGGATAAATGAAGGTGGAAATTAGGCACTCGGTTATGATGGTTAAATAAATAGGTAAATAAGTAGATGATGCGTGACACAATGTCGTGTAGTTATGAACTTATGATTAATTGTTAAGTAATGTACATGACATTAATTTTAAATTTATATTTATCATTTGTATTTTCCTACAAGTTTTAACACATTTATCAGCAACTGACACACCCGTCATGGCCAATCCTATATGTTCATCTTATGGCATATGTTCTCTCGCTCTGACTCAAGTATTACATTGCTCATGTATTCTGGAGTCATTGTACATTATAGATGTTCATAGCAAGAATAATGCCATTTCCAGATGTTGCATGTCTCATAAATGATTTTGTGCTACTGTTTTGAATGCTGTTATGATGCGCTTCATACATATCATATATTGTTTGATATTTAGAGTAGTCCTCTTTTTCTGATTTCGCTATCGTCCGAGTGACAGTATTGAAACTGATTTTTCATTTAAATGTTAAGTAACATGTAATAAATCTTATATCAATTATGAGTGAAGTCATAAAAGCCAACATGTCCAACAAGATAGGAAAGGGCCTAGTAAGATAAACTAAAAGGGCCTGATAAGAACAAATCGAGAATAGGTTCTGAAGGGTCTGCAATGGAAACTGAAAAAGGAATTGTATTGATTTGTGCACATCTTCTACTTAAAGACACAAGGGATTGGAGAGTCGTTTGGACATCTATAAGTATCCTTTCAAAGCTCATTTGGAATATTAGAAACAAAGATATGTTTCTGATAAAGAACAAGACTTCCAAATACTAAACAAAGGGAATCACAAAGGTCAAGAAGACTGTTCATAGTACATACATCTTCCTGCATACGAGTAAAAGAAGAATTCTTTTCTTGCTGGTCTGCATTATAAATTACTCATTTCCAGCAAAAAGTGACTAAATTATGCTGTTCTTATTCAATTATGTTTCAAAGGACATTTATGCACAAGTAAAACACACATCACCATTGCACCATTACCTGAACAAATGGTGGGGTGTGAATGATCCTGAGTTGAGGTGAGATAGACACTGCTAAAGTCTTCGGAAAGATAAAGCATCTTTCAACACAGTTTTTGGGTGTTTAGTGCTTCATCAAGGCAAGGTTGTACAAAATGGGTATTTCAGATTCTTCCTGCATTTTTTCTGGGAGAGAGGAAACAGTTGTGCATGTTCTTTGCAGATATTGAACAGCTAGAACTTTTTGGATTTGGTTTCAAGCAGAATTCAATTTCTTCTCTTTCCTCTCTTTCTTGGGGAAGACCTCTTCTAAGGGACACCTGGATGATCAGCAATAGCTGCAAAAATTATGGCAGACAATTCAATTACCCACCATCAGTTTCTATGGAAGATAAGGTGTAAAGCATTTTTTCAAGATGATACTTCCACCATCAGCTTAGGAAAGAAGAGGCTTTTCAAACAAGACTTGGATTTTCTTGGTAAAGACCAGTTTGATTGGTTCCATAGAGATGTTGACGCCTTGCCCATTGAGGAACAGGTCCAGGTGCTTTCTTTCTTTGCTTTCATAGGAAGATATTTTCCTTGTGGTTGTGATCATATTGTCTGCCTGGTGTAACCTCCTTGCCTTTGGAGTAATATAAGATGCATTTCATCCAAAAACAATTATGCCATAACATGGTGGAAATTTAGCCACAGCCTTAGAAAATTTTTGTATTGGTGTTTCTACCCATCTTTCTGCCATTTACCTGCTGCAAATTTAGAAACTAAAATTTGTAAGAAACTTCTTCAACCCCTTTCTCCTCACTCATATAATCAAATTGTTTTGAATATGAATGAAGTTGCTCATTTATTTTCCTTGTTCTAGTATGAGTTTCAGATTATTCTGCAGTAATTTTTGTGTACAATTTTTTTCATATTTCCCTATTAGAAGCCATAGATGACCGATGTGGAAAACTGTTGGCTGGCAGTTCTCCAGAAACGAGATATGGGAGAATACTTTTGTTTGCCCAAATAGAGTAAGCCTCACACTAGTCACATGAGTAAATTCCCTTTAGCTTGGTGATTGGCTTTAGCATGTCTCTAACATGGATCTCTCTTGCAATAGTTGCATTAATAGAGCATAGATGGTTTATATTGCAAGGACTTTTTGTTTGTGTTACCACTCATAAGGCGCAGTCTGGATGTTATGCCAGTTTTATACCAGGTTTGTGCGCATAAAAATCACGTAGTTTGTGTATAGCATTCATTTATCTTGTATGCAATTACATTTTGCTTGTTAATGCATTGGTTTGGTATATTTTGGGAGTTACAAGTGATTTTTTATGGTTATTGAGATCAGCCTAGATGTAGAGGGATGTATTCTAATGCATGGCTTTGGCATAGAGCCCCTACATGCCTAGAGGCATAGTTTTTCGGAAAGTGAAAGTGAGCAGGCTTAGAGGCCTAAGGGAAAACCCTATATGCCGATAGAGCTTGGTGTAGAGGTGGAGCCACATGCTACTAGCTATTGTTATATGTGGAATATAATAAACTTAAGTGATTCTGACCTTAGGATTCGGGCTCATCTAGAAGGTTTGTCATGGTCTACGTTCTTTTTATTTTTGTTTATTTGAGATGTTTGCCATTGGGTCGCATAACCCTAAGTTTTCCCCAAGAATGCATAGCATGCTGTCTTACTCTATATCATGTGGTTTCTATGTGCTATGCAATATGAAAGACCAGCCGTACAGTAAATTGAAAACTTTAGTAGCTTTTGCTTCCTCTTACCCTGCCTTGTATTATACACAGTACAGTCAATGCTTTGGCCTTATTTACTTTTAATTTCAGGCATTGTTCATTAGAGTGGCCACAATTTTTTAAAGCACAACATTTTGAAAGCTTGTTTCCGTAACTCTTGGGTTGTACTCGAGTTATAAAGGTGGTGATATGAAGCACAATTGAAGCAAAATTGATGAGATATAACCGCATGGGCTTGTATATTTTAAGCTAGTATTCTCTATTAAATGTTTTAAACAATCACATGGGCTTATTGTATATTCTTAAATGGTGTGCATATTTATATGTCCAACACCCTTCTCCTAGAAGTTGTAATGTCCCCAATTCCGAGCAGTTGGCCTAGCGGCCATATTTTAGTCTTAGCCTTGGTCATTCCCAAGGGCTAACAACTTTGGAGGTTATTGGGGATGGTTGTGTCGATTTCCTACTATGTTTTTGTTATATTTTGGGCGTTGGGAGGGTCTAATGGGCCCTTTGTGTTCTATTCTCATCGTTGGGATCACTTAAGTGGACACTTTTGGCATTTAATGTTATGTTTCTTCGTTGGGGCCACTTAAAGTCCCTTTTTGGCGACTTGGGGGGATATGTATTGCATTAAATGTTATATTTCTTCGTTGGGCTCATAAAAAGCTATATAAGGAGGTGGAGGGTGGAGTTGGAAATCATTCATGCATACACTTATATTTCTTTTCATGTGCAACTGCTGTTTGCAACTATTTAGCTTGTGGAGTAAGATCCCACGGGAACCCTAGCTTCGGTGGTGAGAGATCCATCCCTAGCTAGCAAGGCATTCTTCGGTAGTGAGAGATCTACCCTAGCTTGTCATTTGGAGCTGATTTCAGGGCTGTTTTACAGAGATATTTTCAAGGTTTTCAGAGATAGGGTTTTGAGGGTTTTGGTGAGTTTTGGTGGAGATATTCAGCTGGTTTTCGGATCAGACCTACGGCAGCAATAAAGGAAGGGTTTGGCATCATCTACAGAGAGTTTCACAAGGGTTTTGGCCATCTACCAAAGAGGGCGACTTGTTTGGGAGATTGCAGCCCTAATTTTTAGGGTTTCCAGTTGGCCGTTTTCAGATCTGAAGGTTGGAAAGTCATCTTCTATATTTGTATATGTTATTTCCCAAGTTTCATAATTTTTGCACTTGTATTCGGGAAGATATGAATTTTAGAAGTTTTCCAGCTGTTTTAGGCATGCTGTAATTTTCTGGCAGCGTTATATTGACTGAAAAATTCCAAAAGTATTTCCTCGTGTTTTTTATATTATTATTTAGTTCTCTTTAAAATTTCAAGTGATTTGAACGGATATTTTGGGAGTTATTCATATTTTACTGTTCGCTGCCCTAGCTGTAATTTTCTGCAAAAAACCAGATTTCTGTTCGGCTGTGTTTTGTCTATCTTTTGCATATTTTACAGTGATATCCTATAAGGGATATTACAGTGGTATCAGAGCTGTTGTTCCTCTAGCCTGTTGGGGTTGAAAGATGGGAGACAGAGACAGAGACAGTGAAGAGATGGGAGTAGATCGATGAAACAGTTGTTCACCAATATGGTGAAGCAGCAGGAGACTACCAACCTCTATTTGAGCCAGCTCACGGAGAGGTTAGCACAAGGCAGGATTGAGGCTCATACGGAGAAAGGAGAAGCTAGCAATATGGGACAACATGGTAATAGAGGTGAGAGTGGACATTTAGGACAAGGGTCCCCTCATGCTTCTACCAGGCCCTTGGGACTCCACGAGCCTTCTTTTTGAAGGATCCAGAAGTTTCAGCAGTGCTGTGACAGTCGGCGACATTATGGATGAGGAATCTTGTTGGGAGTACCCGAACATTAAGTGAAGGTTTCGAGACAACATGCCATTTCAAGAGTATTGTAAAATGAAGATTGGTAGCAGGCCCAAGAGAGATTACCAGACACAGGTACCTGAGTTTCAGAGGAGATTGGGACAAATCTCTATTCCACACTTCGATGGCTCTAAGAAGTGTACCGCACAATCTTGGATTCAGAAGTTGAAGACTTACTTCGACTTGAATCCCATGCGCGAAGAGGATGCAATTAAGTTTGCTATCCTACACCTCGAGGGAGATGCTCATGATTGGTGGCATCATGGATTGATCACACAAGGGCACATGCATATCACTACTTATGCAAATTTTACACAGAAGTTGATGAGCAGGTTCGACAGGAGGGACCCAGATAGGCACTTCAGGGAGTTGACTCACTTGAGGCAGACAAGTTCTCTGGATCAGTACATTGCAGATTTTCAGAGGTTATCAGTTATGGTATCTGATGTTTCAGAGATGAGGTTGACTTCACTCTTCATGGCAGGGTTGACTGACGCCTTAGCAGGATTTGTGAAGGCATTTGAGCCTTCTTCTTTGCATGAGGCTATTAGGAGATCTCGAGACTTGGAGTTATCCACTCCAAAGTCGAGGGTTCCACCTCGCGTTCAGCAAAGAGAACCTCCATCTGGATCAGACGAACTTCAAGAAGGGAGCCTCCACCGAGGCAGGAGGTGGCTAAGAAGCCATTCATTTCCCGAGAGGACAGAGATGAGTTGAGGCGAAAGAAACTATGTTTCGATTGCCGCACACCTTGGGTTCCAGGACATGATTGCAGAGGTAGAGGGAAGGCCCAATTCATCGAGGTCTTCGAGGAGAGTGAGGATGACAGAGGTGAGGAGTTGGAGACTCACGAGATGGATGATGGGGATGGAGTTGCGATGGATAGTGCTGATGCGGAGCAGGAGGAGGAGACTTTCCCTCGGGAGATTATAGCCACATTGTCTAGTACTCCGATGTACAAGGCATTTAGGATTAGAGGAGTTATGCAGGGTCAGCGAGTTGTGGTACTCATTGACAGTGGGGCTACCCACAACTTTATTGATGCATCATTGGTGGAGAGACAAGGTTTGCAGACGAAGGACTTTGAGGGCTTCAACATTGTTGTAGCCAATGGGGAGTATATGAGATGCACACGGAAAGTTCCACAATTGAGCATCACCATGGGTAACTACACAATTACCGATGATTTCCACATTGTTGGTATGGGAGTGACCCACATAGTGTTGGGAGTGCAGTGGCTTCACTCTCTTGGTGAGTTTCGGACTAACTTCCAGACGATGGAGCTGAAGTTTAAGTCCGAAGGCAGGAATGTGATTTTGAGGGGATTATCGGCAGGAGCACCTAGGGTGGTTGCAGCTGAGGGGATGGAGAGGACTTTCGGCATAATGAGGGGTTTTATTATTGCGGATCGATGTGGAGTATGATGGATGTGGGTGTGACCAGTAGTGTTGCACATAAGGCAGTTACAGAGATTGGGATTACAGAGTTCAGATCATCCGAGTTTATCATTATGTTGGTTGTTTGAGGTTTCGGTAGACTGGAGATCTCATTTGCTTGTTGAGTACTCCAAGAACCGACACACTTGTGAGATTCTGGATGGTCACATACAGGATGACAACTACAGATTGGAGGATGAGATGATCTTCTATCAGGACAGATTGTACCTTGTGTCGGATTCATGGTTGAGGATGGAGATACTGCGACATGTGCATTATTCTTCCATGTCTGGACACTTGAGCTTTGATGAGACCTTCAACTTCATATGGGAAAGGGTCAGATGGCATGGGTTGAGGGAGGATATCCTCAACTTTGTGCAGGGATGTGTAGTTTGTCATGGTGACAAATCAGAGTATGCATGTTCCTTATTTCTGGAGTTGATAGGGGATAACACTCCTATATGTTTTACTGCTTATGTGGATGACGAGCACTTCACCCATGTGCTAGCTAGCCGAGGGACGGAGTCGACAGGAGATGCAGTGAGTGATCACATGATGACAGTTTTGCAGTGGCAGGGATTGGACAGATTGACAGTTTCAGTATGGGTACCAGTAGAGAGTCGATGTGGGCATTATTCTACTTCAGGGCAGCATTGTTATCTACACTACATGGAGAGCATGATGACTATATGAGGTGTTTTGGTTACTTCGGATCACACCGATCTTTGGTTGACTGCAGGGTGAGATGGAGGCACTTACTTTGTGGTATTCAGTTTCTACAGCACAGGAGGATAATGCTTGGGGTCAAGCATTTTTCGGGAGGGGAGGATTGTAATGTCCCCAATTCCGAGCAGTTGGCCTAACGGCCATATTTTGGTCTTAGCCTTGGTCATTCCCAAGGGGCTAACGACTTTGGAGGTTATTGGGGATGGTTGTCTGATTTCCTACTATGTTTTTGTTATATTTTGGGCGTTGGGAGGGTCTAATGGGCCCTTTGTGTTCTATTTTGTCGTTGGGATCACTTAAGTGGACACTTTTGGCATTTAATGTTATGTTTCTTCGTTGGGGCCACTTAAAGTCCCTTTTTGGCGACTTGGGGGGATATGTATTGCATTAAATGTTATATTTCTTCGTTGGGCTCATAAAAAGCTATATAAGGAGGTGGAGGGTGGAGTTGGAAATCATTCATGCATACACTTATATTTCTTTTCATGTGCAACTGTTGTTTGCAACTATTTAGCTTGTGGAGTAAGATCCCACGGGAACCCTAGCTTCGGTGGTGAGAGATCCATCCCTAGCTAGCAGGGCATTCTTCGGTAGTGAGAGATCTACCCTAGCTTGTCATTTGGAGCTGATTTCAGGGCTGTTTTACAGAGATATTTTCAGGGTTTTCAGAGATAGGGTTTTGAGGGTTTTGGTGAGTTTTGGTGGAGATATTCAGCTGGTTTTCGGATCAGACCTACGGCAGCAATAAAGGAAGGGTTTGGCATCATCTACAGAGAGTTTCACAAGGGTTTTGGCCATCTACCAAAGAGGGCGACTTGTTTGGGAGATTGCAGCCCTAATTTTTAGGGTTTCCAGTTGGCCGTTTTCAGATCTGAAGGTTGGAAAGTCATCTTCTATATTTGTATATGTTATTTCCCAAGTTTCATAATTTTTGCACTTGTATTCGGGAAGATATGAATTTTAGAAGTTTTCCAGCTGTTTTAGGCACGCTGTAATTTTCTGGCAGCGTTATATTGACTGAAAAATTCCAAAAATATTTCCCTTGTGTTCTTTATATTATTATCTAGTTCTCTTTAAAATTTCAAGTGATTTGAACGGATATTTTGGGAGTTATTCATATTTTACTGTTCGCTGCCCTAGCTGTAATTTTCTGCAAAAAACCAGATTTCTGTTCGGCTGTGTTTTGTCTATCTTTTGCATATTTTACAGTGATATCCTATAAGGGATATTACAGGAAGCTTCCTTCATCTAGAATCTTCCTTGTATATTTGTAATCTATATAACATTCACCGTTCCTCCCCTCTACTAACAAATGATTTGATGTGCTTGTGTACTTAGTGTGCTGCTATTGCCTTGGGATTATTATCAACATACATTGGGAATAATGTCGCTAGTGTCGTGACAAGGCATGGAGTTCATCTTGAGATGACTTGAAACACACATGGGTCGAATCCCACAAAAATACGAAATCCATATATACATGTTAAAAATTAGTGTACATTTAGGGCAATCTCTTTAATCTCTCTTGTTACAATTTTTTTGTTAGTTCATACCATTTGGGCACAATTGAAGGGGCAAGAGAGAACACAAGATATTGCCGTAATTGTGCAAGTTATATATATATATATATATATATATATATATATATAATTACAAATTATATGCAAGGACACTTCTAGAGGAATGAAGCTTCTAGAGAAGATATGTGCATGTAGAGATATGTACAACATTTGAGAATATACGACAAACCCATGTCATTGTGCAAAACATATCATAAATTAGACAAGCTATGCAACTATTTAATAATAAACTAGTCCATGTGGCTGTCACATCATTTTCCTCTCTGCTTGGAGAAAACTATCCCCAATTACAATGGATGATCAGAACAACCTCGTAGCTTCCAAGATTAGCCACTAGAAAATCAGATCTAACAAATTATCAAGTGCACACAAACCAAGAACAATAACGAAGGAATGGCTAGATGGATAGAATTTAAATGTTAAATAAAAGGAGTTGGAACACTTGGGAATAAAATATCTTAGAGAATGAAATCATTTATTGATGCCAAAAGGATTCTAATATGAAGATTCAAGCTGTAAAGATTGGTAATTTGCGTGGATGTTCTCAATACTGCATAGATAGTGTTGTAATTATGTGAGGATTGGATCCATAGTGTAGAATTCAATCATAGAAGTTACTGAATGTGAACTTGTTGGCTGTCCTCTCTTCTGAAAAATTGAACCTTTGTTAGGCATTGCAGTAGGAGGAGAAGATGCAAACATTAAAGTTGTGAAAAATCCACCTTAGAGCTGTGATGAAGCTTTGTTTAGGATCAAGACCTGTTGTCCATTGAGAAAGGGGATGGAAAATGTTGAGTCATCATTGATTTGCAGAATTTGTAATAAACTGAGGAAGTAAAGTGGACTGTAGTTGGAGATAGATTTGCTCACAAGTGGAACCTGTTTTGAAACAGTATCTTTACCATGGAATGTGTGGTGAACCATTTGAGGAATGCATGATGCCTCGTGGTTAGGATGGTGAGGATCCTATAGAGATGGTAGTGAGGGTAAGTGGGGAATCATTAATTTTCTTGAAAAGTGTAAGAAGCCAAGATGACAAACTTGGTTGTGTAGGAGGAGCCAAGTTACTATATGGAACCATTGTGGAGACATCGTATTGCTATGCACGCGATTGATTTTGTGGAAGCATAATCTGGAACACTCATCAGTTTTAGTTGCCCTATTTACTATGAGATTTGGCGGAGCTATCATCCTTTTTAAAGAGACTCATGCAACTCTCTATCCACTTTCTTTTGGGACCCGGATCAACAATGCTCGGCCTTTTTTCTTCGAGTGGTTATCACCCATTGTCGTAAGTGCATGTTGGGAGCCTCTAGAGCTCCTTGGCTGATTGCCTCTTTCTTTTAGTCTTGCACGGAGGTTGGTGACATTAAGCATCCTTTTGATATTGTTGCTTCACACATTGAGGTGGTAGGTTAGTGAGACAGGGCTTATCCCGACACTCCACTATTGCTAAGGTGCCCAAACACACTAGTTCTCAATGACATGGATCAACCCTTGCTTAGAACACATTTGTTCTACACCTCGATGTCGTGGATTTGCTCCTTCACAATGCTTTCCTCGACCACGAGGACAAGCACATATTATGAGTTTTTTTGCTACCTTGAGAGTTTCTTCGACCCTGGATGTTAAAAGCGGATTTTAAGGGGAGTGATTTGCTTCCTCCTAAGATTACCCATCTTGGCCCTCTTTTTCCTAGACACTCCTCGATGAGCATTTAGATCCTACATTGGCCCTTTCACAATGATATATGATGACATAGATGATTCCTCTATCCTAGACATGGTCAAAGATGTTTGATGAGGCTACCGCACAATCTCTCCAACTTTTCATCATCCCGAGCTCTTTAGGGTTCTTGCTCCCCAAGACAAATATTTATATTGGTACCCTAACCACATGGTTTGGGGCTTTATTACATTGGGTTTACCCCTTGTTTACTTTCAATGCTTTTGTTCTTTTTGGTGTAGTTAGTCGTTGTTCGTAGGATCCTTTTACCCTAGCACTTTCTATTGTAATTGGATGTATTCTTGAGTCCCATTGATCTACTTTTAGTCATTCATGGACACTACATTCATTTAGAAATGCATATCCCTTGTCAGGATACCACTTAGAAAAGCACAAAAATATCCTTTGTGGGATACCACTTAGAAATGACAAAAAATTTGAAGCCAAACAGAATTCTGATTTTTGCAGAAAATAAAACTAGGGCAGCGAATAGAAATAAATCTATAACTCACAAAATACTTGCCCGAATCACTTGAAAATTTATAGAGAGCTTGCTAACAATAAAACTAACACTAGGAAATTATTTTTGGAATTTTTCAGATAATAGAACACTGCCAGAAAATTACAGCGTGCCCTAAACAACTGGAAAACTTCTAAAATTCATATCTTCTCGAATACAAGTGCAAAAACTATGAAACTTTGGAAATAACATTTACAAATATAGAAGATGATATTCCAACCTTCAGATCTGAAAATGGCCAACTGGAAACCCTCCAAATAAGGGCTGCAATCTCCAAAACAAGTCGCCCTTTTTGGTAGATGGTCAAAACCCCTTTGAAATCCTCTGGAAATGATGCCAAACCCTTTCTTTATTGCTGCCGTAAGTCTGATCTGAAAACCCACTGATTATCTTCACAAAATATCTCAAAACCCTTCAAACCCTATCTCTAAAACCTCTGAAAATATCTCTGTAAATCAGCCCTGAAAACAGCTCCAAAATGACAAGCTAGGGTAGATCTTTCACTACCGAAGAATGCCCTGCTAGCTAGGGATGGATCTCTCACCACCAAAGCTAGGGTTCCTGCGGGATTTCACTCCACAAGCTATAGATTTGCAAACAGCAGTTGCACATGAAAGAAGATAATTAGGTATGCAAGAATGTCCTCCATCACTCCCCCAAACCTCCTTTTATAACATCTCATTACCTTTTTCCAAGTTGGGTGCTCCATGTGGGACTAAAAGCGACTTAAGTGACCCCAACGAAGAAATAGAATAATAAAGTGTTATGGGTCCCCCCCAACGACAAAACATAACATCTAGTCCCTCCAAATCACTTTATGCTCATGTCAACGAAAAATTATAACAAAAAAACAAATGAATAGATATCACACCCAATAGCCTCTAGAGTCCCTAGCGCCCCTTGGGTATGACCAAGGCTAGGACTAAAATTTGGCCCTTAGGCCTTGGCGTAGGAAAGGGGACATTACAATCCTCCCTTCCCGAGAAATGCTTGACCCCAAGCATTATCTGTCATGTTGCAAAAGTTGAATACCACAAAGTAAGTTTCTCCATCTCACCCTGCAGTCAACCAAAGATCGGTGTAATCCGAAGTAACCAAGAAACCCCATGTAGTCATCATGACCTCCATGTTGTATAGAGAACAATGTTGTTCGTGAAGTAGAATGATACCCAAACCGACTCTCCACTGGTACCCACATCGGGATTGCCAATCTGTCCAATCCCTACCAATCTGATGCCATCATCATGGGACCCGTCACTATCTCTTCGATCAACTCCTGGGTACGCAAGTCCACTTTGAATCTTGTAGAATCTCCTGGATCAACCTGTGAAATAACCTGTATACGCACAAAGCGTGCTAACCCTCCCACATGACCCACATTAGTGTGAGAGTACAACTCATAATGTATCTCAATGTGTCCGTGGGGAAAAATCCCAAGACTCCAGTAAATGGTCAACCGACAATGTCAACTCTACATAGTTCACCTCCTGTGATGAGTGTGAACCTACTAAATAACCAGGAAACTGAGTCAACTCCATCCCTCCACTGACTAGCACATGGGTGAAATGCCCACTGTGCCTAGAAGTAGTAAAATACATAGGAGTGCTATCCCATGTCGACTCAGAACATGATGAACCTGTAAGCTCCGATTTGTTATAACGACAAACCGTACATCCCTGTATGAAGTTGAGGATATCCTCCCTCAACCCATGCCATCTGAATCTCTCTGATATGAGCCTGTAGGTCGCATCGAAGCTCAAGTGTCCAGTCACGAAAGAACAATGCACATGTCGCAATATCTCCATCCTCAACCATGAATCTGACACAAGGTATAATCTGCCCGATAGAATATCATCTCATCCTCCAATCTGTAGGTGTCATCCTATATGTGACCATCCAGAATCTCACAAGTGTGTCGGTTCTTGGAGTACTCAACAAGCAAATGAGATCTCCAGTCTACCGAAACCTCAGATAACCAACATAATGATAAACTTAGATGATTTGAACCTGTAACCCCAATCTCTGTGACTGTCTCATGTGCAACACTACTGGTCACACCCACATCCATCATATTCCACATCGATCCGCAATAATAAAACCCCTCATCATGTCGGAAAGTCCTCTCCATCCCCTCAGCTGCAACCACCCTAGGTGCCCCGTAGATAATCCCCTCAAAATCACATTCCTGTCCTCGGACTTAAACTTCAGCTCCATCATCTGAAAGTTAGTCCGAAACTCACCAAGAGAGTGAAGCCACTGCACTCCCAACACTATGTTGGTCACTCCCATACCAACAATGTGGAAATCATCGGTAACTGTGTAGTTACCCATGGTGATGCTCAATTGTGGAACTTTCCGTGTGCATCTCATATACTCCCCATTGGCTACAACAATGTTGAAGCCCTCAAAGTCCTTCGTCTGCAAACCTCGTCTCTCAACCAATGATGCATCAATAAAGTTGTGGGTAGCCCCACTGTCAATGAGTACCACAACTCGCTGACCCTGCATAACTCCTCTAATCCTAAATGCCTTGTACATCAGAGTACTAGACAATGTGGCTATAATCTCCCGAGGAAAAGTCTCCTCCTCCTGCACCGCATCAGCACTATCCAACGCAACTCCATCTCCATCATCCATCTCGCGAGTCTCTAACTCCTCACCTCTGTCACCCTCACTCTCCTCGAAGACCTCAATGAATTGGGCCTTCCCTCTACCTCTGCAATCATGTCCTGGAACCCAAGGTGTGCGGCAATCGAAACATAGTTTCTTTCGCCTCAACTCATCTCTGTCCTCTCGGGAAATGATTGGCTTCTTAGCCACCTCCTGCCTCGGTGGAGGCTCCCTCTGCTGAAGTTCGTCTGATCCAGATGGAGGTTCCCTTTGCTGAACGCGAGGTGGAACCCTCGACTTTGGAGTGGATAACTCCAAGTCTCGAGATCTCCTAATAGCCTCATGCAAAGAAGAAGGCTCAAATGCCTTCACAAACCCAACAAGAGCATCTGTCAAACCTATTGTGAACAAGTGAAATCAACCTCATCTCCGTAACATCAGGTACCATGACTGATAATCTCTGAAAATCTGTGATATACTGATCCAGGGAACCAGTCTGTCTCAAATGAGTCAACTCCCTAAAATACCTGTCAGGGTCCCTCCTATCAAATCTGCTCACTAGCCTCTGCGTGAACTCTGCATAAGTAGTAATGTGTATGTGTCCCTGTGTAATCAATCCATGATGCCACCAATCATGAGCGTCTCCCTCAAGATGTAAGATTGCAAACTTAATTGCATCTTCCTCACGCATAGGATTCAAGTCGAAGTATGTCTTCAACTTCTGAACCCAAGATTGTGTAGTACACTTCTTAGAACCATCGAAGTGTGGAATGGAAATTTGTCCCAATCTCCTTTGCAACTCTGGTACCTGTATCTGATGATCTCTCCTAGGCCTGCTGCCAATCTTCATTTTGCAATATTCCTGGAATGGCATGTTGTCATGAAAGCCATCACTCAAGGTCTGGTACCTTTCCCAACAAGACTCCTCATCTAAAATATCCACTGGCTGCCGTACCTGTGAAACTTCCGGATCCTTCACGAAAGAAGGTTCGTGAATCCCCAAAGGCCTGGTAGAAGAATGGGGAGACCGTTGCCCTGAATGTCCACCCTCACCTCTTTGATCATGTTGTCCCATATTGCTATTTTATTTTCTCCTCTCCATATGAGCATCAATCTTGCCTGTGCTAATCTCTCCGTGAGCTGGCTTAAATAGAGATTGGTAGTCTCCTGTTGCTTTACCATGTTGGTGAACAATTGTTTCATCAGATCTACACCCATATCCTCATTGTCTTTGTCTCCCATCTTTCAACCCCAACAGGCTGGAGAAACAACTGCTCTGATACCACTGAAATATCCCTTGTGGGATACCACTTAGAAATGCACAAAATACTGACAATTTGCAGCCAAACAAAATTCTGATTTTTGCAGAAAATAAAACTAGGGCAGCGAATAGAAATAAATCTATAACTCACAAAATACTTGCCCGAATCACTTGAAAATTTATAGAGAGCTTGCTAACAATAAAACTAACACTAGGAAATTATTTTTGGAATTTTTCAGATAATAGAACACTGCCAGAAAATTACAGCGTGCCCTAAACAAGCTGAAAACTTCTAAAATTCATATCTTCCCGAATACAAGTGCAAAAACTATGAAACTTTGGAAATAACATTTACAAATATAGAAGATGATATTCCAACCTTCAGATCTGAAAATGGCCAACTGGAAACCCTCCAAATAAGGGCTGCAATCTCCAAAACAAGTCGCCCTTTTTGGTAGATGGTCAAAACCCCTTTGAAATCCTCTGGAAATGATGCCAAACCCTTTCTTTATTGCTATCGTAAGTCTGATCTGAAAACCCACTGATTATCTTCACAAAATATCTCAAAACCTTCAAACCCTATCTCTAAAACCTCTAAAAATATCTCTGTAAATCAACCCTGAAAACAGCTCCAAAATGACAAGCTAGGGTAGATCTTTCACTACCGAAAAGAATGCCCTGCTAGCTAGGGATGGATCTCTCACCACCAAAGCTAGGTTCTACGGGATTTCACTCCACAAGCTATAGATTTGCAAACAAGCAGTTGCACATGAAAGAAGATAATTAGGTATGCAAGAATGTCCTCCATCACTCCCCCAAACCTCCTTTTATAACATCTCATTACCTTTTTCCAAGTTGGGCGCTCCATGTGGGACTAAAAAATGACTTAAGTGACCCCAACGAAGAAATAGAATAATAAAGTAAAATCTATTCAAGGGCACCAACATGATTGATAAGGATATACTCAAGTGTTCTTTAATACTCTAAATCGATTCTTGTGAGGATATCCTTGTAGCTTTTGGAGTTATTTTGGATTAGATCAGCATTGAGAAAGAGGATCCAACAAGGTTTTGCATCCAATGCCTCGTAATAAATCCTCTGGCATGTATATTTGTAAATGTCCTTGTCAATGCAAAAAGCAATGCTTGATTTACTTACCGGATTACAATATATGAGTATTTTTCATTATTTTCTATTTGAGTGATGATTGGAAATATGCAAGCACATGTATCATAAGGTGAAATTCTCAAGGTCCTATATCCCTCAAAACTAAGAATTTTTATGCGACCAATTTCCGTAAATCTCTTGATTTTGATTGTGTAAGAATCATTACGATCGGATGCTTCTCCTAGGAAAAGACTGCAGAGAAATTAAGACGCTTTTTCTGGAAAAAACATCAAAATGACAAACACCAACACAATTTTGAGAAGCTACTTCTTGGTAAGTGATACTTGCTGCGTTGATAACAGACACCAATGTTAAAATTGACTTTCCAAAATTAAAGTTTGCTGAAATAAGAGTATAGATACTAGATCTAATGCTTAATTGGGAGAATCCTAAGGGTGTTAGATATACGAATGGTAAAAATTGGGAATTTTTTAGAGGAATAGATCTAAAGGCTATGATCTATAGGCTTTAAAGCAAGTCAGTTAGAAAAGGATCCATTAGATGTGAAGAAGTGCAAACACTCAAGGAAATTAGATCAAAGGATTTAATTGGGAGAGGTGTAAGAGTGTCATATCTAGTAAGAGAAAAATATAGAAACCCTTCAAAGGACTAGGTCTTAAGGCCACAATCACCAAGCTTTGATACCAAATAGTATGAGCACAATTCAAGCAATAAGAAAGAGAACGCAAGATATCTCGTAAATGTACATTTTGTACATTCATTTATATTATGTATATATAGATTATGAAGTATATATAAGGAAGATTCTAGAGGAAGGAAGCTTCTAAGAAAAGAGATGTATGTAGCAATGTCACGCAGGATGTTTCACCTAGATTTTGGTGACGTCCCAAATGTTTCAAGAACTGGGGGACTTGGAGGCGACATCCCCAATTTTAATGTTAATTTTTTAGAATTTCGGACTCTTTTACTTAAAAAAAAGTTGTCATTTCTACCAAATACATTGATCCCCAATTTCGAAATTACCCCAAAAAATCATTAAAAAGTTTTAACCCCTAATTTCATTAAATAAAGTTCAAATATTTAAATGTTGTTTATTATATATAATTTTAATTAATCATATTTATTAAGCCTTGAACTTACATGAGGAAGCTCTGGAACGTCCATACGAGAAAAGTCGAAATCTCCTTTGTTAAGACCAACAGAGATATGCCCAACATCCATCTACAAAATTCTTGGATATAATCCTAGGTACACTACCTTGTACTTATTTGGGTATCCCCCTTTCTCTTTGAGGGTAGACACTTTCTAGTAAATGGAGTCAATGGTGGACAATTCTTAAGAAAATGGAAGATTGGAAGGGGAAATGGCTATCCTTGGCTAGAAGGATTCAAATGCTAAAAGCATTCCCGTAGGTCAGTACTCTATCTATATGGTGCTTGTTTTGCAAATGCCTCGCTAAGATTGAAAAATTCTATGTTACTAGGGTTTGCCCTTGCCCCACGTACCCTGCCTGATACGTATCCGATACGGATACGTGAGGGCACTGCATGTATACGTGTTGATACATACCTAAGACGTTTCGACGCACCCAAGACGTACCCATGGTGAACCCAAGCCTAAAAACGTCTTTTATGGCATTTAAAACTTTTTTTTACTTAGTCAATGCAAAAAAATGAACCCTAACACTTAAATGAATAAAATATTAAACCCTAAACACCTCAAAAAGCTATAAAAAGCACTCACCCATTCATTTGAAATCACACAAACAATTCATTGTTGGTTTTTGCAAGTGTATGAGCAAAGAGCCAAAGAGGAATTGAAGAGGAGGCAAACATTGGAAGGAGGATTTGTTTGGAGGCAACCATTGCAAGGAGGAGATTGGGGGCAGCCATTGCTTGCAAGAAGTTCAAGTTTGTTTAGAGGAAGCAATTGTTGAGAGGAAGACATTGTTTTATTGTTCATTCAAAAGAGTAGACATCACATTTGGAGGTAGCATTTGTTTGGAGGCAACAAGGATCTACACTACAGGTATTTTTTTATTTAATTCATCCTTTTATTTTTATTTTTACAGCTTTTTTTTAATTTATTTTGTTGCATTTTTTTAAGTTTAGAGTTTAAACACATCCTACATCTGTGTATGCTCTCACCTCGCACCTTTATGGTGATCCGGTGATCAAAACAAATTAGGATGGCACGGTTTATGGTTTTTTAATTTAATAATTAGTAAAAATCAATTTTTTTAAATTTTTTTAAATTTTTAACTGCGTTGTTCAATGTTAATAATTAATATTTTAGCATTTATCATTTGATTTATGTAAGGCAAAATGTTTTTATTTTAATTTTTTTAACTTCCTAAATTTGTGTATGCTCTCACCTCGCACCTTTATGGTGATCTTGGTGATCAAAAGCAGATTAGGATGGCACGATTTAGGGTTTTTAATTTAATAATTAGTAAATATCATTATTTTTAATTTTTAAATGCATTGTTCAATGTTAATAATTAATATTTTAGCATTTATCATTTGATTTATGTAAAGGCAAAATGTTTTTTTAACTTCCTAAATCTGTGTATGCTCTCACCTCGCACCTTTATGGTGATCTTGGTGATAAAAAACAAATTAGGATGACATAACTAATTTATTTATGTAAAGGCAAAATGTTTTAATTTTTTAAACATCCTAACTCTGTGTATGCTCTCACCTCGCACCTTTATGGTGATCTTGGTGATCAAAATGCATTAGGATGACATCACTTAAAAATTAGTAAGCCATTGTTTTTTAATTTATTAATTATTATTTATGTAAAGGAAAAATCCTAACTTTGTGTATGCTCTCACCTCGCGCCGTATGGTGATCTTGGTGATTAAAAAGCATTAGGATGGCATCAAGTTCGCTCCGGTTGGAGTGCAAGGCCCCAAACTTCAAAACACATCGATTCTTTGTGAAACATGATCCTAATTCCCCTCTTTGGAGACATGTGACAATGGTAAAATATGTTGGTGGTGGGGGTCGGATTTGGATATGTCATGGTTGTCATGCTCAATACAAATCCTCATATAGCCGATTGAAAATCCATTTGATTGGGGTTGGAGGTGTGGGGATAAAGAAGTGCCCTAAAATATCAAAAGAGAAAATGGCAGAGTACCTGAGAGAGCAAGAGGAGGCTGATAGACAATGTGAAAGAAATAGATCTAAAACAATTCCATTCCAAAGAAGGCCTTCATTACGACCACCCACACCTAAATCTACCAATCATCCTCTCATCCAAACTCAACGTCAACCACTTGATACCCCTTTTGATGAAGAGAGTCAAGAGACCTCATGAAAAAGGCCAAAAAGAGAGCATTGGAAAGACCATTTAATAATGACAAAAGGGATATTCTTTGATGAGGTGGTTGCTTTCAATGCATTTATGCATGTGGGCTACCCTTTAATGTATTGAAGTCTCCATATTGGCATCAAATGGTGAAGGTTGTCAATGAAGCTCCACAAGGGTACAAATCTCCAAGTTATGAAAAGGTTCGAACCACCTTGCTTTGTTAGGAAAGGAAGTGAAACACATTCACACCTCTTTGCAGCCAATCGTGAGAATCATGGAAGGATTTAGGGGTTTACATCATTTCGGATAAATGGAAAGATGCTAGAAATAGACCCCTCATAAATGTTGTAGTATGCCCTAAAGGGGTAATGATCCTAAAAGCCATTAACTGTGAAGGGCAAGTCAAAGATGAACAATTTATTGCCAACATTTTGATAGAGGCAATTGAGTCGGTGGCCCCCAGAATGTTGTCCAAGTCATCACGGACAATGCTAAAAACTGTAAAGCAACAGGATTGATTATAGAGGGTAGATATGAACACATTTTTGGACCCCTTGTGTTGTTTGCTCCTTAATTTGATGCTCCAAAAGATTGGGAAAATCCCGTGGATTGAGCAAATTTACACTGAGGCAAATGACATTTAGATGTTTATCACAAACCATCATATGTCATAGGCCATATTCAGGAGATTCTCAAGGTTGTAGTTGTTGAAGGTTGCAAAAACAAGATTTGCCTCCCACGCTCGTTTTGAGACGACTTGTGAAGGTGAGAGAGGATTTAAGTAGTATGGTGATCAACAATGTTTGGACAGTGTGGAGGCAATCAAATACAGAGAAAGCTTCAAAGGTAAAATCATCGGTCCTGATGATGATTTTTATAGAGCCCATTCTCTCCATGATCGAGACGTAGATATTGATGCAACATGCATGGGAGAGATATATGATGGAATAGATTCTATGCTTGAACGTATCAGAGATGTCATACAAACAAAAGAGCAAGATCCAAAAGAGACCTACAATGAGGTCAAGAGTGTGGTCATGAAGAGGTGGAATAAAATGGCCACCCCATTACATCTCCTTGCTTATGCACTGAACCCAAAGTATTATAGCTCTGACATACTTGGGCTACCTAACAGGCAACCACCATTCTTTGACTCCGAAGTTGCAAATGGAACCAGGGCAGCATTCAAAAGACTTTTTCCTGATCCATCTATAGCCAATCTGGTCCGAAATGAAATGGGCATGTTTGTAGCTTCAGAAGGCAACATGGGAGCGATTGAGGCTCTTTTCGACAAGTGCAGCTTGAGCCCAACCACATGGTGGTGTGTACATGGCCATGATGCCAAGTACTGATGTCCTATTGCTATCAAAATTATTTCACAAGTATAACATTTATAAATTTATAATCATTGAAAATTTTAAATTTTATTAAGTTAGTAGGATTATTTTCCGCACATTCTTAGTATGTTACTAATTTGAATTTCAATTTTCTAACGAACTTTTTGTAATAGGTGGCTAGTAATTCTTCCGCAGAGCAGAATTGGAGTACTTATACCTTTATCCACTCAGCTAAACGAAACAAGTTGGCATCTAAAAAAGTTGAGGATTTGGTATATGTGCATTCCAATTTGCACCTCTTGTCACACAAGTCTAAGGACTATGTTAGAGGTCCTCACAAACTTTGGGATCTTCTTCCAAAGACCACAAACTTGGATGCCTACGCAGCCACTCTTGCCCAAATTTCAATATTTAATGGCGAAGATGACATTCAAGGGAGTTCGCAAGGAGCGGAGAGTGGAGCTAGCGCAAGTGTCATGCAAGAATTTGATTTTGAGGAAAATCTAGATGATATATTCTAGATTTGTTTGTATTCATGTTGACATGAGATTCCTATATCATATGTATGGCAGCCACGTGATCAATGAAATGTAAAATCTTGATTCTTAAGTGTATCGCATGTTTTGAAAAAATTTCAAGTTTTGTTTGTGTTCATGTTGACATGATATTCGTATATCATATGTATGGCAGCCACATGATCAATGAAAATGTAAAGTCTTAAGTATATTGAATGTTTTGAATATTGATCCTACTATAATTTTAAAGTTTTGTATTTCCTATGGACTAAAAATGAGTGTATATATATATATATATATATATATATATATATATATTTTAATATATATGTACGAGACGTATCCAAGTTATCGTACCCAAGGGTTTTTAAAATTGACGTATCCGCTTATCGAACCTGTATCCTGTCAAGATAGCCTAAGGCAAATGATTTATCACTGAATGCTACTTAAGAAAGAAAGAAAGAGTTTATTTTAATGTCCATGAATGACCAAAAGTAGGTCAATAGGACTCAAGAATACACTCAATCATAATAGAAATAGTGCCAAATTAACCTTTTCTCAAGGAATTTTGATTTAGCATTAAAATTGAAATAACAAATATGAACGGAGGTAATTTAGTGACTAAATTTATTTACTACTCCAATAATAATTCAGTTGAAGTTGTGTTTGTAAATTGGAAAATGCTCGCCTCATTGATCTCTCTTGTTCAAAAAAAAGCCCAGCTATCATACAATGGTGGTTGTAGATAAAACTGATGCCATATCAACAGTTCTTGTGGGAATATTTCCCAGCTACAGTGTCACGCTGGGACGCGCCCACTAGATTTTGGTGACATCTCGAACGTTTCGGGACTTGGAAGGGATGTTCCCAGCTTTTTTTTCAAATCTTTCAAAAGTTTTCTGATGTTTTTACTATTAAAAAGCTGTTATTTTTACCAAGAGCATTCAAATATAATCTTTAAAGTACCTAAAATACATTAAATATAGTTTAAATCCCTAAATGTCATTGAAAAAAGTTTAAAATAATGAAATATTAATTTTTATATATTTGTTTAATAGCCGTCCCCTTGCCATCCCCAAAATTTAGGATTTTTTTTGCCTCCCGGAAACCCCGTCCCCCATCCCTAAGACTTAGGTAACTATGCCCAGCTATCATGCACTGGTTGTAGATAATAAGGATGGTCAAAGTACATTACAATGTGGCACTAATGAAATCGAGACCCTTGAGTTTTCTAATGATGTACCTAGACATTGTTAGCATTTATTGGAAACGGAAAAGTTACTTCCATATGAACAAAATGAAATGTCAAATATTATGGAAGAGTTGGAGTATTATTCTTGTTAACAATCCACCTTTGAATGCGTGAAAAATTGGGTATCAGTAGTCACATCCAATTTTTTAATTTTTTTGAGCTGTTGACGCTTTCTCAATTGCAATAAATACAAAATAAAAGTGAAATGCTTTGGACACCCATTCAGATCACTTTCATATATGGTATCTATCTTAAAAATCATGTAGACAAAGTTGAATTGCAAGTGTTTTGAGTCGAATCTGTCCGATAACTTTGATACTGAAATTATTGAGTTATAGATCAATTAAATATTCTACTTTCCTCAAAGTTCTCTGCAACCTGTCAATGCAGGAGCTGATCTGGCAAGTTCGAAAAACACAAATAAAAACCTCTTCTAGAAAGTGAAATAGACCTTCAAAAGTGGTTTCAGAACGATTCTTTCTACAATCATTTAACAAGCATTTCAAAGTCGAGGAATTTAACAAGCATTTCAATCAATGAAAAGGCACAAAAGCCCTTCAATAAACCTGTAACTGGCAATAGCACAGGAAACTTCCTTTGCACTAGCTGCATTTAATCTATTTTATGGAACTTTCAATCATCAGGCTTTTAAGGATTCAAGATGAAGCCAAACAAAGGCCTGCCAACATTTCGTGTAAACTGTGGAGGAGATACAGAGGCAATCATGCATGAAAAAATATTTCTTTTATCTTTGAATTGATGTTTCAGTGCATATTGGATCCCTATAACATAAACTAGGTGGGTGAAATCTCCACTTCACTGCATTGTAGAACCAAGATAGTGTGATTGAGCTTCTGTATACTGGCAAGAGGAGGAAGGTGTTATAAGCAACCACTCAGCTGATGCTACACATAATAACATGATTGAAACTATTACCCATGCAATCAGACTTAACCACTTTTACCACAGAAACTAACTTTAATTTATGGAATATTTTCTTATCAATAATATGAAAATGGGCATGTAACTGTATGCAACACATATTCCCCAAATATACTTGGGGATAACAATCAAAACTCCTTACAGCATACTCACAAGGTTAGGAATTTTGTCCCAAACATCAGAAACAGCTATCCACATTTGTTATACAAAATTGTAGTGACTAGAGCTTTTGTAAAAAATTACTTTCATAGTCAAATGGATGATTTAAATCACTTGTCTTAACTTGCCCTTTTCAGGATCCTAGATCTCATAGATGTTGCTACAATGTATATGCAATTGCTTTAGATCTCTTTCTTGGCATCCATGACGTGGTAGCTGGCTTTAGTGCTCACTTTGAATCCATCTTGTTGAGTCTCAAGGAAGAGTTCGTGATTAGTATCCAATGTATTTGGACTATAGTTGAGAAGAGGGAAATAGTCCCAGTCATACATCTCCATTTGCTGTTGCTGTCAACTTTCAAGACCTCTTAAGGTATCAGGTGCAATTGACATGAGAGCTGGAAGATCCTTATGAATAAATTTGACTTTTTGAAAGAGAATTTCTAGGAAGGAGAATTCTCAATGAGGAAAATTAGCTAAGATACCAGTATGACGCCCTCAGAGGGCCTGGTACAGATACAAAATGTACCTGGTACCGGTAGCCTGGAAATGTACCCAGCAATTGCCAGGTACAGCTGGGATGGTCCAGGTATGTCTGCAGACATACCCAGGCATACCCGGACCGTCCCGGCTGCACCCTAGCCATTTCCGGGCCCAAACTAGGAATATAATATTCGTATATCATAGAAAATGTAAAATCTTAAGTATATTGAATGTTTTGAACATTGATCCTACTATATTTTTCAAGTTTTGTATTTCTTATGGACTAAAAAATGAGTAAAATGAGTGTGTGTGTGTATATATATATATATATATATGTACGGACGTATCCAAGACGTATCGTACCCAAGGGTTTAAAATCGATGTATCCGTGTATCAAACCTGTACTGTATTCGTATCCTGGCAACATAGGTAATATGTGGTTAATTCCTATTTATTAGGCTGGAATTTATATAGTTTTGAACGTTCATATATTTTTTGTACAGCCATATCCAGGGCCTTTTTTTTTTGCTATATCCGTGTATCAGATACTTTGTATCCATATCCGTATTCAAACATATTGGCAACTTAGAAAATTAGCTCTCTAGTTTTGAGTTCTTATTGTTATCGTCTATTTATGTCCTGGCATACAGGTTAAGTGTGTGAAGATGATGCCATTTTAAAGTACCATTTCAATGGTGACTTACACTTTTAATGGTTTACGGGAAGTTGGTTTTTGTATGTTCTCAGATGTTAATTTTCATGCTACTTGAAGTAAGCCGGCAAGAGGTGATATGCAATTAAATGTTAATTGATTTGTAACAAGAAGTTTTGCTTCAAGAAAATGGATAATTACAAACTTGAGATCAATGAAAATGGTAGTGTCAAATGCTCAGGTAGCTCTTTTTATTTAAAGTCTCCTTCGAAAACAGACGAGTCTCCAAACTTGCATATACATGAATAATTCTAAAAGTATTTGCTTTGACATTTGTTTATTCATTTTGTATGAAACTGGAAAATGTTATACCTTAAAATATTCCATTTTATGCCGCAACTTAAGTTTTTTGATAATGAATGCAAAATGTACTGCTTTTCAGGTTATTCCGGCATTTGAGGAGGCTGTTGCAAGTATGAGTGTTGGTGGGATCAGAAGGTTATCACAAGATTTTGTCTTGAGAATTGTGATAGTTAATGGGTGACTTATGTCATTTACTTTTTTTTTTTCATCCATGGGAATATTGTATATGTTTATGGAAAATTTGCTGTTTCATTCCTGCTAGTAGTTTCATTTGGTACAATGATCCATAAACCTTTCTCTAAATTGATCTGCCTATATATTTCTAATTGCTTCTTCTTTTCCTTTCCAATTTCATTATTTGTGGGTGCCTCTCTCATGTTAGGCCCATATGTGTTCTTGGGTGGTGGCTATGACCGGCTCTTGGGATTATGGAAGCCCTTCTCTTTCTTGTCAAGCTTTCTTTCCTTAATGCCTTCTTTATTCCCTCCCAAAATATTGGCTCCTAAATTAAGGGTCCTCTAAGAAATGGCCTATTGATCTTTGTGCAGGTCCTTTTTGTTAGCTTTCTTAAGTCAATCTTGTTAAGACGCCAAGTTGGTTTATGGGTGTTAGATAATACCTGCCGTTGTATTCTGCAGTTGTTCTGGTGCCTTTGTTTTCCTCTAGTGCTATTGTTTGTATGGCTTGTTTGGAGTGCTATTGTTTTTCCTCTCCATGTATGGTTTCATTTATAAGTATTATTGAATGGTTCTGGTTCCATTCTTTTTCAGGTTCCTATACATGTTTATATGCGAGGTTTTGATAAGAAGTGTCACCATCCAGGCTTGCACACGCGAGTATTTTTCCTTTTGCAAGTACTGCCACTCATGTCTACCTTTTCTAAGTGCTTCCATATTCATGCTTCCAATATTTTCTGGGGTATTGGCTGCAAGTTTTGCAATTAAAAACCCACTATCTTCCAGTGTTAGGTGGGTATGTGTCCCCTAGATTTTGTTGACGTTCTGGATGTTTTGGGGACTTGGAGGAATTGGTTGCATTTTTAAAAAAATATAATGCTTTAAGTTTAAAATAGAACCCCTCTCCTCAAAAAAGATGTTATTTTTACCAAAAACATTGAACCCTAGTCCCAAAAGTACCCTAAAAACATTAAAGAAAGTTCAAAACTTTAAACCCTTAAATTTCATTAAATAAAGCATAAAATATTTAAATATTATTTTAATAACCATCCCACCACCATACCCATCTGAGAATTTTTACCATCCTGAAACCCTTTCCTACACTCCCCATCCCTAAGACTGGTAATTATGCTATCTTCAACCGCAAAGTCAAGCCGTATTGGGTATGAGAGCTTCTGACATGATAGAACAAGAATTTGAAGTACACGAGAATAATATGGGAAGGATGGAATTGGATCTCTTAGTTACATTCAAGGATGGTATGCCTAGAGAATTTGAAGCAACTTATCACATCCCACTTCATTGAAATACATGCCCATTTTTTTCGTTCATAGCTTTTTTTTGTCCCTGACTTTATAAATCGGGTTATCCCATATATATCTTTTGGAAAGGGTCTTATTTGTTGCAAGAAGAAACATAGGAGAGTATTCTAAATTCTTTGTCATGGTCTTCTCCGAAGGAAATTTTGAGCAGGTTTAAGGATGGCAATTGTGTTGGATGTTATGATCATTCTTGAACATTGTACCTTGGAGATTAAAGATCATGAAAGTTCCCAACAAAGAATATTTTATTGTAGACCCATTTTTGAGAAATATAGTCTATGATTGATTGCTTTAGCTTAAGGGAACATTGTACAGTACCCACGGTCTTGACATTATTTTCTTGTATCATTGTCTAACTTAGCGTAAGAGCGAATTTTTTTAAAAATATTCAAGTTCCTTAATCATTCTACAATTGAATATTTTTGGAAGGTTTTCATTATTAAAAAATTAGATTATGCTAGATTCTTTTGGACGTTCTTTTAGATTTTTGTGAGCAAGATTGGTATATATAGTATGTAATGTGGATCGTGTGTGGGTCCTAGATGGTTATGTCACTAATCCATTTTCCATTGTGATTCCTCTCGTACTTCAACCTGCAATGTAAAAATCTAGCTAAAAATCCATGGTTGAACATAAAAAATCATTTTTAGCTTGAGAAATTTCTTGTACCTTGTTTTAATATGCATTTTCAATTTCCTCTCATCTTTGATTAGACATTTAGAAACATGATTTAGCTATTTCATGAGCTAAACCCTATATGGATAGATATTTTTAATCTCATGCAACTTTTTATATTATCAACCATTGCTGAACTTCAATGCCTTTGTTGTAATACAGAGTCATTGTACCCCGGAGCTTGGTTATCCAGATAATAACTTGAATAATGCAGGTCCAAGGCCAACTACATTTTCGGTAAAGTTTGTAGTTATTGTCCTATGCGTTTCATTCATTAAGTTTCTCTTGATGCATTAGAACACTCAAAATTCAAATTTTGCATTCATGTTTTGCATATGGAATGATCAAAGTAGCTTGTAGCATTCTCTAGCTTCGTGTTGCTATGTGATGTTAAGTAATTTACAAGCTATTTACAATAGTGGCATATCCCAATGATGGGATTTTGACTTTTGTTCCTCATTAATACTTTCTTCTCCTCTCTAACATTGAATTTTCCTATGTAGGGGCAAAGGGCTCTCGACTTTGTATTGAAGAACCAAGGGCTTATTGACAAGACTCTACTATTTGACATAGAACTACTAAAAGTGATCCCAACATAATTAGCTTCAGGTCTCTCTTGTTAAAGGTGAGATCATTTTAAATTGTTGTAAATGGTAAATGCCATTCTTACATAATATTGTTAAAACCTTTGAAGTTAACAAAAATCTAGACAAAATTTTGAAGGCAATTAGATTTGATGTCTTTTTATGTTAAGAAATGTCATTAAGAATAACAAGATATTGAACTATGCTATTAAGTTTTAAAATCTTGTATATCTAATATTTAAAAAAGTACAAATTTAAGTATAAAATTAATTTTCTAGGAATCTTTTGAAGAGAATCGAATGATACACTGCACAAAATGCATCTTAATTTTATTTTTAAAAAAGAAATCAAGAGCATTTGTTCCAAGCAATAGTTAAAATGTTAAAAAAAACATTATGTACAAATATTAGTTCTATAGTATATATCAGCTTTTAATCAAAAACAAACATTTCTAACAAATCTCACATTTATATTATCAACCTTAACTATTGTGCCTTAGCATGTAGCCTATTGCAAAAAAAAACATTGAAACGCCGCACTATGGCCATTGTGCTTGATGACAAGAATTGTAATATATTAGCATTTAATTAATTGCACTAAGCTCATTAAGTTTCCACCAAGTAAAAATCAATGTTTTGGACTTATGCATATGGTTCGATCAAGTGAAGTGATTAACTAATCAAATTATAGAGATTGGTAAACTACCTTTTGATTCTTGTTTTAATTATTTGTACATTTAAAGGTCAAAAAAATTTAGAACCATTGTATGTTTTAGAAATAGATAAAAGACAATCCTAATCAAATCTAATTTTAAAAAATGGAAACAAAGTGAGTCTAACCAATCGAATTATGAAAAGAAGTGTGTAAGGAAAGACAGACCTGAATTTTTGTTGAATGGTTGATCTGTATTGGAAACTCATAATTTGGGAACAAGATCATAAGCATAGAAACAGACTATAAATTTTTCAGGTTCAATAGTGAGGGTTAGGGTTGGCATTGAACTTGGTTGAGATGGTCAAACTTGTCCTTTTCTAGGTAGATTGCTTCAAAATTGTGTTTGTCTATCTTTGCTCAGTAAAAAAATGGCTCAAAATTTTTGTGATGTAATTCAATGTTTCACTAAAACAACATAGGAAAATAAGTCCTAGACAAAGCTAGACAAGCCTCTCATGTCCCACTACGTAAAAGTGTTGCACTAAATATCGGAGGATTTGAGACTCATGTAGTTTTCATGGGAGTAAAGTTGGCATGCTTTACTCATGATCCTAAATGCTCAATTGTATTAATTACGAATAATCAAACACTACCGTGATGATATTTCTCTGGCACAAGGGACTTAGAAGCATGCAATATGACATTAGGATGTACATCAAATTAGGATTCAACTCATGGATTGTTCTCAAAATATTTAGGATCTATATAGCTTTTGTGTGTAGTTTTTTCTAGGTGTCTTATTGTTTAAATGACCAAGAAGGATTTTCTTTATATGAGACCCTTCATTGAATTTCCCGTGCAAGCCTAACTAAAAATCATGCCTAGTATGACTTAATGAAAGTGTCCATGTTAAAAAAACCAACTATTGTATATGAGAAAAGGTTTGGGATGCGTGTGTACAAGTTCGGTGTTGAACATGTCTATGGTGGTCAAACTTGACCCATAGGTGTCCATATAATTTTTCTTAAATGTTAGTTTTTTTTGCTATATTTACCTAGAGAGAGGGCTCCATCTCAACGAAAAAACCGTTAAATGTAGGTAGGTTAACAATTTTTTCAACAATCCTGCAAATGACAAAACATGTTATCATGCCAAATATGAGAAAGCATAGGTAAAGGGGGTCGGTGAAGTTTTGGCTTCACTTTGTTTTGCCATCTTTAACCATATTAACCTACTCAAAAACCAAAACACTTCATAGTTTTTGTTGTGAATTATAAGAGAGCATGAGTTGTGAGTGAGCATATATTTCCCAAAGTGTTATGTTTTGTCATGTTTGAGAGTGCCACGATAAGCCCAAGGCGTTGTGTTGAGTGGTACTTCAAGAGCGCCAAAAATTCCAAAGGCTTCAAATTGTAAATATTAGTATTAGCCCTTGTGTGTGGTTGTGTGTCATTATTTCACATCATATCTAGTCCATGACACAATTATACTTGTTGTCATGCAAATGTGCAACAAGGAAATTGGGAGGTCACTAGGTGATTGAGGTAAACTGGGATGTCTTGGAAGGGTAAAACTTGTAATTTTACCCCTGTGTCAAAATTACAAGTTTTACCCTTCCAAGACATCCCTGTCTACCCAATCAGTCTAGTGACCTCCCAATTAATGTTAACTCAGTCCCCTAGGTGATTTAGGAAAGTCAATTCAAAACCCCTAGGTGATTTTAGGAATTCATTGAAAATGCAAACTTGTGCAGTTGTGGGAAGGGCTATCATTGGCCTTCCTAGGACTGGAGCAACCCCATAGAGCGGAACAGAGAAGCCAAACTAGACACGGAGGTGAATCAAAGGCCTAGGAACATCATGGAAGTGATTTAGGAAGATTTAGGAAAGATTTAGAGAAGTTGGGGCAGTTTCACCAAAATTAGGGTTCTGTGCCTGACATAAAGTGCACAGGATCAAAAGAGTTGTTGAGCTTCGAGAGGTGATTCCGGAGCTCTGGATGGAGTTAGAAGCCAAACAAAACATTGTCGAAAAGGGAATTCCAAGCCCTACAAGATGCTGAAATCAGATTTTTCACAACACCTTGGTGCAATAGGTTTATAATTGGTTTTTTCCATGCACAACTAGCAAACCAGATCAAAAATCTGCTTTTTCAGGGATCAAATGGAGGAATCAAGACCTGAGACTCCCACCATTGGATTCAGAAGGCCATTTGCAGTCAAGATCATATAAAATTTCATCAAAAAGTCCATTATGAGCTCAAGTTATTACCGTTTCAAGTTGTCCTCTAGGAGCGACTTCGAGAATTAGCCAAATTTTGAACAGGACACGTGTCAACTCCAAGAGCTTGGCACAATTTCATGTCCCTTATGTCCCTCAAGCAAAGGGACATGAGGGACATAAAATGCGCCCCCCTAAAAGCCCTCTAGATCCTCATACGACCTCTCAGACCGCCAGTTCAACTCCCAAGTGCTTGCAAGCTCATTCCCTCGCTCACTCATATCGTGACAAGTGGTGGCTTAACGGCGTCTTTGTGCAATTTGATGTCTCTCATGTCCCTTTGTGGCTTTGGGGACATCGTGGAGACAAGAAAATACGCCCGGCCCCCAAGGAGACTCTTGGTCACCCATGTGACCCCTTCAAGAGTAGTTTTCCAGCCCTCGGGAGCTAATGGAGCCTTCATCCCCCTGCCGTCGGATCTCCACATGTCATCGCGAGGCGCGCCGTGCAATTTGATGTCCCCTTTGTCCCTTTGTGCAAAGGGACATGGGGGACACAAAATTGCACTCCACCCCTAATTGGTCCATTTTGAAAAAGCCCCATGGTTCTTCATACGACTCGCCAGTTTCCAGCCCCCCAGTGCTTCCAACTTGTTTTTTGGGCTTAAACCTTCATCGTTGGATCTCCGCCACCTATCGTGACTAGGCGCTGCATGCAAATTGATGTCCCTCTCGTCCCTTAATGCTTAAGGAACATGAGGGATATGAAAATGCGCCTCACTCCCTAATTTGAAATGTTTGAAATTTCTTCCTGCTTCCCACTTCTAACTTCTAACTTCTTACTCTCCGTGCACAACTTCACTCTGTAACTTGCTCTGTAGCTTCTCACCATCACTCCACCATTGTTGAACCTTAACTAGCTCCTCATAGCAAAGTGTTTTCCTCCACTCGATAATAACATACGGGTCTCGAAGAGGGTTTGATCAAGTGAGGAAGAAGCGAAGAACGAAGAGAAGAAGCCGTGAAAATCTACATTGTCGTGAAACAGAGATTCGAAGAAATATTGCAAACAAGTGCACGAAACAACAAACCGTTTTTTGTTGTTCGTTCCTCTCTCGAAAACCATCAGAACCTCACATTTAAATCCTCATTCCGCAGCATAGAGCACTCACAACGAAGGATTTCTCTATCCATCCCAACGAAGAAAAAAGCTCGATTTCCCATCTAACCGACAACCGAATCAAAGAGAAATTTCACCGGCGAAGTAAGAATAAAAAACCCATATCAAAAATGTGGTTTTCATCGCAAACAAAGGAGAAAATTAGACCTACAATTTTCGAGGTCCATTAATGGTTGTCGCATTTAGAAGAGCCGTCCAGGTCAAAATTTAAAAACTTTAAAATCTCCTAAACCACTGATCGTAGGTCCAAGATTTCAGAGGGGTGATATTGGGCAAAACCCATACCGGAAAACGTCATTCCACGGCAACCCACGGCGACCCAACCACCAAAGGCTCACTTTCTAAAAGTAGCAGTTCTTACAACAAGGACTACTATTTCGGGAAAGTCACCAACTGAAGCAGATGTGAAGGAGGCAGTGAGCACCAGAGTTGTATTGCAGGGAGAAACCATCGAAATGTTCACCTCAATCCAAATTTGACACTTATTAAAAATAGTAAGTGGTCTCACAAGCACCTGCCAAAAATAACAAATTGATCCAAAAGGTGAGAGGAACACATGGAGACAGGGAAATGGGTTGCAACAAACCGGTTGAGGTTTGAGGCAGCTGATTTTTCATACTCTCTAAAAATAGTAAGTTGATTTTTCTGAAGAAATCATGAAGCATAAATGGACAGGGCAGAAGTCGGCGGCGCAACCTTTCGTTTCGAGTAAGAGATAGAAAACAATGCATTCTCTATCATCATACTATGCAGAGTAGGTGATAGTGAGGATGTCAACAGTGTCTTTCGACACTCATTTCATGCTTCAATTGGTATGCAAGAGGTGGAATTCGCAATCGACACCGTCAGATCATTCATAAGATGCTTCATCAGGATCATGTCCGAATCAGCCGAGCAGTGCGGTAGCGCTATAGGAGTCAGGGAAAGATTTGTTCCAAGGCTCCAATCCCTTCAGAGGAGGATCTTCATGAGTGATACTCACGACCACCGAATGAGTCATTCGACAGTTGTTTTTAAACACTTAGTTCACGGTGTTCACATGTCATCCAAAGGAAGTTTCTCAGTGTGCGCAAGAGTTCGAGAGATTCAGAGTTCATCACATTAGAGCGTTTCATCGAGTCATTTGGAAGGATCAACATGCTTTATCAGAGGCGGAATCTGTCATCATCGACATCATTCTTCCTTCTTCTCGCTCTCTCTCTCTCTCTCTCTCTCTCCCCCCAGCCTTTCTCTCTCCTCCACTGAGAGGATTCAGACTCTCCTCCTTCGTTGCTTCATCGATGCAAACAGACGGTCCCCCAACATATTATTTTGGTAGAGTTCGGAGCCCGACCTTTCCGTCTGGAGACTATATTTGACATATCATCCTTTCTTCACCGTATCAGGAGGTTTGGTGATCTCTCCGATGAGCAGGACAGGTATCCATATCTTGCCTATTGTTCCTCTGTGAGTATTGCCTAGGTTGTGGGCCGTTGTTGGTTTGCCGAGACTTCTGCCTTGTTGGACTCAGTTGGTATCCAGATTGATCGTCTCCCCCCTTTCAGTATTCTCTGAATGCTCCCAATCATCTCTTGCCCACCAAGCAAGTGTTGAACAGGTCCATCCGGGAGGATATCTACAGGAGATTCATTCAGACTACTTGGGTGAACCCCCTGGGGGTTTGCACCCTAAGATGTCCTTTTATGCAGAGCACTTTCTTGAAATCAGAGATGGACTCATCATCCGCCCTCAGTACACCTTTCGTCACTAGGTGCATGCCCTCCGTATACCTCTAGGTCAGTTTCGTGTCGGCTCCCACAGACTTCGGTGCGAGACTGATCACCACCTTGATCGGGAGGATAGACTTTGTAGGCTCTGTAGCCTTCATGAGGTGGAGACAGAGACTCATTTCATCTTCCGCTACCCCATATACTATGAGATCAGAGGACGATTTCACTATCTCTTCAGAGGGATTCGGACTCTCCCGGTCTTCTTCCGATATATCGACCAACGATGCCTTGCCCTCTACATCCGTGAGTCTTTGCTGTTACAAGACCAGATTCTTCATCCCCCTCCGAGAGTCGTCCCCACGAGACGGATTACGGCCTTCTTTCCGGTTCTACCCACTGGTGGAGGTACTAAACGACAGAGCCTTTCTGACCCAGATACAGTGCATAGATCAGTTCGTCCCCGGTTGGACCTTCACACTTCTCTCGATCACCACCAAGCAGAATCGGATACACACACGTACCAGAGGGCAGTCCAGCTCCATTCGTCCTCATGACCGTCGTGTCAGTCTCAGAGCTCAGCAGGGAAGGAGGCTTCCGCCCCCTCGTCGGGTTGTCAGTCCATCAGGAGCTTCTTTCCGTCGGCCTCTAATGTTAGGAGGGGTGTGGCTACCATTCGTGATTAGACCATTGGTCCTTGTTTGTCCCCCCTACATTCCCTTCTTTGCTTCCCTCGTTTTTCTCCCCCGCTTGCTCCATTGCCCCCGCCTGTGGGGGTATTTGGCTTCGGGTTTCCTTTCTGTTGTCTTTTCTCTTCTTTTCTATTTTTGGGAACTCGTTTTGAGTTGTCCCCGCTCGCACTTTGTACATGGTTTGGGTTGCAGTCCCATTGACCTACTTTTGTGGTCATTCTTTGGACATTAATATATTTTATCTTATCTTATCTTATCTCCTCAATATTCTAATCTTGCGTTGGGGTTGCACTTTTTCGATACCTTAATGTTTTCTAATGTAATAAGTCACCCTTCAGTTATAAAAGGGGACTTAATGTTTTCCTAGGAATGTGAAAAGTTTCAAGGCATACGAAGCATCATTGGGGGTTATTTGAAAAGTATTTTCTCTTCCTATAAATTGTAAAGCCATTCCCATTTCAAAGGGTTGGTGATTGATTTTGTATACTCAAGAGTGCATTGAGAGAACAAAGGAGATAGCCAAATTCTTCCATTCCCCCATTCTCAATTTCCTCCATTTCTCCACTATGTACAACTTTTGTTTGAGCAATTAATACAAGAAGAAGGAGTTTCTAGCTTTCTTTGACTAAGGGATTTCTTGATACTTGGTGATCACGAATTCTATTTGGTCTTATTGCTACTTACAAAGTTGTTTCCTCTTAATTTTAGTGCATGTGATGAAACTTCTAACTAGTGTGTGCAGGAATCGATTTTCTACCTGTAACATTAGTTCTCCTACGTCTTTTCTCACTCCCTTTCTCGCTCTTCAGACAAAGTCTTCTCTAGCAAGAGATTGCTAGCTTTGCCGCAGGGTCAGTGGAGTGCCCCTGTTGGATCCCGGTCGAAAGGCCACCACAGAAATCCACATTTTCTCGCACATGCATATACAACAGCTGCACCGGTTAAGTAGAGGGACTTAGATTCCCAGAGCGTTGGCAAGAAATCCACAAGTTTGTCCTCCAACAAATTTTCTCGCCAACAATACTTGAGAAAAATGTATTCGAGATACATACTTACATATATAAACACTTTGTACATAGGCACCTTAAAACAAAGTTGTCGATGAGTTTATATGATTACAAAATAGGGCCTAGCCCATACCGAAAAATCAAGCCAAGGAAAATTATGCTAGCCCTTCATTGAATGACAATGAAAAAATTAAAAAAATCTTAGCCCATAAAGCACCTTGATCAATGAAAATTCCCTCCTATGCTTCCTCTAAAGATGAATCAAAAGGGAAAAGACCAAGCTCACTTGAGTAACGGGGAGAATTGAATACTCAAGTCTCAACCATCTCCTTCTAACCTTGCAGAATCCCTTATAGACCATAGTGTGGAAGTAAAAGTTGCTCTCCCCTTAGTTTGTAAACATAGTCGCTTCCAAATCATGTGGTCCTTGTGTAGTAGGAAACTCAAAAACACTAGACAAGATATTAGTTGTATTCAAGTTTTGGGCCATCATGCAAACACATTCCTTTTGCCAATGGATCGGTTGGGATTAGATAGGAGGATCTTCGTGAGACCCTTGAGCTCATTGATATTAAAATATTCTCATTACTTTTCCATTGCCCCGACCTTTTCCATCCATATCCTCATCCAAGGATTTTTACCCTTGAGCTCATTGATATTAAAATATTCTCATTACTTTTCCATTGCCCCGACCTTTTCCATCCATATCCTCATCCAAGGATTTTTAATTTCCTTGTCTTAAATCTTGGTAAAGGAATTGCCCATTATTTTCCCTATGAATCTTTTCTTCTTAGCTCGGATGAGGACCTCTTCGTGCTTCATTGACTTCCTCTTTGTAAGGGCCATCTAAAATTTGGGAGAGGCAGTTTGAAATTCTAGGTTTTCCTTGCCACATTTGTAGTGTTTTCTCTTCGACCTCTCATGTGCTATGAGCCACAAAATGAAATTAGGCTCTCTCAAAATGAGGTGGAATGATTAGTCAAGCTAATCATGCATGTGTCAATTAATGATACTCCTTTTCATAATATCTAAGATCCAAATAGATCCTTCCTTATGTTAGAGAAATTGTGCCTATAAATGATAGTGGAGCGCATCGGGGCTGGTGTCCCTGCACCTCGTGAGGGGGCACTACTCTCTTGACCCCCATGAGGGTTGTTGCCCCTTGACCCCATGGGTGGCTGCCACCCCAAGGCCCCGCTTCAACATTACAAAAACAAAAGAATACATGGGGAACTACGCCTACCAACTATATGCATATTGATGGACCCATAATTTAGAAACATTTAATTTTATGGTTAGCCCAAGTTAATTTTAAAATATATATAGGAAGACATTTTTTTAAAGGAAAGATTCACCATGGCTCTTATCTAGTATTCGCCAAAATTCTATACAAATTTCTAATAATGTGCATAAATTCACAAGGAAAATTAATAATTTTTTCAAGAAAAATGAGAGATTCACCACGAAAAGTAATGCAATTAACCAGGATTTTATAGAAAAAATTAGGGTTGTTTCTTAAATTTATCATTGTTGGCCAAAGAATACGAGCCAAATTTGTTTAAAAAAGAATAAGGTACTGGATGGAGGATGCATTGAGAAGGGAAAAGATGGGGGCTACAAGAAAATAAAAAGCATCCCTAAAGCCCAATGAAAATCAAAACGTACCAGTCATTATAAAAAAGGGGGTGAATTTTTTTAATTTATAAATGGGAGAGCAATCAAAATAAGGCCGCAAATAAAGAAAAACAGTAGGTATCTAAAGGCTACATAAAAGAGGGTTCAAAAGAACCATGTTACTCATGGCACTAGCCTAAAATGTGTTAAAGGAGTGGTAGTTGAATTTGTAAGTTTAATTAATATCCTATCTCTTTATTTTGATTAATTTAATTTAAGTTTACTCTATATTAATTGGTGTCCAATAATTTATGCATTCTTTTTCTAGCATAGGGTATATTAATTGGTGTTCAAGAACTCGTGAAATAGTGTGGAATGAGTAGTTGAGCTAGTCATGCATCTCTCAATTAATGATACTCCTTTTCATAATATCTAAGATCCAAATAGATCTTTCCTTGGGTTGGAGGAATCATACCAATAAATGATAGTTTTATAATTACCCCTCAATCCTTATATAGAAAATAAGGATCATGCATCATCGACTACCAATGCCCTTATTTCTAGTGATAGGTCATCGATCCAATATTGAATCATTTCTCCTAAAGAGTTTAATAAGTTCATTCCGAGATTAACTACTTTATCCGCTGTTTGATTCTTAATTTTTTTGGTATGCTTAAAGTGTACTTTTTAAAGTTGGTCCGCAAGTCTGTAGGAGTTATCTCATATTATGCTAAGATACCATGACTCAATTTTTTATCATTAGTCGTACCATTAATGTAAATTTTCTAGTCTCCTTCTACCATGAGGTGTTTCTAACTTTTGAGGCACTATACTAGACCCTTTAACAAGGCTAAATATTCATCCTAAGTATTTGTTCTAATGTCTACATTAAAAGTAAATACTAGCTTTGACTGACCTAATTCATCCTAGAAGACTCCCCCACTTCCTACATGATTCCGGTTGCCTTTTGCAACTCCATCAAAATTCAACTTGAGAAATGCCTTATGCAGTTGAGTCCATGATTGTCCAATTCTATTATCCTACCTAAGACCTACCCCATTGATGTAAGAGGGGTCAAGTTCTCAAGTCAATCAACCGAGTTAGTAACAAAAGATCAACAAAACATGCCTAGTTCAAGAAGGCAAATTTGCTTTCAAACACCAAACCTTACACCTGCTTTAAAACATCATTCAGACATGATTAACACCCTCAAGAAGAATCACAACATCATTTTACATTATTCACCTTATTAATCTATCTCACTAGCTTCTAGCACTTCTTAACTCCAAATCTTGTAGTCCAGAACACTTCCCAATGAACTAAGGTTGACTGCCAAACTTTTTGAATACCTTTTAAGGATTTTTAGCTTATACCAAAGTTTCAGAACCCATCTCTAAGCCAAACAAAAGTTATTTTCTATCTATCGTTTTCTATTAGCCCTTCTCTAGTAGTCCTGTTTTAGTACAAGTCTTGATGCTCAGAACATTCTATAAACTTTCTTGAAGAACTAATCACATTCTCAGACACCCTTTATCCCCTTGCTTCTTGGAAAGTTTCATGAGCCAACTCCTCGTCGTTTTCTCCCAATGCCATTTTTACCTTCCGATTTAGCCCTATTAGACCTATCTAGTCTTTGTTAGGTCTTCAACTGAGTTTCAAATTTTTGGCTTTTATCTTGATCATAGGTTGTTATATTCTCTGTACTCACCTTATGACAACTTCACACAGGATCTTCGTAGCACTCAACTCCACCCACTCTTCTAACTTTCTCTTTTGTTCACATCCTTGTATTCTTGTTCTTACACCATGTTGCTTTCCTCATACACTGCTCTATCTTTCTACAAGTTTCATACCAAAAGTCAATCACTTTACCCTGTTAGAATGCCTCTCCCTCATATTTCTCATTTATATATTCATACTTCAGTTACCATCTAGGTCGCTAGTAGCAAATGTATGTACAAAATTAGGAATCTTTCTCCATGGACTGTCACAACAGGGTTTAGACTGTCTTTTTCTAGTTTTCTACAAAAACACCTTACCTTCCTTGGTTTTCCACTTAAGTTTGTTTCCATCTCTCTTAATCTATTTAAACATGTTCCAAGTCTTCTCTTGATGTTTTACTTCTTAATAGTTCACTTCTTTTTTAGATTGTCGTGATCCTTGGTCTCTAGACTGTGACATCTATAGATATTGGTTTTCTCCTCTTGAATCAACTTATAGGTCTTCCTCAAACCCCCTTTACACCTTTTTCACACCTTCATGCACCTGCAGTACAAGTTTCAAGAACAACAACAAAGAAACTAAGTTCATTTAATCAAAATTCCTGAGTAAACACCCCAAAACAAGGTACAGGCTGTTATGACTGAGTTTGACTTTTTAACCTAGCAAACCTACTCCATTCCTCCTGAAAATTTTCACACACCATCCTTAACCCTATCAGTCCGTGCTCACCAAAATTTAGCAAGTTTCCATGGATATTTTTGAAGTTATGCAATTTTTCCTTTACTCAAAACCCTAGGACAGGGTACAGGCCAGCAAGGGTATATTTAGGCATAATTTTTTGTTTTTCTAGTCTCTAAGCTTTGTCAAAGCTTCAAAAGTTTATCCAAGGCCTGTGCGAACTATATCAACCTTCCTCTAACATGAAAACATGTTGAAACAAGGATTAAACCTCTGATTACCAGTCTTGCAAGGACTGTGTAACACTGTTTTCACTAGTTTAGAAACTTTTACCAATATCACACATGCATAGACACTTGATTGCCATTCTACATCCTCCTGACAATGTACATAGCTCTTAAACCCTTTGAAAACTCCAAATCATTCATTTAATAGTTCTTAGATATACTAAACAATCTCTTACCTCATATGCTTCATTAGTCACTGTTTCCTCCATGCATAAAGTCTCTTGGTGCCCTGTTTCATTTTACCACTCTTACATATCCTCCATCAACTGCACAGACTTCACCAACCTGTAATAACAATCATTAATCCATAGATTCTATATATCAATCACCATTAAGCAATCATATGTAGTTTTGACAACAGTATACAAGTTCTACTCAAAGAAGCCTTTCTATTGATAAATCCATGGAATACATAGAACTTCTAGAGCCCATTGGCTCTGTAATAACTCTTTTCCTTCTCTCAAAACCCTCTCAACGATCTCTCTCTCTCCTCATTTGAACCTCCTCACAATAATGAAGTAAAGAGGGTAGTTAGGGCTCACACCCACCTAACTCAACTATGGTAAAGAATGACCATAGTGAACCAAGCCAAGTTAGGGATCATGTATACTTATGTTTTGGTGTATTAATGCTCCATGACCATATTTATGACACTTATTCCACCTAACCTAACTCCTAGACCCCTAACACAATATATACAAATTCAAATATTTGAATTGTGGTTTTTAGGAAACTCCAAATACCACTTATTACAAAGCAAGGAAGGTCCAAATGGACTTGGAACCATACAAGAACACCCAAGAGGACCTTTAACAACTATGAAATCCAAAATTTGCTTATTTACATGAAATGATGCTCTGCATCACCCATTATCCGAGAGAGGCATGTTTGGCCAAGAAATAAGAGGTCATGCCTTACTCCAAGAAACCTTTTTCTCTTGTATTGGTTCTAATGCCTTGGAATTGGCCATGCAAACCTTAGTGAATACAACTCCAATTTTATCCCAAACCTGTAGTGCAGATTGTGATTTCTCCTTGAAAATCCTTCAATTTCTTTATGGTCGTGTATTCCAAATGATGTAGGTTAGTGAAACCCTCCAAATTCTCCCAAGAAATGTATTTTTGTTTTAAGGGTACAAATCTCAATCATACATTTCAATGTGCATGACCAAATTCAATTTCCATTTATATTTCCATTTATTCCATAGTTCTTGATCAAAGGAGCAATAGATGAAGATATAGTTTCTCTATTCCTTATTTTTGTTGCAAAGTTGGAAGATTGAGGGACCACAAAATCCTATCTTGATCAAATTATTAGAAGTTATCTATATATGGGGGGCCTATATAGATATAGATATAGATATAGGGCCCTCCTCCCCCCTACTCACCCTCCTCGATCTATCGATCGAGTGCCTAAAGAGAGCCAAAGCTTTTTCCACGATGCGAGCCAAAGAAATATATTTTCTTTAGAACGATCTTATGCAATCTAGATGTTCTAATCATAGAGTACTTGACATTAATTAGAAGTGGTCTGATTAATTCATGATAGGTTACTTGGACCTAGAATTTCCCATCCTTGTCTTCATCCCAAATCAAGCAATCTCCATCTTCCTGATAAGTTGAAGGATATTAGGAGAGGAATATAGAGAGTTTTTCCTAATTCTTGGAGCTTGGGCTCTAGCTAGTGCAGTTCCTTTCATTTGCATCTTTTATCCTCTACTTCAATATAATTCTAAACTTGAGTCCTCCAATGTCGACAAGTAGCTTGGAAGAGTTTGTCAAATATTCATCTTGGGAAAGAGTAAACTCCTTGATCTATGCCTCCTCCCAGAAATTTTCCCAATTGCTCACTTTCCGAGCAACTTTCCTAAGATGTACTCCTTATAATAAGAACCCCTTGGTAACCTATCACGGGTAAAAATTATCTCAATTTAGTGGCAAGTCAAGGTATTTTTCCCGATCACCCAACTCCATAACCATCCTCCTGCCTCTTACATATGCCAAAGCAACTTACATCCTAAGCCAAATTCATGGCCTTGCAATCCTTTATTTTCAATTCTCCAACTAACTTGGCCATGCACATTAACTGCCAAGACACTATATTAATTCATTTGCGATCATACAATATTTTCCACAATAATTTCCTTTGTACAACATTGATAGCTTTAGCTATTGAGCTTGGGATTTTGAAGAACAGCATTGTGTAAGTTGGCATAGCTTGAAGGAGGCTTTAATGAGTTGAGATCTTCTAACCAAAGTTAACCATTTTCCTTTCCATGAGGATAGTTTTTTTTTTTTTGCATTCTATCAAGGATTGTTTTACATGTTTCATGCCCCGAACTCCCCTCGGTTGGAAGTATCTTGAGATAAGAGTCTCGAGAGTTCCTCAATGTTAAAACCTATTATCTTTTGAATTATTTGTTGCATTGTTTCAAGAGTATTCAAGAAGTAAATCTTAGATTTCCTAACATTTACTTCTTGACCAATACCCTGAGAATCCAATAAGGTTTTTATAATTTGGTCCTCCTGTATTGTAGACCGCCATGTTAGCAAAGTGTCACCCTCAAAAAATAAATAAGAATAATGAGCAAGGAAGTGGAAATATGATCTCCCTACATTACCCCCTAGAGGCCTAAAAGTAGCCAACTAGGATATCATTGATCAGTACAAAATATGATGTAGAGGAGATATAATTGTAGATGATATTGTTCCAATCTTTAGATAAGCTAGTTTTGCTTCAGACATGCATAAGAAAGTGCCAATTGATCCCATCAAATACTTTATTCATATCAATATTGATTATCACGCCTGAATGTTAACTTGTTTTATCTTTGTTAGGTAGCTTATATATTCCCAAATGTAGCATATTTATTATATTTTTAAGAAACCGACTTCCTTGTCTCACCACTTGAGGATCACATTCAGGTGGCAATGGAGGAAGGTTGGGTGATACTCCTAAAATGATCCAAATAAGTATTACTTAAGATTACTTCCCAAATTTAAATAAATTAAGTTAGATTTCCAATATTATGTTATAATATTATTTAACTTAATGGGTTTATTAATTTAAAAGTATAAGGTTCTATTTGTTATCATAAGAACTTAAATATTAGTATGTTTTTATGTATGTTATTTGTAGCTCTAATCATATTTTAATTTCTACTTTTATATAAATTTAACCCATCCTAATTTATAAAATAAATTTCTTTTGTAGGTAACAAGAGGTTCACATGACTAGGATGATAACGATGATGATCAAGAGGACTAATAAAATATTATTCATTTTTTATATTTTTCGTAGGTGGGATATATTCCCATAAAACATGGGTAAACTATGAATGTACTTTAAAAACTTTATTGTTTAATTACATTATTTTATAATGAATACAATAATAAGTTTTAAATTTATTTATCATAAATAAATATTTTGTTTTGTATAAATTGTTTTATAGCATTAATTATCGATGGTATTTTTTTGTTTATAATTAAATTATGGTTGTAAAATGTTACAAATAAAAATAATCAATTCAAATGTATTTTACATGTATTTGATAATTAATTAATATGCATTACACATTTATAAAATATATTTTTATATAAATTAATTTGAATTTCATCACACAAATAGCATTGGATTTTTGACATGTTTTTATCAAAAATTTAAAATAGTGGCAATTCAAAATGTCGGTTCCAACACAACATGCAAATTTCTCGTGCACATTGATAAGGCAAAGTGTGTCATGGACTTCGCCAAATTCATAGCTAAACCTCTGTTAAAAATATGTTACTTAGCATCATGATATTTAATGCAATATGTGACAAAAAAAAATGTTTTGCATTAGGGAAAAAATCTGTTATTTAGTGTTATTTTAACAATTTTTAACCTGAAACATGATGGTAAATATGTAAATTATAATTGTGTTGACAAGTGAGGGAAGTTTGCAAGGGAGCAAGTCGTTGTAGCTTGCAAGAGAGATTGCCAAAAATTCCATAAGTTGAGATGGGTATAGATTATGTTCTTGTTGTTTTAGTTTGAGATTAGAATGTAGAGGAGTCATGTTTATTTAATGTAATGATGTTTTTTCGAAATACATTAATTTTTCTAGTTTTCATGTTGAATATGTTTATGCTTTCGCTTCCATGTGTCTTTTCAACTTTGGTTAGATGAGTGATTGATGGTTGTTCATTTGACCCTCAACAACACCATCATATGCAGTCATAGGAGGTTAAAATCTTCCATTGTTGTTTTGATAACAAAGGAGAATTTTCCCATGCATAAAAAGTAAGTGTGAGGTGTGGCTCATAGCTAAAAAGACCTCTTTGAAGAGGAAGAAAAGATCTAACACTAAGAGTTGTTGATCTTGTTGACAAGGTAAGACTTATAAAATCCATATCACATCATTTGTAAGTAAATGGAAGACAATGAGATACTCTTTGCAAAAATGAGAAGAAAGTGATGTTGAGGAGAAACATAAATTTCTTCAACAAGAACTTGAAGAAGAGCATAGACCTAGAAAAGGATTATCAAATCCATTTATAAAGATTGATGCCTATAAATTTTCTTGAATTTTAAGTCCAAAAGATTTGATATATTGGATTACATAATAAAATATTTTGATTATGAGAAAAGGCTTACCCAAAGAGAGTGAAGTCTACATGCACCCGAGTTGAAAGGACTTACATCACTCTAGCGGTATCGTGTGGAGTTAAAAAAGGTTTGAAGAGAAAAAGAAAAGATAAAGACTCCATGTAATACGTTTTTGAAGTTGAAGAGGAAAAGAAGCTGGTTTAATTATTAGTTGATTTTGTTCAAGAAGTCACAAAAATTAAAGAAGCAGGAGTTAATATCAAATGGTGAGGAATTTTGTAAGTTTACAATTAGAATGAGTCATGTAGAAGATAATGAAGAGAAAATTGCTAGGCATGTAAATGACTTTATGATTTCTATTCAAAATGAATTTGATATAGCTTAATTGTGTTATGTAGGAGTAGTACATCAATTAAATTTGAAGGCGAAGAGTTGTCAAGAAGGCGTCAAAGTGCAATAGCAAGATACTATAGAGGTGAAATGAAATTTGTTGGAAAAGATTAAAAACAGATTTAAGCTCCTTACAATAGAGTTAGAGAAGTGATCATTCTTATTCTTATGAAGGAAAAGGATATGGAGGGAGAGGTCATTGAATATTTAAAGTGTTTGTTGTAGAAATGGTCAACCACAAGCATATGAACGTCCAAAATTGATAAGGGAAATATAATTGGTGATGCAAGAGGTCGTGGTAGCTCAAGCATAAGATAAACCACCAAAATAAGAAGTTCCAATTGAAGTCAAGGATGGTGAGAATTTGATATTGTGTAGAGTGTTGTTGAAGCTTGAGAAAAATTAAGGTCCATTACAAAGAGAAAAAAAATTATAACCAAGCATAAAGGAGGACGTAAGTGCTGCAAGATGATTATTAATGGTAGTAGTCTGTATAATTTAATATCTCATCGATGGTATATAAACCTACATAGTTACATAAGGCTCATCAAGTAGTGGCGATTGAGTAGTGCATGATGAATTTCCACTTTGGGAATGACCATGATGAAGCAATGGGTGATGTGATAGCCATGGATGTATACCATCTATTGTTTGGAAGACCACGGCATCATGGCATCAATGTAGTGCATTATATGAGAAATAACACTAAATGAATTCTCTAGAAAGATGGGGAAATTTTTGAGTTGTTACACATGAAAAAGTTGGGAGAAAAGCAACTTGATATCATCTTGATAGAAGAATCCTTGGAGAAAATTGAAAATTCATAGGTGATTTGTAAGAAAGAGGAGTCTAGATCAAAAGAGTCTCCAAAAAGTGAATCTTTTGGAGAAGTTGAATGCATCAAAGAATGAAAATTTTAAAATGCACAAGTTTTTAGAGAGACGTGTAAATAAGAAGGAATAAGAATGAAAGTTTACTAAACTACTACTTTGAAGAGGTCTTGTGAAGGGTTGTGGTATGATATGAATAATATCAAAGACAGTTTGAAATAAACTAATTAGAAGATTGTTGCAAAAGCACACTATGATGCACCTAGTGAAAGAATCGAGAAATGTGTGTTGAAATTAAGAAAAGATACTAGTATAAAATTTGACGTATCATCAAAGATATTAGCAAAGGTGCATGAGAAGGTGGATGATGACTTGTAGAGAAGAAGAAAAAAAAGTGGAAGAGTTGAGATGGATGAAAGAAAAGGGCTAACGGTGTCGGCTAGTGTGAAAATGGATGATTTCGCCATTAGAGTGAATAATTAGGTATAATGTAGGAAAATTGGCCCTTTCCCAAATCAAGTACATAAGAAAAAACTCGAGATGATCGAAGAGACATTAGTTGAAGACTTTGGTAGGAAAACATGAAAGAAGAAAAAAGGGCTAAATTGAAGTGATCGGATGTCAAATGTTGGACATAGTTGAGAGGGTTGGTCATTCTCTAATTCCTTGTAGTTAAATTTGTGAGCATAATGATCATAATCAATTTTTATGGTAGTTTTGATCCATGTGCATCTACATAGAGAAATGTAGCTCCTTTACACATCACTTGCGCTACTTTGCAACTTGAATGGTATTTTGGAATATTTCAATGTTTCGAGCACATAATGAATTGATATTGACATTTATCTTGACCTCTAGATCGAGAGGTGAGATTTCCAAAATGGTATTATCTTCCATTATTAGATCTTACCTAGAAACATTATGCACTCTCAAAATTGGCTTGTGTTATTCGATTGGCTTACCCATATCAATGACATCACATTCAACTTTCCTTGTTCAACGCTCTACTTGATCGAAACACCCCAAGATAGTGCACAACGTCAATGACTTCATAAGCACCACTTAGCTTGATTGGATCACCCTAAAATGAAATGGATCACCGAGGACTCGTTGATGCACACTTCTCCTCTATGCACTGTGTGGCCTATATAATACACCCTTAGAGTTCTTCTACGTCATACACCTTACAACACATGCATGTTTCTAATGAAACCTTTGTGTGCTATCACACATTACTTCTCCTTTTGGTAGAGCCTCTTGAGACTCATAAAAAATTATGAAATATCGTGCCCCATAGATATTTCTTTAACGGTAATGCATACTTGCATCCCCCGTAGTATTGCATTAATCCAACTCAACATTCACAACTTTTGTAATGGCACGCACTACCTCACAACGCTCATAACATTTTGTAATGTAGCATACACACCTCTCAAGTTCGAGTTCACTTTCATGCACAAGTCCAACAACAAGATTGTGCCTTCTCGCAATCTCATAAAAACTCACACAAGTGTCTTGTAGCTTTCTTATGCTTTCTCACGCAACCGCACAAACTTTACATCCTTCTCAAATCATTTTGGGCATTGTAGCACCAATTGGCATCTTTGCACATGTGACCAAAACTTTCCTCTCGACTTTATGCCACCTTTGTGGCACTATTGCATAGTTCCCACATTGTGTGCAACAACATTTTTAACATCCATTGGAGACTCTCGGTTCCTACGTGACTTGTAAGTGGCATCTTCTCAATTCTATGGCACATCAAAGAATCATGCAACATAACCATCAAATCTAGAAGTTGTAATGCCCACTCCTCTTCGACATTGATTATACTATGATTTTAACTTCGGTTGATTAGAGACATGGACCTTATTATTATATTTTAGTTAACATGTTGTTAAGATACGAGGGACATCATGATTACTATTGTGTTCGATTGTTACTTTGGACTGTATGGATGTATTGTGGACCTTGATGGACATTTAAGGATATGATGATGATTTAGAATGGCTACTTTATATGTATACTGACACATTGGATTTAGATACATAGATTTAGACGATCTAGCTAGTCTTGTGATCTCATTGTTGTCGATGAAATGAAAGAATTGAAATATCTTGAAATTGTAAACAATTGGTGAAATTACTTGATTTTAGTGATGATTTAATTGTGTTAATTGATGATGTGAATTGATATGCATATGTGTGTTTTATTGTTTGATGTCATTGATATGGCCACAAGGCCGAAGAGGTATTATTTTGATTTTTCTGAGAAAATTATAACACAACAAACAAAAGGGGATATGAGACCAACAATGAAAGAATTTTGGGTATTGGCAATTGGTCACCTTGGCAACTTGTGTTTTTGTATGTTGTTATGTTGTTGATATTTTGTTAGGAGGTCCCCATTGGGGGGTGGCCTAAAATGTGACCATGGGTAAATGTGTTGTTTTCCTTTTCATTTTAATTATTTTGTGAGTATGTGATTTATTATTGTAATGTGTTCTACTTTATTATTGTTAGTTAATGTGTTCTTATTTAAGTTGATTAATCATGTTAATTAAATTAATTTGGGATGTGACCAAGGGGTATTTAATTTTGGTAGATTGTCCTTGATTTTATTATGGATTTGAAAAGGATTTTATTGGTTTTGGTGTTGTGTACTCAACCTTGCATGTCAAACTCAAATTTTGGCCAAAGGGTCATTTTGGAGGCTTATGTAATGACAAGTTAAGTTTGTCTCACTCCTCTTAAATTCACCTACCAACTATACCTATAGGGTAAGAGGTCAAAATTAGACCTCATTATGTGATTTGAAAGGTTAAAAAGTGAAATTATTGCACCTTCTTACACGGGCTTTTAATGTTGTCCTTTAGAGTATGATTAATGGTTTGTGCGTGGAATAAGAACTTGTCATATTCTCACCAACCAATTTATGAGCTTTGGGCTTGATGTTTAACCATGTGATGTGGAGTGGAGGAGAAGTGATGTGGCATCCTACATGGAGCCACATCACCACTGTCTCCTCACTTTTACATTTATTAATGTTGTTTTGAAGCTTTTGGGGTTACATGTTGTATTTTCACTCTTGCATTTTGGGAGGAGCTTGTGTTGGACTTCTTGTTGGGAGCTTGGGAGATTATTTTGTGCTTGTATTGGACTTAGAAAAGCTTAGAACTTGTGCTTGTGGATTGGAGATTTCTTGCAATGGCAAGGTAGGGACTTCTTTTATGCATTTTTTTTCTAATTGTTGTGCGATTAGTTGTAAATGGATGAATGTTGTGTGTTTTGGTTTTGGGGATAGAATGGCTTTAAGGTTGTGTAGGAGAAATAAAATGGGGATCTATTCTGGGGAGGGATAAGAGTTTATGTTATGCATTTGGAGGAGTTTTGGGTTGGGTGTCCCACCTTGTGATAATAAGAAATATTTCTTATCTATCTTGATATGTTTATGGAGGGAGACATAAGAGTTTGAGGGAGACATAAGAGAAATTGAGGGAGGGATAAGAGTTTGGTTGTGGTTGTGTGAATGAAGTTTTGGAGGCTTTTAAGGTGGGAACTTAACCCATTGGGAGGCATAAGTGATTCCTCATGTTTCTTCTCTCCCTTGGCTTGGATTGTAAGTCTTTGTGCTTGGAAAAATTGTATGTTTGTTGGCATTATTGTATTATACTTGTGTTGAAAGTTTGTGTGAATGGATGTTGTTGAAGCCTTATAAAAGTTGACGTGGTTGTTTTATACCTCTTATTGCTTCATTGTTAGGGGCTCGAGAGCCAACGAGGAGGATGATTTTTCCTTCTTATTGGATTATAGGTTGGGTGGAGAGCGTTGCCTACTCCCCTTTCCATTATTGTTGTGTTTGGATATTGAAGAAATGAAGAAACTCAAGTTGTCACCTTGAAGAGTGTTGTGTTGAAGAGGATCAAATAAAGATACGATTATTTTTGTAAAATTTGGCCATGTTGTTTCCACTTAAGTGGAAGGCTTGTATACTCTTTCATTTTAAAAGAGATTCTTGTAAATTTTATTATCAAGTTATGTATTGGAAGTGATTGAAGAAGACTCTTGAAAGTTGTATTTGTTGAATATGTATTTCCTTCAAATCTAAAATGTATCAAAGTTTGTTTGTGCCTACTTCTTGTAAAATGGTTGTTGTAATGGAAAATATATGTTGAAGTTATACTTGTTTTCTTTGGAAGTGGAAATTATCTTTACTTGAAATGGATTGATAAGGAATGTAAGTTTTGGTGTTCCTTTTAAAATGGCTTATTGTATTCTAAATACATGTTAGAGAAAACAAGGTTGCATTTGGATACGTATCCATTCTTACCCTTTGTAAATTGCTCTATTGGTAAAATTTCATCAAGTATTGTCACAATATAAAAAGTATTATAAACTCAATTGGTTCCTTAATCAAAGAAAGAAAAATTTGCCTTCTCTTTTAATGATGCAACGCTTCCAAACACATTAACCTACCAATTATTTAGGCCCATATGAAGATTCGTTTATACATATACAAATTCTAAATATTTGTATATATTTAAGCATACTTATTCGTACAAATATATTCACCAACTTAGTATTTTGAAGATAAATTAACAAGTGAAAAGGAAATGTGAGTATATAAATTCATATATATATGAATTTATATATATAATAACCGTAAGATTGAAAGACTACATATTATATCCAGTTGAATGGCTATAATAAAACAAATTTCATTTTATAATGGGGTATTGAATTGAGAAAGAGCTTTTTAATATAAAACAAACAAAAAAATAAAAGAATAGAGGGGGGGAGGCGGCGCCCCACCCCAAACTTAATTAAATAGAAATGTATCGTGGCGGCGGCACCCCCACCTCTCCCCATTATGTAGGAGCTGGCTATCCTGGTGAAAAAATCATTGGGGCCCCACACTAGTGAACATAAGATGCCATACCGATGGCATGCATGCATAGTTTTCTTTGGGACCCGCATCCTCCTCCGTGGCGTCCACTCTGTTAGCCTAGTCAGCAATTCCCAGAAACAATCACATAACTTGTTTCACGAGGCCGATGTGAAGGGCGGATACTGAGCTGATCAAACAAGGAATGAAACCAAGAAGTTTGGCACCAAACCTACGAATCGCATCTTCGTTCCGACCGATACGTGACCTTCCACTTGTGCAAAATTGTCGTGCCAATTTTGGAGAAGTTTGAGTTATTTCAAGAACATTCAGGTGTTATGCATAAACACGTACTTAATAGACATTTTAATTTAGTTCACAGATAGGCATTTTGTATTATTAATCATTCGTATAGATTTGTGAAGTTTTTATGCTTAAACACTTAATAGCAATATACATAGTGTGATATACACATTGTGGGTATACCACAAAGAGAGATAAAAAATATACATACTTTGTGGTATTTTGGATTGTGATATACAATATACACATACACATTGTGGTATTTTGGATTGTGTGGTATTTTAGATTGTGATATACACATTGTGGTATTTTGGATTGTGATATACACACAGTGTGTATACCACAAAAGAGAGATAAAAATACACAAGCAATATACACACTGTGGTATTTTGGATTGTGATATACACATGGTGTGTATACCACATAAGAGAGATAAAAATACACAAGCAATATACACATTGTGGTATTTTGGATTGTGATATACACATAATGTGTGTAGAAGAGAGATAAAAAATACACAAGCAATAATTGTGGTATTTTTTTGAATTTTATGTATTTTAGTAAAATACAGAGCAATCTTTGGTAAGTATTTGATATAATTTCTTGTCTAGTTTTGGGATTCTGATTTTTAAATTGTAGATGAGTGATATGTATGCGTGGAAGATATATTTTAGTAGTTGTTGAAGTTCCATATAAACTTAGGAGTCGTATTGAGTTTAGCTTGTGCTTGATCAAGCTCTTCCTTGATTTTTTCAACCACATCCTCTGTCATTTTATTAAATGACTTGATTACAGAAATGGGATCAACCACTACCCCAATACCTTCCAAGTGTGGATTAGTTTTGTCCCTCTTTATTTTTTTACTATATAAGGAGATGATGTTTTCGTCATTTTGTAAGAGGGTAGTGTGTCTACCATGTTGTAATTTTTTCATAGTTACCTTCCTTAGGCTCTATATGCTTTGTTAAGTCTAAAATTGACCTCAAGAGGAGCATACACTGATTACTACACCTTTTCCAATTGCATGATGATCCATCCTTATCTGGTCATAGTGGAAGTGTTCTATGTAGATGTTATGATAGCCAATGATTGTGATGTTCCCATTAAAGTCATTGTTCTAATGGAGGAAACAATGGTAGAAGAAGGGGGTGTCGAAGATGACACAATGGTGGCCACAAAGGTGGAAACAATGGGAGAAGAAGAAGAAATGGTGATATATGGAGGAACAATTGTGGAAGATGGAGGAACAATTTTAGAAGCACCAACATATGCACTATCTAACTTTGGGGGTTCTAAAGGTGAAGCATTAGATGTGAAAGGAGACCAATCTAAATAAGTAATTGGTGGAATATTGACACCAATGGTTTGGACCTTAAATACTATAATTTTTTCTCTTAAATGTTTCCCTTGTTGCACTAAATAGATCTTGAAAGTAATTTCTCCTGTTCTAGATCACTAGCATTTATAATTGTGGCCATGGAAGGTGGTCGAATGGAGAAGATGAGATTGAGAGATATGGGTGAAATGGGTGGTGATGAAGTTGGTGGATCATGGATTCTCCCAAACTTAGTTGATGGAACCTTAATAGAAGGTGTAGGAGATGGAATTGAAGTGGAAGGCCCAACTATTATCACATGTCGAATTCGTAGGGATTGTGCATTCATACTAGGGAAAAATGCGACAGTGGTGTAAACAAGGTTGACTATAAATGTGTCAAGGATTAATCACTACTATACATAGTGCAAAAATATCTCAATTTATGTCGATTTTGTGTGTCATTTCCATTTCAATTTTTTTCATTTTGGGAAGAAAAAAATGACACAATTGTGATGTCATAAAAGGCTACCTCCCATGAGATATGTATTTGTAGAGCAACATTGACCCTTAAAAGGCTAACACACTATACACACATTTGTGTATACCACACTATGTGTGCATACCACAAACCTAAAAAAACCTAATGCATGAAAAATGTGTAAACCACACACAAACATTAGCTTTGTGGTATACAATACATAGTGTGGTATACACACATTAGCTTTTTAGGATTGCTTTAGGATTGTAGTATACACAAATGTTTCTTGACAAATGTTTTTAGGTTTGGGGTTTACACACATAGTGTGGTATACACAAATGTGTGTATACCACAAACCTAAGAAAAACTATGTGTGTATAGCCATGGTTGTTTCTTATTATGTTGTTTGCGTCATTTTTTCGCATACATGCAAACGTGAAACCCTTTGTATACCACAAATTTTCAAATACTTGTATCATATGATGTTGTTATTCCACATTTTTCACTCCTAGTATCCTATGCAATAAAAGCATCAATTTAACAGTTTATATATGAGACTTTATTCATGGTTTTAATTTTTGCTAAATATTGTAATTTTAGCTACACATTGAGTTATATTATTCTTGCTCCAAACTACTAACCCTTTGTTTTGTAGGATGATTGGTGCAAGACATTTGGTTTATAAATTAAATTACTAAGCTTTGTTTTGTAGGGCCTCCTCTTGAAGATGCAATCACAAAATTTATCATTTAATTTTATTACATTGCATCATCTTTCTTGTGTGTTTTGTATTGTTGTTTGTTTATCCCGAAGGTTAAACCATGTATGCTCTCCTCTCGCGTCTTAGGATGATCTTGAGGATCAAAAGTGGTTGGCCTTTCCTTTTTCTTTTGTAGGGGCAACATGATGTGGAAGTGACATCCATGCACTTTTCGTAGTCCTAGGAGTCTCGTGACCGTGGAATTCACCTCCACGCACGTAGACACACCCCGTGTTCCGGTGGGGTATACAAATTCTTGGAGAGTTGTCATTATTGGCTAAGTGCTTTTCTTGTTTTAAGAGTGGTGTGAAGTGAGGGGCTTCCATGTCCCAATACCAAGCCTCAGACAACATCCTTGCAACATGGACTTGGGCCCCACGTACCACAAGGTATATCGGGTACTCCCCTAGTGAGCTCATATATCCTAGTCTAGGAAACCTTTTGGCCACATATCAAGCTATTGTGTAAGGAGATTGCACTCCCCAAGATCACTCACTAGCCGACCCCACATTGGTACATAGGTGGTGAGCCAAGAGTGGCACCCCCAGTGTGTGGTATTGAAAGCGGGCAATAGCTTGATTGCAATCCCACTTGACTAGTTAGGGTGTGTATTGCATGTTGGTTTGCTTTTCGTGAACAACACTAACCATCATATCACCTTAAATTTTTAATCAATCAAACATCATCATAATCGACCATCCTTAATCAAACAATCCCAACCCAAATCCCATCACCATCCTTAATCAACCAATCTAATGCAAACATGACAACCTGTGTATACCACATACTAACAATGGTTGAAAGTGATGTAGACTCATAGCAACAACAAGTTTCAAATCATCTATAACAAGGTTTACACCAGCAAAATTCACCTTACTTTGCATGAGAAAGATCATACAAGGTTCATAAAGTTCTTATCTTGACTTGTATAAGAAATAATTGTGCTAGTTTACTTGTTGGAAGGTTCTTTTTCAACATTATGCCCTTCCTCTATCTCTGAGAATGATGATATTTCACCTACTTGTCTACTCATAAGTCATATATGTGTCATTCTCACCTTTCTCTACGTTTGACCATCATCTTTCTTCAAGTAGCCCTTCATCCCAACAATCAACTTTGGCTTCTTTTACCACTATTCCACCTATTTTCACCTTGTACCTTGTTCATGCACTCTAGAAAACATCAACCATCCACAAAAATGATAGGAAAAGAATGAAAATTCCACCTTTTACTATTTTTGATCAAATTTGATTTTTAGCTTCTCAACTCAAAGCATGTTTGCTTCATTAATGGGTATGAACTTCTAGAAGTTTTTCTAAGGTATTTTCAACTCCAATAACATCTTCATATCAACTCAAATGTGTACCCAAAATTTGGGGTTCTATCTCCTTGTTTAACTCTCTCAATTCCACTTTTTGTGTTTCGTTCTATAAACCCTTACTAGGTTTTTGCAAGTAGACTGTCAAGCTCATGATATTTTATAGGAACTTCAAAACAAAATGAAAGGATTTTTAAGAACTCTTTAAAGGGTTATAGATCTCCCTAAATTTTTAGAGGCTAACTTCTTTTTTCATATACTTCCTTTGTTAACTGACCCCTTCTTCTAGGCCTGAGACTATGAATTTTGTGTTCTTCCTCCAACTGTCAAGCATAAGTCTGAATTTCACCCTTAAAAATACTAAATTATTTCATTATCTGCTACATTAGATCCCATTCATGATATGTTCATGCCAACTCGTGCAAAGTATCCTCCATTCCTTATTTTCACTGCCCTGTCTATGTGCATGCACAAATTTCAGACCTCCAAATTCCCTTTCTTAACAACACTTAACTCAAACTTGTCAAGAAGTTATCATGACTAAAAATACAATAGCATTCTTCACCCAAGAGGGTAATCAAAGAGTTACAATCATGGATTTATTTATGTCTTTTCTATCATGCACATGGTTATCACCAAGTCTAGAGAACAATTACCTTCAATGTTGCTTCCCCAAAAAGATTCAAACATACAAGTTACAATCTTGTTTCCTATTCTTTGGACCTAAGGTTAACCCTTGATACTATTTTCTTATGGAACAATGAGAAACTTATCACAAACACTTGCAAAGATGATCTCAGTCAACTCATTTCACATAGCACAATCATCTTATATCACACTTTGCATAAGCGAGAATACATTACAGAGGTTTGTTTTAGGCCCGAGTTTGCACCTTCCTATCATGCATGGATAGCTTTCCACTCACCACAATGTGTCAACAATATTTTCACAAATTCCAATACCACCGTACTCACAGTTGACTCAGAGTTTCATAGTTTAATCAATATACTCAGTTCATCCAAGAGCCTTCAACACACATACAATAACAATTCAAAAGACTTGTAAATAATTTCTCCCATAGATAATTTATAGCCTTACCAACAAGCATGCATCAGATTTGTATGAACATTCAACAAATCTCAGAGATGTATACACCATTACCAAGTGTAGCTTACAAACATTGTTTTTCTCCTTTCTGAAACCTTCCTTGATTTCCAATCGATTGGGAATGCATAATTCAGTTACATTTTCACAATTTATAATCCTTTTATTAGTTTCCAACCAAATTCTAGACTTCTAGACCTATTGGTCATTTGAATATCCTTAGTCTTATGCTAAGTTCCTCAACCAAAAGGCATGTCCTTGACTTTTAAACTCCCACTATGTCTTTTTAGACCCTGATATGGACCTAAGACACCTAATCACTCTTCACTTCATCCCTTACATGCTTGTAGGCTTCAAGATTCTATCAAAACAACCATAGCAAGCCAAAATGACCTCCAAGACTCCAAATTGCACATTTGGAGGGAAAGCCAATTATTCAAATTTTGAAAGACCTAGACTCAAACTACCACAACTAAATGACTCCTAGAATAAGTGTTGGTATTTTTTATTCTGTCAAAGTCACATTATGCCCTCTTACTCCCTTCTAGCCCTTTACATTTCCTCTTAATCTAGTCTCACTGGTAAACTCTTTGATGACCAATTAAATGAAACAATCACCCTACAAAGTTTCATTATGTAACTCTACACCCATTTTCTTTTATACTCCCTTTATTATTTTTGCCAATTTCTCCCTATTGCCCCTGGTTATGATCAAATCACTATGTACAGAGAAAACAATCACTTTTATGCAAATGTAAAATAAGTTTCACATACCCATTACCCTTGTTATGCTTTGTACACCTTACATCCACTAATTCAAACTTTTTACCGCTCCCCATAAGGTCATTTCACCTCAAATATCCTTTCTTAGTATTTTTCTAACATGTTACTTCTCAGGCTACCTATAACTTCTGGTGCAACTGTTATATAGGTTTAACACTTCTTATTTGTGTCAACCATACTTACCTCAAACCATACATTACCATACATCATCTGAGCCTTGGGCTAGCATACTATCATCTCATCCCTTTCTCTTTCTTTGCATTGAGGATCTCATTACACTCTTGACTATTGTTCATAATTCCTTCTCTTGGACATGCATCAATTCATCTCCAATATTGTCTTCAAACATACCTAGGTTTCTTGGTGCCATTCCATACCCTGCTTTCTATTTGTTATCATGGTTCCCTGGTTCATAATTATTTTCCATTATTCTACATATAACTCTGTATACTCAATTCCATACTATACATGTTACCCATCAATTAGGTCCAACTTGAAATCTCATGTACAAAGGTTATAGTTTAATGAGGTCTATTCAGGCTCCACATACTAAATATACTCCACCTAGCTAGATTCCTCATTCTCCATGCTTAGAACACTTTATCTACCCTACTACAAAGTGTTAAAACTATTGGTACAATCATGCACTTGCATTTCACATGTAATCTCTTTCCAAGGGCCTAGTTAGCTTGTAGCCTCTAACCACATAAACTATGTTGGATCTCATATTTGTTCCAAACAACCAAACCAACAAATACATGATTTGGATACCCTCAATTAGGTTACAAAACATATATCACATTCACCAGGGGTTACTTTGTATGGTTCTGGACTTTCAATACCCTTCCCTAGGCCAATTAGGCCTTCTTAACAACAATGATTATGACAATGAATACTTGGGGTAATAGTTTTACCTAGGCCAATAGATACACCTGAAGAAAATCCTTAATTAGGCTTATGACACCTAATTTCCACCTCTAACACACCTAAAACTTCATCATAGTTACTTTTATTTTTACATTGACTTGTTTAAGCAAAGTTACTTAGTCTTATCATAACAAATATACTAAAATAGACCCTATGTTCCTATGACATCTTATTCTCTTGATGCTCCTGCATCAACTTCTTAGGATTACAAGGGCTAAACAAGACTTTGTTCATTTTCACTACCTTCAACCTCTGTTACACCTTAAATCCCTTATGTACAACATGTTTAGGACTCTATCAAGTCATTATACTTGTTAGTTATTAAACTTGTCAATTTTTACCCAATCTTGACCTTTTAGATCCTTGTTCATTCATGCACAAGTAGTTCTTTAATTGAGTTCCCCTGTTTAGGATTTTTCTCACCATGCTTACTGATTATACAAAGTTGTTTACATTATTTTGTGTAGGATGCCACAAATGAAAAGTACAAACAAATTACTTTCCCTAGATGTTCAGGATGTGGGAAATGGGAAACCACATTTTTCTCAAGATGATCTTGAATGGACACGATTGGGGAAGACAATGGTCAGTGGTGATATTTGTGTGGAAATCCCTCTAGCACAACTTCGATGCCTTTATTAAAGGGGGGAAATTTTCTCGATAGATCGAGATGAAATTCATATGCAAGAAAATAGGGTTAACCCTGTTCCGGAGGGAGACACACCACCACATTTTACCATTATGTATCGCAGGTTTGTTTATATTAACTTTACGTTTGGTCATCCTTAGGAATAGTGTTTACATATGTTACTACATGTTTTTCACATTCCATACCTGATGTCATTATGTATTTCCTTTTTTTTTTCAGCTACCAATGTGCTTACGGACTTGGTGACAATAGGAACAAACCACCTACCAAGTGAAAGAATTAGGAGGTTTAAGAAAAAACGTGGATGTCAGTGTCATTTCAATGTGAAGGTTATGTTTGGTACACTAGACGTGGCACATATCACATACAATGTTATGTATCACGTTGATAAGAATGGTGAGTTTTTCCATGGCATAATGGACACAAGCTTGGATCCACGAAGTGGTTTTGCTCTGAATTTATCAGATGAATGTAAGCAATACATTGAATCTCTTTTTCTTGTTGGTATACCTATTGACACCATTATCGAAAGGCACTACATGGATCCTGAGTGGGTGAAGCTTGTCAACAAAAGGGATGAGTACTTAACTAGGAAAGACGTGTTGAATGCATGGAGGAGGGTGAAGAGCATTAGATCCCAAAAGCACCAACATGACAACACTAGTATCAATTTGTGGCATGTTAAAAGGGATACATTTTTTTATTATCAGAGGCCGGTTGGGACTGACGTGCCTTTCATTATGGGCCTTCAAACAATGTGGATGCTTGAAATGATGGTTCGTCATTCTCACAACTCCATCATTGCAATGGATTCTACATTCTCAACTAATAAATATGGGGTAAGGACATTGTTGTCTAATTTCCATGCATAATTGATGTTTGGATAGATTTTTTTAAGTCAATCACATACTAACAATAATTTGTGTACACATTTGCATCAATACCAATTGTACACGCTTCTAGTTTTTGATGAGCAAGAGGCTGGGGTTCTATTACATGGGAAGTTTCATCCCATAATAAAGTGGATGACATATATGCATGGCTTGTTGAAGTCTACATGAGGGGGAAAAGGAAAAGGATGGATTGGCATGTCAATGCATTCATTACGGATGATGCGGCTTTTCAAAATACAAGCTATAAAGTATAAATTTACTAATAGGTTTATCTATAAATTTTGAACACAATTTACATCACTAATGATGTTATTTTGTGTATCAGGGTTGTATTCAGTTGTCGTGTCTTACTATGCATATGGCATGTTCACAGGGCCTGGCTAAAGAATATTTATAGGTTTGTTTTTTTCTTCATTTTTGTAATACAACGTTTAGGCTTGGGTTGCATTTTGTTGTTTTGCATTACTTATTATCACGCAAAAATTTTTTTTATAGATATACGAAGAAGGAGGTGGGGTTGGTAATGTTTAGAGACTAGGTGACATCATGTGCACCATCAATGATAATGAGCACATGACTTTTTTCCTCATTGATGAGTTCATGGAGGAGTTCAAAGAGGAGACCACCTTTATGGAGTATTTCAGAAAGACGTGGCTGTAAGACATGAATGTATTGGTAAGTGGTAACTACATAGCTACACGTAGATTCAATAATTCTTAAGTCATCTCTAATGGTTTTTTTTTTTCTGCATGTGCAGCTATGTGGTCAAATAATTTCACAACTTCACCCATGCCAATCAGGATACAAATGCATCCATAGAATCTTACCATTGTTTCTTGAAGACTTGATACTTGTGCGATCAAAGAAAGAGATGCACAAGGAGAATGGATTGGTTGTTGTACACATTGGTGTTTTGAGTTGAACCCCATTACAAACACAAGAGGAAGTTGCAAGTATCGGGTTTCTTGACAAATTACAAGAAGGAGAAAGAACTTTTGACTGCCATTAAAAGGGCCAGAGCAATACTAGACAATGACTATTGTGCAAATGATACTATTCAAGGGTCTTACATGGTTAGAAGTCAAACATCTAGGGACCGATGGTATTTTGTTTGGAGATTCACCCCAAATTTTATGTTTGTGATTGTCCTTGGGCTACCAAAGGAAACACCTACAAACATGTTGTGAAGGTGTCACAACTTGAGAGGACACACGAGGGTAGTGCATCTACTAGGGATCCAAATTTCAATGGTGAGGGTGTATGTTTTGTTTCATTATTTCAACTATTTTGTACCAATGTTATCCTCAGAACATTTCATTGTACATCCTCTAAAAGTATTGTTGTCATTATAGATGACCATGTTGACCATGTTGTGGAAGTAGTTGAATGTGTTGCACTGAAGATGATCCATCGGAGCAGCCCCACATTGTGATTGACAATACGTAATTTATTATAAATGAATAGTGGTTGATATATCAACAATTTCACAATTACTAAATGAATTTTATTTTTGGTGACAGTTGATAGTGATGAAGGAATTCAACAGGAAACACAATACCTTAGTCCTGAACAACATGTCAGAAACCATGGAAATGTGTTGCAAGTGCTCAGTGAGTCTAAAGAGTTTTTGAAATCATTGTTGGACATGGTGCCAAATAGTGATGAACAAATGTTTCTTTTGGAGATTGTGTGTGCAACAATTTAAGAAGCTTTTAGATGACTTTGGTTTGTTGCCATTTGTTTTCATTCTTGATTGTAGTGAAAATGAGACTTCTACCACCCATTTTGTGGCCATGGTTCAGTGCAAGTAGAAACCTCGAAAGAGGAAGCAAAAGGAGACCATAGTTCCAGATTTAAACATTGATGCTCAAGAGTATGAGGATTATACATTTCCTGACACAACTCATGGAAGGAGACATCTCAATCAAACACAGAAATGATTTGGTATAGCAATTAGAGAAAGTTGTGAGGCTATAGCAGTGAGTTTGGGTGAGTATGAATGTAATGTGATTACAAGATGTATTCATTGGAATTCAAGACACTTTAATTTCTATTTCGTGATTCGCAGGGACAACCCCCTCGACCAAAATGCATGTTCCACGTCGTCGCCTCTCATTTGGAATATTGAATGCACCTTGAAGGTATTTATGTCTATGTGGAAAATAATGTTAAGTGTAGGGTTTTTTACTATTATGTGGATTACACAATCTTGTTTTAGTATTATTACAAAAATATTTTTTCATGGTGCCTCATCATGTTTAAGAGAAATGATGCTAAATGTTGTATTATGTGTTTTGAGTTTTACACATTTGGATTTTATTGTATTATGTGTATATTTCATGATCTTGTATCTGATAATGGTGGTATATGTTTTTTTTTTTTTTGCAACTTATACGATGGAGGGGCATGCAGAAGTCTCAAAGCAAGTGGTATAAGGTGGCACATTCAGTTAGAGTTGGATGAATATATTATAAATGGCCAAAATGTAATTGAATGCTCTCATTCTATCTAGATAGTGTCATATTGTGTGAAGGTTTTCAAGAAGTATCGAGGAAGAATCTGGGTTTTTGAATGAATGTTTGTAATCTTGGACCGTGTGGTACATTTTCTTGTAATATTGTAAGCTAGAAGTGGTGCTTTCGTAATATTGTAGCATTGTAATATTGTAAGCCCATTACATTTTTGTACAAGTGGTACTTGTAATTGTAAATTGTAACAAGTGGTACATTTTTGTAATAGTGTAGCCTTGTAATATTGTAACATTGTAGCCCACAAGTGGTACATTTTTGTAATAGTGTAGCCTTGTAATATTGTAATATTGTAACCCAGAAGTGGTACATTTTTGTAATATTGAAATGAAGAAAACTTAGTTGTTTGTATATGAAGAAGCAATCTATATGTGTTGCACTCTAAGTCTTTGAGATTTTTAATCTTATCTTGTGGAATAGACCTAAGTTTTACATTAAATATCTAAACTCTTCTCTTTCAATACATATGAAAAGGAAGACATGTAGTTTATTTGTTCTTGAATTATGAAATGTCATGTTCTATGTGTTTATACAGTTTGCATGAGAAGATGTTGGTAAAGCTTATGGTTGTAGGTACATGTCTTAGAGTGGGTTTTGAGGGTCTGAGCATTTCATTGCATAGATAATGTACGGACCATTATAGATCGAGATTTAAGGTGGATTTTAGGTTTTTGCAAAACAGAGAAGATGTATTGAAGGTTTACATGAAATATGTGTAAAGTTTTATGAGGAGGTTGATCTCCCCAGGCATAATAGTGTGGTGATTTTTAAGTACTCTTACTACCCATACAGATTGTGCACAAGATTCACAATGCACTTAGGCTTGTAGATTCCAGAATTAGATACATGATAATTAGTGCATATTCTTTTTAAGAGATTATGATATTTCATCCAATATACCCCTCATAGGTCATGTAATTTATCTTCAATTGTTCTATTGAATCATGGTCATTGGTGTTATCATTGATTCTTCATGAGATGATAGATGTTATTTCATCCAATATACCCTCATGTCTTAGAGTCAATAATTTTTACCATGAGTTTTCAATTTTATCTATTCAAAATGCATTCTTCAAGTTTATAATATTGATGGGCACTGGTATATGTTATCTATCTTTGAATAATGGTCAAGGCTATGAAGGGTCTTCAAATCTTATTTATTGATAATTAGGTGTTAAGAGTATAAAGGGCTTAAGAACAAGTGTAGTGCTCAATGAATAGGTTTACGAATGATACTCTTCAAAGTATTCTTGATAATGTGTTAAGAGGAAAGTAGTTATCATTGATATCCCAAGTTGCTTAAAGAGTTTAAAAATCCAATTGAATCTTGCTCTTAGATGTATTGTGTTAAATTCATGTTTAAGGGAGTGCTTCAAATATCTTATGGTTTTTGCAAGATCAAATCAAGTAGGTTTTTTCAATTGTGAAGGTATCTAGGGCTCATCACCAAGTGTTCTTTCTCAAAAGGTATGACTGTGCAGTGTTCCCTTTCTTCTCTACCTCATAACAATCATTCATATAAGGAGAAATGTGAGTGTGTGGAAAAGATCAGATATAACAAGATGACTGTGATGATGCCAAGTAACAAAACAATGGTATAATAGTTCAAAATTAGGTTATTTAGTAGATATTTATTAGAGCAGATACAAAGTTTGAAGTGCAAGGGAGACAAGTAAATTTTGGGACAGTATAGAGTGCATGAAAAGAAAGCAATAAGACTATGTATAGAAAATGAATGTCATGAAAGAAATGATCAGGAAATAATTGACCTTTTGGACACCCAACAAGTCTTACAAACTCCCTACAAGATTTTAGACTTGACCTCAAAGTCTAACATATACCTCCTTTGTTAGGCTCTCCTCACAATTAGCCTTCTCTAACCTGAGTACAAAGTCCTAGCAAGACTGGTAAAGAAATATCTTAAATGCACCAATGAAATTTTGAAAATTCTCCTTGAAACACTTAGTGTACCTCCTCATTATTGTTTGTACCAAATTTCAGAGGAGGAAATGTATTGATTTGATATCCCTAAGCTTAGGCCCTAGCTAGCTTCTGTTGTAATTCACAGATAGGTCGAGAGGGTCCTTTCTTGGCACAACTTTCATTATAACTTGGCTTAAAGTTTCAAACTTTCATTGTAGGTATAATTCAGTGCTAGATAAGGTATTTTCTTACCAGTGGTAATGGAGACATAGATTATAAATAAACATAGAAAAAAGTTAATTTTGCAAAAATAAGTATAAACTTTCCCTAGTTCTCCAACTTGTCTAAGGAAGGATAGAGAGATATTTGAAGGGATATACAAGTTTCATTCATTCATTCCATAACTCTTAAAGGGTAAAGACCAAGCATGCACCAATACACAAAAAATTTTTCCACACACAAACCTTGGTATAATCTTCTTCACAGATCAATTTTAACTTGTTATCAACATGCATCAACTTTCCTATTACCATTTAATAAGAGCAAAGTAGACTACACAGTCACACATGGAAAATGCATACAAGAACAAGAATTTTCACTACTTGAAACTCCTCCCTTGATTTCCATTGAATGGAGAATGCCCAAATTGGTTACATTTTCAAATTTTAAAAATTCTATAAATCCCAACAAAATGTTTTAGAAAAATTCAAAAAGATTAACATTCTAAATCTAGTAACCAGATTCATCACTACAAATAGTTTCTTTTGTAGCAAATTCAGACTCTTCGATAACTTTTAAGATAGGACTCTTAATCTTTCACAACTTTTGAGAGGAAGTATAAAGAGGAAATATCATTGTTTTCAAAAAAAATGGTTTTGTAAATAACATTGTATAGAGACAACATATGAAGCTATTTATGAAATATTTGAAACCATAATTATAGCATTGTTTCCATTGTTATAGGACCTAAAGCCTCTGCATCAATATTATTCCCCAACTTCCTCCTAAATTTTCTCAAAAAAACATTCCATGGTTTCTCCAAAATACATAATTTACCTATCATGTTATCAAATGTTTACCAAATCCTAGACCTATTTATGCTACATAATATACACATGCTTGAAGCATTTAATTCATTGTCTTGGGTCTATAGGATAGTGTTGTGGGTTCATGTATGATTTCTAAGCATAGACAACCGAGGTATAATGATTGGTAACTATACATGACAAACAGTGATTGGTGCATTTGGAAACTATACATGACAAAAGTGATTGGTAAATCATGGAAATTGTGAGAAAGAAGCTCATTATAGAACTCTAGTTTGATTTAATCATTTGTTAGGGAAACCATTCATCCATACAGTCCTTTACAAAGTATCTTAAGTGTTGAAGATAAATCTCTATGGCTATTTTGAGGAAGGAGGGTTTAGAACTCCAAACCTAATGAGATTGTTATTGTGAAGCAAGAAATTGAATTCAAGGTCTGAATTCGTATTAAGGGTTAACATTCATCATCTCAGAGTTGTAGAGACATTGTTTGATGTATTTAGAGAGGTGAAGTGTGAAATCATTGAGAACTTGAGTTAGGAATGTCTAAGAGGAAGGAGTCTATAATTTATGATATTGGCATCTAGAGGTTAAGCCTGCAAAGCACTCAAAAAAGGGAAAGTTCAAGCATTCTTCAACATTTCTGGTAAGATCATCTCGAGGCCAAGGTGCTCATAAATCTACATTAAATTTTTATGCTTTGAAATTGAGTTTAAGAGAAGTTATAGTGAACTTAGCTTTCTCGGGGATTTACTATGATGAACAGTGGAATCTATCTAGGGATTGTCTTTTTATACATCAAATAACCTCCAATTGCCCGAAATCTTCAAGTTAGGTTGAGGAAGAAGTGTGCTAAGATATTATGAAGAAAACTTAAAAACTAGTGGTCAAGGGATATATTTTTTTGACAATTCATTCCATAAGTGCTTAAATGGTAAAAGGATGCCTGAAATGCTAGGTTTGGATCTTACACACTCCTTTGAATAAAAATTTATGATCAATTTTAACTTTTCTCAACATGCCTAATTTTGGCCTAATAAACCTAAGGAGGAAAAGTAAGGTTGAGGAAGCTAATTGAGGACCTAGGTTCTAAAATTTTGTAAACACCTTAGGTATGGTGAAGAGACTAATGAAAAATGATTGATTTCCAAATGGGAACATTCAAATTTTAAAAAGTTTCTAGGTAGTCCAAGGCATAATGTGGATATAAAGATCACTAAGAAAAATAACAAGCTACTTGGGTATAAGTTGACTATCCAAATCATTTTGAAGTAGGATAAGGTGGGTTCGATTATTCACCCTATAATTTTAAGATAGTTTCATTGATTTCAAAGGAATTGATGGAAAATAAAGAGTGAAATATCATTATTTTTAAAAATGTTGTTAGAGAGGTTATAGTGAATTCATGAGGTTCAAGTATTTAGGTGAAATACAGGATGGAAACCAAATTATGGGAAAAGTCTTGAGTGTATCCACATGTGTAGAAAATATCAATATTATTCCCTCAACTTCCTCCTTTTTTTTTTTGGACAAAAATAGTGGTTTCTCTAAAATAAATAATTTCTATCATGCAAATGAGATGTTTACCAAAAATTAGACCTATTATTTTAATATACAACACTTGAAGCATTTAGGTCATGATAGAGGTGTCATGATGCTTCATGCAAAATTTCAGGTCAAATTTAGGTTATTGTTCAAGTTATGTGAGGTATAATTTGTAAAACAAGATTTTGAAAAAAATGATTTGAGTGCATTTGGAAGCTTGTACATGACAAAAATTATACAATCATCCTGAAATTGTGAATAAATATTATAGAATTAATTTTGGATTAATCATTATTAGGGAAAATTCATCCATACAAGAATAATTTTCTCAAAAGGTGTGTGGATAAATTTATGAGCTATTTTGAGGAAGGAGTTTTCTCTCCAGGTGTGCACCAATTCAATAAGAGAAAAAATGTGATTTTGGAATCAAGTCCTATTCTATCATATCTAAGAGTTAGTATTCATTATTAGTTATTAATGATTTTTCATGCTCAAAATTTATTTGAAGGTTTTGAAGTTGAAATCAGAGAACTTGAGTTAGGAATGTCTAAGATGAAGGAGTATATAGTTTATGATATGAATATATTAGCTGGTTAAATGGAGAAAGTGCTAGAAAAGTTCTCAAATCCTTTGTACAGGTAAGATCATCTCGAGGCCAAGGGTTAGGTGTTTGAATCTTTTCAATTAAAAATTTATGTATAGAAATTTTTTAAGAGAAGTTATAGTGAAATTAGCTTTCTCAAGGCTTTATTGTGATTAATGCGCATGAGAATCTACCTAAAGTCTTATTTTATACATGAAATAATCTCCAATTTAGGAAACAAATTCAAGTTAGGTTGAGGAAGAAGTGTACTAAGATATTATGTAAAAATCCATCAAAAATAGGTGATAATGTTACTTATTTTTGTGATAATTTCAAGATTTTCTCATTGTGCTAGTTAAATCCATGTAAAGGATCTCCATAGAAATGCTAGGTTTGACATTAACTCCATTTATAAATGAAAATTATAAGCCAAACAAGATATCTCAAGCCTGAATTTACTCATAACCTAAGAAGGAAGTGATTAAGGTCTTTGAGGAAGTCATTTTGACCTAGGTTCTATACATTTGTGCAAACACCTCAGGTATGGTGAAGAGAATCTAATGAAGCAAATGATTTTATCTCATCAATTATTGAGTTTGACTAGTCCAAGACTACATGGGAAATCATGGAATCATGGTTTGAGATTAATCGACTAAACCCTATATTTCAAAGTAGGATAAGGTGGGTTCTGACATTGTTGTAAGTGGAAAAAACAGGAACATATTAAGAGAAGAGGAGCACTTGAAGGACAAAGAAGCAAGAGTTCTTAGAAGTTTCCTAGAACTAACTAGAGAAACCAGAAGCAAGTTAGAGGAAGGTAAGTATTAATGATTTCTTCTTGGAATTTGATTTATTTGGAGCATGAAAGGACCTAGTATGGATGGATATCAAGTCTATGGTCCTAACTTGTGATAGCTAGTATGGATGATTTAATTTCAAAATTGCAAATTAAGACTTGAACTTTGAAGTAAGCTCTGGAGATTGGTACATAACATCTAAGGTGCATAATAAAGGATAACATCTTTGTTCATGACATATTAACTATGGTAGACTATACTCTGAAGCAAGTAGATTGTAATTTATAGCAAGTAGACTATACTTTGAATCAAGTAGACTATACACCAACTAAAGGAGACTATACGCCAAAGCAAGTAGAGTATACTCTGAAGGAAGATCACTACACTCATTGGGATTTATCATTCACCAAAACAACTATCTATCTATATGATCTCCTATCTAACTTCTCTTTAGTTTGCATTCTTGAACTATACACACTCATATAAAGGTGTTAATAGTGATTGGAAGGTTGGAAAGATATTAGAGTTCAATTAGGACAAAAAGAGGAATTTCAAGTGGAAGCTAGTGTAGAGGAATCAAGAATATTGTGGAAGGAAAATACTCTTACTTGTGGAAGTTCACAGAGATTAGATGATCTTAAGCCATGTAAGAACATGGTGAGAATATGATGATTAGTAGAGTATTGTATAGAAAGAGTGATTTAGCATCTTGAAAATCAAATTTTGTAATTTGAGTTCACTTAGAATCTAGAAGCCAAGTTTCCATAACAAGGAATGTATGGAAGGGATAGACATTGCACTCTTAGATGGATCAAGCCATTTGGTACACACCTCAAAATCTATAATAATATCTCAAAATCATTAATAATTCCTCCTGGGACCTTGTGTTTTGTTCTCTCCGACATCATTCCATTGAATGTGTTGTCAAGAAACCCAAATTGACAATTCTTGCAAAGGAGAGTGAGATGATCATTTCCTGAGGTTCCAATGATCTGAGTGGTTGTGATAAATTGAATGAAGGATATAAAGCATGCTTGTAGCATTTAATGCATTGTCTTGGGAGATCATCCTTGGAGAAAGACAAACTTGATAGTCTCACTAGATAAGTGACTGTAGAAGCTTATTTAAGTGCCTAGTAGGGGTTATTGATAGATAAGTGAAGAAACTCTTGAGGAAGCTCTGAGCACACAACAAAGAGGTATTGAATCATTCAAGGGTTTATAACTTATTTTGTGGTATTTTATTGCTAACATTCACAGTGAAGAGACTGAGACAAGATAGAGACACCTGACTGCAAGAGGTCAAAATATCTAAAGGAGGGTGTGAAACTTGAATTCAAGATTGTGCATTTTATACCAAAAAGGTGGTGCTATGAAAATTAAGACTTGTACTTTAAAGTAAGAGCTTTGGAAATTGGTACATATCATATAATAATCATAATAAAGGATAACTTGAAGGTTTTAAGGATTTAAGACCACTCAAGAAGTCACTCACTCATATATTTCTCAACTAATGGAAATCACTAAAAATTGCGAAGTAGTTCAAAAACAAGGTGAAGGAACAAAAGTTATGATACACACACAAAAATATGAAAACTTCATTAACATCAACACCATCTTAAAAACCTGAAGCAAGTAGACTACACTTGGAAGCAAGAAGATTATTCTGAACATCTTAAAAACCTGACATATATTTGTTCACTACATATTAACTATGGTAGACTATACTCTGAAGCAAGTATCCAACACTTCAAAGCAAGTAGACTATACTCCAAAGAAAATAGACTACTCTAAAGCAAGTATCCAACAATCCAAAGTAAGTAGACTATACTCCAAAGCAAAGTATCCAAAACTCCAAAGAAATATGCTTCTATGCATTATCCTTGATGCTCGACCACATCCTTCTTAGGCACTTTAAACTCGGATCTAAAATCTTGTCCTCCATATATTTTCTCAAGTCAAAAACACTTTTGTGAAGTGACCATGTGCTTTCCAATGAGACACAAAACCCTTCATGTTTTTCAACATATTTTTCCATTTCTCAAATGCTTCATCACTCTGCAATGATGATGTTTTCCAAGAAGGCATGGGGCAAAGAATAAGTGGCGGTCTAAACTACATTCCTATCCATTTCTTGCCTTGTGTTTGAAAAATTTGTGGAATCATCTTTGTAATTTCCATATCTCTTCTCATAGACCACCTTAGATTTGTGGGTGAAAGTACCTCCCTCCTTTTCAAGGGAAGGTTCAATGTATCCCACCTTTTTTTGCATGCTGCCAATGATTTTACAAACTTTGTTTCAGAAGGAATTTTTTGAACACTTGCAATGCACTCTTTTAGTTGGCAATATGATGGTTCTCAATATTGGGCTGATAGGCCAAAGCCCTAAATGAAAACGTTGCTCTCCTAGTTTGGGAAATTGAGGCCTCATGCACAAACCTTTTTCCTTCACTTTCGCAAAATACTCATTTGTCCTTCGATCCCATTCTATTTTATTTTGCATGTAGAAGTGAAGGATCTTAATTGGGACTCCCCACAAAGAGATTTATTTGAAAATATGACATGTGACCCAAAAGGAGATTACACAAGTGGAATTCACACATGAGATTTTGATGTTTAGTGGAGCTTCTTGTAAATGCCTTCAAAAATTCTATGTCATTGTTTATTTCATAAGGCAATTCACAAGCTATTCTTGATAATTTCACACTGTAGAACTATTCCTCCAAGAAAGCATTGTATACTGACGAAGGTCTTCTGCGTAAGATAAAAGTAATTTTTCCCCTACTTCACAGGCAACTTGTAGGTCCTTTTTGATATTTTCCTTTTCCTTTTCTATTTCTACCCTTTCCATCTTCTCCTCTTCTAACTGATTTTTTAATGTCTCATTTTGAGAATGTAATTTTTCATAATTGTTACAAATTGTACCCCACACAATTCTGACATCCTGTATGTTCAAGGAAGTTTGAACTTCCTTATCAACTTTTACTTTAGCGTTGGAAAGGGATGTTTCTTGCTTTTCCTTGCATTACATTTGAAGTTTTTCAATTTGCATTTGTAAAGAAGAGATGAGGGTTTCTTTTGATTGTACCTTTATTTTTAGAAACTCTATTTCCTCTTATTGCTTTTTTGATGATTACTTCTTGCTTTGAGAGGAGAATCACATGTTGTAATTGATCTTCTTAAACACCCCGACCTGGTGAAGCGGGAGATATAGGTTCTTCTTTTTAAGTATAGCCTTTCCTTTTTCTGTTTCCCTCGTGCAAGTAGATGGTTATGGAAAAGTGTCAAGACTCATTTGTTCAATGATTTCCATTTCTCCTTCAGCTGAATTTATGCTTCCCAAAATTTCAGCTGCCTCCTCGACATCTTCATCCTCATGAAGAATCAATTTTCATTTTCTTTTCCTAGTCACTTCTCCCAATTTCATCAATTTTTTTTTTCTTTTGGCATTGAAATTATTACAGTAGATGTAGTACCAGATATCTCCTCTTGTTCAGTGCTAGGTGTCATCATTTCTCTTTCAAATTTAGCGAGGGATGGAGTTGAGTTAGGTGCAATAGATTTGGAGAGACTATGCCTTTGTTTCTCGGGAACTTTACCCATCTCCTACAACAAAGTTCTCCAACCCTTTTTACCCTTATGTTGTTTGATGGAGTGTTGGCTACCCGCTTGAGTGTTGGCCACTTGCTTCAGAGTGTGGTTTGTGGTATACACACCATGTGCATTCTATAGAAGAGATTGGAAGGTTGGAAAGATGTTAGTTTGAGCCAATTTCAGCCAATTTTGGTTTTGAATATGAGATGGTAAGTATGTAGGAGTTTCAAGTTTAGTGAATAATGCTACACACTGTATTATTTAATAGTGTAGTTTATGTTATTGTTGTTGTTCAAAAGTAATTTGATATGTTGGCTACTTTCTTCAGAGTGTTGGCCACTTGCTTCGGTGTGTTGGCCACTTTCTTCGGAGTGTTGGATACTTGCTTCGGAGTGTTGTTTGTGGTATACACACTGTGTGTATTCTACATAAGAGATTGGAAGGTTGGAAAGATATTAATTAGAGCCAATTTTGGTTTTGAATATGAGATGGTAAGTATGTAGGAGGAAGTCAAGTTAATTGAATAATGCTACACACTTTATTATTTAATAGTGTATTTTACGTTATTATTATTGTTCGAAGTAATTTGATGTGTTGGATACTTGCTTAGAGTGTTGGCCACTTTCTTCAGAGTGTTGGCCACTTGCTTCGATGTGTTGGCTACTTGCTTCGGAGTGTTGGATACTTGCTTCAAAGTGTTATTTGTGGTATACACACTGTGTGTATTCTATGAAGAGATTGGAAGGTTGGAAAGATATTAATTTGAGCCAATTTTGGTTTTGAATATGAGATGGTAAGTATGTAGGAGTGTCAAGTTAAGTGAATAATGCTACACACTTTACTATTTAATAGTGTAGTTTACGTTATTGTTGTTGTTCGAAGTAATTTGATGTGTTGGCTACTTGCTTCGGAGTGTTGGCCACTTGAGTGTGTTGGATACTTGCTTCGGAGTGTTGTTTGTGGTATACACATTGTGTGTATTCTACATAAGATATTGGAAGGTTGGAAAGATATTAGAATTCAATTAGGAAAAATAGTCATACCATAACCCCCATTATTTTATTATTGAACGATCATTCGTTACTTAAGGAAAACTTAGGAAAGAATATCAAGCTACAAGCCTTTCCAGGATTTATTAATGTCTCAGACTCTTATTCCTATACAATAACCTCGTACATGTTCAATATTAATTCTCTCAATCCTTCCAAGGTTATCACTCTTCACTATTATCTTTACAAATATCAAAACAAACAATAGTTCTTAATCCTTAGTGCACAATTACAGTTTCAAGGTAATGCACAATCACTCCTTCCACGTCTTATCACATGCAAAATAACTTGTTTGATGACTTCACCCTCAGTGGTACAAAAGACCAATCTCAAAGGATAGTTAGCATGCAAACAAAATACAAAATACACTTAATTCTTATATTCATTTTTATATGACACATTTTTAAACCCCGGAAAGGATTGGTCAAACAAAATACACTTAATTCTTATATTCAATCAATCAAATACTTATACTATTATAATTTAATAGCTTAGATATTAAGAAAGAAGAATATAATATTGAATTCTCTCAAGGTCTAAGAGTTCTTAAGGGATATTTGACCAATAAATAACATTAAGATGTTGACCCTCCAAGTTGTTAAAGATACATTCATAGAACACTAACAATTTTCATGCTAAAAATTAATCAAAGGAACAACATATTAGTTGAGTGTAATGTATGAAATGTATTCATTCGGGTTAACATTAGCTACATTACAATGCATCTAAAACATATATCAAATTTTTTTGTGTTAAATAATATCACTACAAGAAATGCATATGCTAGTATAAATACTAATATGTATATAGTTTATAACTACAATTTCATTAGTTGAACATTGTGATTTTAAATATGTTAAAAGAGTGGCATGCCTAAACGTGTTTAAACCGTGAATGTGTATGATAAAATAAGTCTATTTTGTTTTCAATGAGAGAACGAATTGGTGAGATAGTCAACTTTATAGTATGTCGTGAGGCTCGTAGGTTTATCATGAGTGTGATTATAAGTTACCATATAACACACATTCTTACATCTCAATGGAAAAAATAGCAACTTTCCACATCCAGTGATTATTGTAGAAGTATGTAAAGTGATAGTGACACGTGATAAAGGAAAATTACACTCTTACAAAACATGCCATGTTGGTAAAATCAAACATACAATATTTTCTTGATCCAATAAGTCATGTTCCCTTGGCAGTTTTATCAAATCCTTTACCTAATTCAATATCTATAATTCTCATGACTGTTGATTCAAATTTTAAATAGAAATGTTGGAGCTTCACTAAAGCTTGGAATGACTTAAACCATATGTTGTTAATACTGTATATAAAACTTTGTATATCCCATCTATAGAATGGACTATTTGGATTGGTATGTTTATACAAATCTAGAAAGGGATTCATTAGAGCTCTTCTCTCCTAATTAAATATTCATGGCAACTTGATCATCTCCAGTAAGATATTGAACAATAAGTTTTTACCGGTGAATAGGTTATGGGCAATTGAAAGCTAAAAAGGAAATCAGAGCATGCATCAAACTACGATATCATCCAATTGACTCTCAAAGAGTTTTAGGTAATGGTAACTCCAGATAAATGAAAATTATAGGACATCATACAATTATAGTAAGAACACGTGAATCGAATACATAAAGTAAAATATCATCAAATATTATTAATATTAATTGTTGATGTGTTACAAATTATAACTATAAACTATTTTTAAAAACAAGTGGCAATGCCACACTTTTAGGCCTTTTTCTCATTACATATATCTGTGAATCCCAACATGCTTTTGAATAGTTCTTTCAAATGTTGGTATTCCCGGTCGTGATTGGCGACCACCTTGTGAAGCTTGGCCAAGGAAAGTTCATTCATTTGTAAATTTTTCGCAGACAATGTTTCCATGTTTTTATGTGCCATCTCTAGTTGAATCAAGTCCATCTCTATATTGGCCTTCGACTCATGCAGATCTACGAGCTCCAGTGTTACACCTTTTATTTCTTCTTGTAGTTGTTTGTTCTCTTTTTCATAAAAACAATTTTCTCTTCCAAAACCTTTATATGTTTTTTGTCAACTTCGGCCTTCTCCTCATAACTTTTACACAAGGATTTCGCTCTCAGTGAACGAATCTACGTGAAAGCATCATGTTACGGTCTTCACATTTGTGAAATTAATGTAAAACAAATGTCAAAGTAAATAATTTGTTACGTTGCTCACCTCCAAAGATAGTAGAATGCAAATCATCCCTTCTCCTCTTGGCATTACACTGGAAGAGGACATGTCAAACATTTCAGAATTTTGCATTGGTTCTTCTACATTTTTTTCTTCTTCTCCTTATCCTTACGTCATAGGGTTTTATTCCAAGCCATCGAAATGAAGCAAGAATAAAAAATTACCATCATAACTTAATAACAAAGCTCTAAACTTTTATGGATGGAGTGAGTTCCATGCACAGCTTAATAAAAAACTCTGTTATGGATGCAGTGAGTTCCTCCAACCTATTTCCAGCCAAACAAAGCCTACAAAACTGTGCATAATAAAGATTTGTCATTAGTTATGTTAAAAAAATGAACTATGAATAGATATGCACATCTCAAAAAAACAATCAGCTTACATATAAATCTTAAGAGGACAATATGGCCAGTTCAAGAAGAAAGGAATGAAGACTACATCGTAACTTACATATATATGCATGAGATACTCAACACATTAAAAATTTCATCAAAACACAAGCTCTACACTAACTTTGATGAAGTGTTCATGGATGAACAAATACGTAGCCTAAATCACCACTCACATGAAATAACAGACATCCAATGAAAGCAACAACGTATCATTCAACACAATAATAATGAAATTGAGCAGAAGATAAAATCAAAACACACCCAAAATGAGAAATGATAACTGCAATACTGAAATGATGAAACATAATAGTTAAGCCATTTCATGGGAGAAGAATTCCACAATGATGTTTCCAAATGAAGTGTTATTCCCTGTAGTACAACCATAATTAGGTTAGAGCAATCCATAATCTCCTAATTAGATTGGACTAACAAAAAAGAGAAAACCCATGGATATACTTGAAGATTATTCAAGGATTATGCACATGACATATTGGCTACTCCATAATCCAGTCATACGTGATGTAGTAATGACAAGTGTAGATGTTAAGGGTATAACAAGCCATCACAATTTTCTTCATTTATTTTTAACATGGAACAAATTTCTCTTTTTCTTCATTCAAAATGTTATGATAAATTGTGGTCATGGCTTAGTCTAGAGATTAGCTTGATACATGAGAACAATTGTACCATCAAAATCTTCACCTCAAACAACCTTGTGGCATTCAATGCCACTAGTCACAATCTTCCAAAAAGATTTCTTATTATTTTAATCTTTCAGGTGAAACTCTGCATGAACTTTACAATAAATAGCATTTGTGTGCATGTCTGCATCAGAATGATTGCCATGATTCATCTTGGCAAACTTAGCCTTTTCTAAACATCAGTGACATTCTACATTTTTAGACAAGCAAAGTAAAAAAATTGCTCCATAGCTGAATCTATAGCTCCAACATACACATCAAGTTCTCTAAGAAGTTGAAATTTTGCATAACATGGTCATCATATGGTTGTATTTCAGTTTTTTCTTCTTCTTTGAAATGCATAAGAGGCATAAAAAGAGGTGCTAGACCTATTACTTACTTACCATACTAAAAAGAGGGATTTTAATTTTTCTTATGCTTACCTACTCCATTCTCTCGATGTGGTTCTAGATCTTTGGTTTGTTTTTCCTGCAATACAAATAAAGAAAGGGGTTAGTCTTTGTTATAAATAGAGGAAATAAATAGTTCACATGTTAAGAAATTTTCTAATTCACATGATGGTTGAAGAAAGTGGGGAGAAGATGCGATGATTACTGTTGTTGTCATTGTGCTGCCAAATGGCACATACAAACAAAAAAACAAAAAAATGTGACAACTATAATGATAAATAATCGACCCATTGTGGTGCAACATGGCACATTCAAACAAAAAAACCTTTGAGACTAGTATAATCATGAGTAATCATTCCTTTGTGATGCCACATGGCAAAAAAACATGTGACAACTAAAATCATGAATAATCAACACATTACTATGCCACATGGCACATTAAAACTAGTATAATCATGAGTAATCATTCCTTTGTGATGCCACATGGCAAAAAAACATGTGACAACTAAAATCATGAATAATCAACACATTACTATGCCACATGGCACATTAAAACAAAAAAGCATTTGTGACAAGTATAATCATGAATAATGCACCCATTGTGATACAACATGGCACATTCAAACTAAAAACACTTATGACAACTATAATCATGATTAAATCCAACAAATTCACAATTTAAGCACATGTTAATGTCAGTGTTATTATATTAAAACAAGCGAATATTGTATCAATTAAAATTTTGTCATTAAATTAATAATATTGTTTTGAAATAATTAAGTTAGTTGTATCCAATCAGTTTTTCCTCCTTTGCCTAGTACACAATGGAGGTAACTCTTTCAAAGTATTTTTTTCGGGTTCTTGTGTATGGAGTCTGGTGTCACTTTTGTACTTGGTGCCCACCTTGATTTTTTGGGGGTACCACATCAACCTAGAAAATTTAGACAGTTTGTGTTACTATAATTCATATAGGATAATAGTAACGCAAAGCCAACACTTCATGTAAAACATTTCCAAACAAGATATTACCTGAGGTGGCTTGCTATGTTGCATTTCACAAAGTGGCCAAATGGTAAAGCTCCCTACAACGTCGGTCAACATGCATGTGAAACTGGTAGGAAATAGGAGAGGGAAAGTATCATCGATGACACTGAGGATATTAACAATGACATAACCTAATGGAACTTTCATTTGGTGGCAAAACTACATCATCACCGACATCGTGTAATTTTCCATGGCCCACCACTTCTCCAACCATCAAGACATCCACCACATCACCAATAGATAACACCATACCCTGCATTATAGGAACACTTTAGCCTCTTCAAATAATTTTGGTAGTTAGTTGAAACAAAAATAAATTTATATACTATAACTTTATTCCTATTTTTAATACTATTTATATCATAACATGATTCACAACATAGATTCTTGATTCCACTTCACATAGAGGTTACCTATAAATCCTCGTGTACCGAAGATGCTCCTCCCCTTCTCTATTGAGGCCACTAGGGAGACGCCTACAATTATTGCACATTAAATTAGTTGCACAAACTAGCAAAATAAATCATATTTAAATGTTCGTGTATATGCGAAAAACATAATCAACTGATATTTAATTGCATACTTGTAAACCAGGTGCATGTCCATCTCCTCATTCTCCTCTATCCCATGGGTCCTAGATACTACCGATCAATGAATTGTAGGGTGCATAAGTTTATAGAGACCCAGTGGGTCTGAGTTATACTTACTTTATCTTAATACTTACATTATCTTCTTTCTAACAATATCCTATTCAACATCAATTTAGGTCTTAAATACTAAAAAGGCCAATGATAATACACTTTCCAATGATAAATTTATGTTATTGTTGTTCTTTAGATATAATTTGATGTGTTGGCTACTTGCTTCAGATGTGTTGGCTACTTTCTTCAGAGTATAATCTACTTGCATTTGTATGCGAATATAGACATATTTTTCCTCTGTTATGTGATATACACACAATGTGTATACCACATACAACACTACCATATGTATAGGGTATGTGATAATAGACTACACTCTGAAGAAAGTAGACTACACTCCGAAGCAAGTAGACTACGCTTGCAATCAATGAACCAAAAGTATCAAACAATTTAGGTGATAATATGCTAGATATAGAGGGTAGTGATGAACCACTTGTGTATGATATTACAATAAATTTCAAGTGGAGTCAAGTCTGCTAAGATGGCAAACAGTTTGAAGGCCAAAAGAAACATATTGATGTAAAACCTAATACTCATAATCAGAAAAGAAGAAGGTTAATAAGCCCATAGTTTGATTTTCCCAAAAGCTCTTAAACAAGTTCTCCTCCACTCTTGATTGTGAAAAAGTTTAGAAATGTAATATTGAAAAATAAATTTCACCTCAGGCACATAGTAGTGTACATACAATGAATTTGAAAGAAACATATAAGCATCTTGATATAACGAAACAAAAACCCGAGTTTGATTTACTTATGGATGTTTTGATAGAATCTTGAAACCTATAAGCATGTGAGGGGATGAAAAACTCAAAATCAGCTTAAGACTTACCATGCTCTCCATTTCTTGCACCGCCACATCAACGAATAGCTCAAAAGGTGTCGCTCCATCACCCCCTGTGACGAACCAACCTACAAAATAATAACTTTTTTATTACAATGGTTTTATAACAAATACTACAAATTACAATTCATGGATTTTTGTTTGCTTTTATTTACCTCAACTTCCTTTATGTTTGTTGGTTTCGTTGCTACTTTTTTTAATTTTTCATAAAGATGCAACAACGGCATGTCATCCTCCTACATACATGTTGTATCAATGAAAATGTTAATGAAGGATTCATGAACAGGGATTTAGATAACAAAACTAAATATAAAACGACTAACTTACATCGCGGTCACCTCTACTAGTTCTTTCGGGAATGACCCCCTCCGTTGTTGCATCCATCTCACCCTCCTCAACCTGTGAAGACAATGACATGTAACTTATAAGAAATAGATAATACTTATGTACTCGCAACGAGAAAAGAGTGAAATGAAACCGTTACTCAAACTTACCATGTTTTTCTTCTTTTCTCTCAAATCCAATATGTCTTCCCTCCTCTTAGCCCTCGCAGTCTCCGAATCATAGTCCCTCATGGCATCGTCAACCTCTTTCTTGCAACGTCTAAGCTTGTTGAACGATACCTTCCCTTCCCTCTTACAAATGTGCAGTATCACGCGTCAGCTCTGCATAATATACCATGACGCAACACACCCTCAATGTCTCCCTCTCTTTGTTCCCTGTATTGCCTCCACTTTTTGGAGGCCCTTCGAGGATAATTGCCAGTAAAATTTCTCCCTTTCCTCTCAGGGAGAACATGAGGTAGGGAATGGGCATTTTCCCTGTGGATATTTAGTAGACAGAGTGTAAAATTTTATGTTGCAATTGGGGTACTCATAATAATAAAGTATGTGATCCCCATTATGCTCCCTCTATAGTGAAGAGGGGCCTATTCAGGAACATCATATAATCAATTAGTCACTAATTAATGGACATATATGAAAATAATAAATTACAATATTCAATTTGTTGATTTTACCTCATCGATGACGGGAGCATCCTCTGCATGGCCTGGAGAAGCAACATTGGGTGCATCCTCCTACTAATAATCATTCCAAAAATCACGTAGTGAGTCATACAAACTTGTTACGCACATTCATAATAATATATAATCACGTTAAATTAATTTACGATAACAAATACAACTTTAAATTAAAGTAATTTTACCTCCTCTACTAGATTATATCAGCATGTACATGTGATGGTGAAGCAATGTTCGCTGCAGCAGCCTCCTCATCCTTCACTCAACAATCCATAGCATATAAAAAATCATTACTGACATAATAAATAATTCCAAAGTCCAACAAATTTTAAAAATCAATGTTAGAATGATTATTAGATCAAGTACACACACATACCGATGAAGATATCTGAAGGTGCATCTTTTGCCTTCCTCTTTTTGATCTTCTGAGTGGAGGCCTAGGCACAGGTTCCTAAGATAAGATTGTGTTGGTTACTTAATATATTAGTTTCCACATAAAAGATAATACAATTATCTATTTTTCAAATGCAACAATGAAAAGGGAAAATGAAAAGCTTGTAATCTTACTTGTGACGAAGATGCAATGTCCATGACATGCAACTTTGCAAAATCGACCGCAATATTGGCTAAATAACAATAGATCACAAACAATCATAATTCAACTTAACAATAAAATTTTGGACAGATATAGTGCCTACATGTATTTTCCTAAGAGTACTCACCATAGCACAAGTATGTTGCCTGCAACCTCTGAGTATGTTGCGATAAACTTCGCATTATTTCTTGGCGGGCCTCATAATTCCTGCCACAAAAATATCTATGTCTACCATTGCACAAATGCTTCACAAATAGCACGTATTAATCCATTAAATAACTACAAACATAATTGTACATAATTGTACATAACCAAAAAAGGAAATACAGCGTGTACATATATCATATTACAATGTCATCCATGGCAAGTGCTAACAATGCTACCACTTCTTCGTTTATTGTGGCCCTAGACACTTGACATACATCCAACCTACCTCTATTGACTTTTACATGTACATATGAACATTTCACAAAGTGAGATACAATCTCTAGCACTTGAACATGAAGAACAGAAATATTTACATTGTTACATTGGTATACACCATTCATTTGATTAACAACAATCATATCATGAGAAAACACACAAATGTTTCGAACTTCATGACGCAACGCTTCCTCAAGACCCAATATCAAGGCCCTATACTCAGCTTGGTGGATCGTCATATTGGCATCTCCCACAATGGTGCCTCTCTCTACTTTCTTGTTGTCATCAGGGTCATATAATATGAACGATGAACATGTCGAGGTGTTGCACCATGAATTCCAATCTCCAAATGACAACCATGTTTACCTTTACAATGGAAAAACATACATCGTAAGCAACAAAAGACAACATGTTTTTTTCTTTTTGCATTATCAACACTGCAAATTTAAAATTTTCAATACAACTATATGCATTCCAAGACATGTGCATATCTATATATATACATATTTTATTTTGTGTTAGTTGGGGTAAACAAACTATTTTTCATTTTCTTACTATGGCATACACACCGTGTTTTGTGTGTTGATGATGATACAAACGATAATTCACACGCATGCCCATACAATTCTTTCGTCAGGGAGCTGCCTATCATGAGGATGGTGTCGGTTATCCTGGTGTCAGGATTGCATGCCACGTATTCTTGAGAATGTGTGTGTGGTATACACACACAACGTGCCTTATTTTTTTATTTAGTTTTTAGTGTGGTATACAAACTTTGTATACCTCACTCATTGCGTACACTGCAAAAAAGTGTGGGATTTAAACCTGGGACCTCTTAATTATTATTGGAAGGCCCTATTAGTTGTGCTATAGGTGTGTCCCAGAACACACTGCAAAAAACATATAATTATATAAGTTCAATATACACCAATTCGGGAATCATTTAATTATATATTTTTTGCATAGTGTGTCTTGGGCCACACTACAGGCAACATAGTTGATAGGCCCTTCCAATAATAATTAAGAGGTCCCATGTTCAAATCCCACACTTTTTGTGGAGTACACAATGAGTGAGGTATACAAAGTCTATATACCACACTAAAAAACCAAATAAAAAACTAAGGCACGTCATGTGTGTATACCACACACGCATTCCCTGGAATGTGTGGCATGTAATCCTGACACCAGGATAGACGCCATCCTCATGATAGGCGGCTCCCTAGCGACATAATTGCATGGGCATGCATGTCTATCCATACACACATGTACATATATATGAATATGTGTATGTATACACGTACATATGTATATATGTATATGCTATCTTGTCTACATGATGACATGACCCGCATCCATATCACGTGATCCCCATGGAGCTATTTTGACACTACCGAAATATTTCATATATCTTGTGTATATTGCTTGTGTATTTTTATCTCTCTTATGTGGTATACACATAGTGTGTATATCACAATCCAAAATACCACACACAGTGTGTATATCACAGTCTGTATCTTGTTATTGATACTATAAGTATTTTGATACTATAAGTATATCACAGTGTGTATATTGCTTGAGTATTTTTATCTCTCTTCTATGGTATACACACAGTGTGTATATTGCTTGAGTATTTTTATCTCTCTTTTGTGGTATACACACAAAGTGTGTATATTGCTTGAGTATTATTATCTCTTCTATGGTATACACACAGTGTGTATATTGCTTGAGTATTTTTAACTCTTTTGTGGTATACACACAAAGTGTGTATATTGTTATTAATACTGTAAGTATGTGTTTATGCATAAAAAAATTCACAAATCTATAGAATAGATTAATAATAAGAAATGTCTATCTATGAACAACTTTAAAATGTCTATAAGTATGTGTTTATGCATAACACCTGACTGTTTTTTTAAGATGTAATACTTCTCCCCAATTCTTAATGCATACCGAATGACATAAATGCATAGCTCTATGCGGGACCCGCATCCCCCTCCACGTTGTCTAGTATGTCAAGCTAGTCACCATTGAGCTGGCTATCCTAGGGACGGGATAGCACACACGTGCTATGGATGCCCATTTTCATGCATGCATGTATGCAAGTGGGACCCAAGGTGGGATTTTAACCATGTGTTTGGCTTAGGTGGTGCGATGTAGTGGTAGGCAGTATGATTTTAACATAATACATGTGTTTGCAAAAGAAGTGTGGTATATTATGTTAAAACCAAACCGCACGGTTGGTGCTCGATGTAGTGGTAGGCATGGATGCCTATATTTTGGATTCCATTTCCGAGGCAGAATTCTATCCCAGGATAGAAAGACATTCTACAAAACAAGTAAGAGTCGATCTAAAGGCAACAAGCGAGATAAATGATGGGATGAGGAAAGGACATTAGAAGTTGGCAACATTTAATGCAAATCTATGGAGAAGAAGAAATGATTGTTGGGGCTAGCACACCACCAATAAGAAAGCATAATGCAAATAAAAGTGGAATTCTACCAAAAGAAATTATCAAAAAGTTCACCCAAAGTGTGGGCTTCCACCAAGAAACAAGATATTATCCAAATCTTTGACAAGATATACAATGAAGATTTACAATATTCCACACCTCTTAGATGTTTAGTACTTTCTTCCTTCAAGCTTTTTCTCTACCACCAAGAATTCTCTCTCACCAACCTTTTTCAAGTTCTTTATAATTCTTGTTTATCATCACTTCTAAACCCTAACTTTTGTGCTTATATAGTTGTTTATAGACTTAGGGCACTTAGCCATGCAATTACAATCAATAAATCTATTTTAATGCTAAAAATAGATATAATTCCCGAGAGTTAATTAAAACTTCGTCACACATGTAATCGACGCGGTTCTACCATCATGTCCCCGGTTCCTACTTGCCCTTGACCGATGTCGGTCTTCCCTAACTGATGTCGGTCTGTCCTTAACCGATGTTGGTTATTGTGTTTTCCAACAAGTTCCAATTGCATGCTAAAATGAAGTAATTGAGCTCCACAACTCAACAATCTCCCACTTGGAGTTTAATTACTGCACCATACCTATACAACGCATCATTCTTGGATCCTTCCTTGGCTTTGTTTCTTCCTCTTCAAGTCTCAAACTCGAAGACCAATGAAGTGGAGTGTAGCTCCAACTTCTCCTTTGTTAATGGCTTCATTAGCATATCCATAGGGTTCTTGCTCGTATGAATATTTTCCAGATTCAACTATCCATCCTCCAATACCTTCGTATGAAGTGATACCTCAATTGAATGTGTTTCATTCTCGAATGAAACGCTGAGTTCTTTGCCAAATGAATTACACTCTGACTGTCACTAAACAATTTACAATCACTTTTCTCCTTTCCCAACTCTTCCATGAACCTACTCATCCATATCATCTCCTTGCTAGCCTCTGTAGCTGCAACATACTCTTCCTCTGTAGTAGACAAAGCCACAACCTTCTGCAATCTTGAAATCTAGCTAATTGTCATTCCACCTACTATGAAAATATATCCAATAGTGCTCCTCCTACCATCCAGATCTCCACCATATCCGAATCAACATAGCCACGTAATGAAATATCCGAACCTCCATAGCATAACTACATGCTAGATGTCCCTTTCAAATACTCTGAGTATCCATTGGACTACTTTCCAATGCTCTTTACCTGGATTAGCCATATATCTACTCACAACTCCCACTGCCTGTGCAATGTCTGGTCTAGTACAAACCATAGCATACATGAGACTTCCAACTGCTGAAGCATATGGCACTCGTGTCATGTATTTGACCTCCTCATGTGATGAAGGACACTGATCTTTTTGCTCAATTTGAAGTGTCCAACCATAGGTGTGCTAACAGGTTTTGCATTCTGCATGTTGAACCTTTCTAACACCTTGTAGATATAATCCTCCTGAGACAAATACAATTTCTTGTTTTTCATGTCTCTATGTATTTGCATGCCAAGGATTCTTTTTGCAGCTCCTAAATCCTTCATAGAAAATGTGTGAGCTAGCTTTCTTAAGCTCACCAATGTCCTGCATACTAGATCCTGCAATAAGCATATCATCCACATACAGTAACAAAATAATATAGCTCCCATTTTCAAGCTTCTTGAAATAAACACAATGGTCAGATTCACATCTCAAGTAACCATGCTCATGCATAAAACTATCAAACCTCATGTACCATTGCCTTGGAGCTTGCTTGAGCCCATATAGGCTCTTTTTCAACCTGCACACTAGTTTCTCCTTACCCTTGACTTCATACCCAAGTTGTTGCATATAAATTTCTTCATCCAAATCACCATGAAGGAAAGTCATCTTCACATCTAGTTGCTCTAAATGCAAATCTTCTACTGCAACTAAACTCAATATAGTAAGATGAATAGAAGTCATCTTAACAACAGGAGAAAATATTTCACCAAAGTCAATACCTATTTTGTGCAAATCCCTTTACTACAAGCCTTGCCTTGTACCTTTTCTGTCCACCCTCTTCTTCCTTAATCCTATAAACCCACTTGTTCTACAATGTCCTCTTACCTGCTGGCAACTTAACCAAATCCCAAGTTTGGTTCTATTTCCAAGGAGTCCATCTCCTCATCCATGCCATGCTCCCACTGAACATGAGTCTTATCCTGCATTGCTTCTTCAAAGCTCTCTGGTTCACCACTATCAGTCAATAATAAATAAAATAGAGAAGGTGTAAATCTTTCTGGAAGTTTACTTACCCTTTGTGACCTTCTCACAGGAGTTTGGGGTACCGGAGGCTCTATCTGGGCCTCCTGAACATTAGTATCAACTTCTGACAGTGACCGACGTTGGTCACCTCTAACCGACGTCGGTTCTGCTAACCGATGTCAGTTTTGATCCTCTATAACCATCGGTGGTTCATCTGACCGATGTCGGTCAGGACTAACCGACCACGGTTACTGTGTATTTCTATAGGTGTTTCTTTAAAACTGAGAGTTCATTTTCATCAATAAACTTCTCAATTTTCTCATCCTTGGGTACCAAAATTTGATCCCTGTACATTCTCTTTTCATTCCATTCAACATCACGACTCCTAATAATTTTAGAATTCTCTAAATCCCAAAAATGGAAACCAAAATCACCAGATCCATAACCAATGAAAGTGCACCTCTTGGATTTTGCATCCAACTTTTTCTATTTTCCTTATCAACATGCACAAAAGCTTCTGAACCAAAAATTTAAGAAAAGAAAGATCTACCTCTTTTCCGGTCCAAGCTTCCTCTGGTATTCCTCCATCTAGTGAACTTGAAGGGCCATGGTTAATCAAATAAACCGTTGTATCAATTGCTTCTACCCAAAAATGCAAGGGCAATCTAGAATGTATCCTCATACTTCTAACACATTCCATGATTGTCATGTTCATTCTTTTTGCAACACCATTCTCTTGTGGTGTTCTTGGAACCATTCTTTCTCTACGTATCCCATTCACTAAACAATAATCATTGAAAGCCTTGCTACAGTATTCACCACCATTGTCAGATCTAAGGCACTTTAACTTAGAATTTGATTCATTCTCAACAAGGGCTTTCCATCTTTTAAAAGTCTCAAAAACATCATATTTACATTTAATACAATAAACCCATACCTTTCTTGTAGCATCATCAATGAAAGTAACATAATATTGGGATCCTCCATGAGAAGCTACCTGAGTTGGTCCCCACACATCTAAGTGTACAAGCTCCAATTTCTGCTCCTTCTTAGTTGCCCCAACTTTGAGAAATCTCACTCTCTTTTTACTTTCCAAAGATACAATGCTCACATAAATCAAGATCTAAATCTTTCAAATCGATAACTTACCCTTAGCCTTTAAGATCTGCATTCCTTTTTGACTCATATGACCCAACCGATTATGCCACATGCATGCATCTGAATCTGAAGTAGATAATGCAGAAAAAGGAATCAGTAATACAGGTAGATAAATATAACATTCCTACCTTCTTACCTCTTGCCACAACAAAAGCACCCTTGGTGACTTTCCAAGAGTCTCTTGTAAAAGTAACCATGCAACCAGATTCACCTAGTTGCCCTGCAGAAATAAGATTCCTCCTGAGGCTTGGCACATGCCTCACATCTTTCAATACCCATGTATTTCCATTCTACAATTTTAGATGAACTTCCCTTTACTAGTAATACTGCAAGGTTCATCATCACCCAAATAAACATGCCCAAAATTGCCCTGGACATAATTTCTAAAATAACCCTTATTAGGGGTTGCATGGAAAGAAGCTCCTGAATCTAAAACCCATGATTCAATTCTACTATCAAAGAAAGAATAAGAGCATCTTGCATTACCTCTGATGAAGCAAGATTCACCTCTTTACCTTTGTCTTAGTTTGTTCTCTTTATCCTTTGACCAACAATCTTTCTTTACATGTCCTTTCTTTCCACATTTCCAACAAGTAATTCCCTTACTTCTGGATTTAGATCTACTATCCCTTGACTTTGATTTCCCATTACTCTTACTCTTGGATCTCTCCTTTCTACCTGCCCCGCTTTCTACATTCAAAGCATTTCCAGATGATGTTTCCTTTGTACTCTTCCTGTGAATTTATTCATTCAAGATTATACTAACCACATCATCAAACTTCAAAATATTATTAGCAGATGTTGTATTACTAACAACCATTACCAAGTTGTCCCAACTATCAGGCAAAGAACATAAGAATAAAAGTGCTTTTACTTCATCATCAAATGGTATAGCAACCGATTTTAATTGATTTACAATAGATCAGAAATCATTCAAATGACTAGAGGTAGATTCACCTTCATGCATCTTAGAACTAAATAGTTTCTTCATCAAATAAACTTTATTTGAAGCACTAGGTTTTTCATATAAATTAGCAAGAGATTTCATTAAGTCTACCGTAGAAGCCGCTTCTATAATATTGGAAGCCACGGATGCTGTTAGGCTCAATCTTATAGATCCCAAAGCCTTTCTGTCAAGAATCTTCCATTCTTCATCAGTCATCTTCGTAGGTCTAGACTTCTCATCCAACGGTAAGTACAAATCTCTTTGATACAGATAATCCTCAATCTGCATCTTCCATAATTGATAATTTCAGCCGTCAAATTTCTCTACCTTGTATTTATTATCTTTTGCCATTGTTGTAGCTCCCACTCAATCAGAAAACCCTCTGTGAGTAAATATGTCAACACACAAAACCCTCAAACAAAGCTCTGATACCAATTGTTGGGGTTAGCACACCGATTCATGTACAGATAATATATCATATCTAAGCATACATGCAAATAAAAGTGGATATTCTACTAGAAGAAATATACAAAACAAGAGACATAAATCAACACCAGATTTAACGTGGTTCACCCAGTGTGGGCTATATCCACCAAGAAACAAGCCAATCTATTATCCAAAGCTTTGACAAGATATACAATGAAGATTTACAATCTTCCACACCTCTCAGATGTTCAATACTTTCTTCCTTCAAGCTTTTTCTCTACCACCAAGAATTCTCTCTCACCAACCTTTTTCAAGTTCTTTCTAATTCTTGTTTATCATCACTTCTAAACCCTAGCTTTTGTGCTTATATAGTCGTTTATAGACTTAGGGCACTTAGCCATGCAATTACAATCAATAAATATATTTTAATGCTAAAAATAGATATAATTCCGAGAGTTAATTAAAACTTTGTCACACAGGTAACCGACGCGGTTCTACCTAACCGTCACGGTTCCTACTTGCCCTTGACCGATGTCGGTCTTCCCTAACCGATGCCGGTTTGCCCTTAACCGATGTCGGTTACTGTGTTTTCCAGCAAGTTCCAATTGCATGCTAAAATGAAGTAAGAGTAAACAATTTTTGGCAGCTATAATCATGTATAATCAACCCATTGTGGCAGCTATAATCATGTATAAACAACATATGTGTACATATACATGTATATGGATACACATATGCATGCATGAACATACACATGCAATTATACACATATATATACGTACACATACATGTATGTATGTGTATATCCATTGTATACGTATGTATAGGTATGTGTATGTATTTGAGTAGGTGTCACAGAAGTTTCCTTGAGTGCCCAGCAAAATGAAGAGCATAGACAAAAAAAATTCCGTCTATTATGTGGTATACACACAGTTTGTATACCACATACAACACTATCATATGATAATACAAGGTATGTGAGACATATGCATATACATATGTACATGTACATGTATACTCGTACATACGTGTGTGTATGTGTGTATATATGTATATGTATGTATATGTATTCGAGTATGTATCACAACAACAAATTCCTTGAGTGCCCAACAAATTGAAGACCTAGAATTTTTTTCTCTATTATGTGGTATACACACAGTGTGTATACCATTTTCACCTTCAATTTGTTTTCCATCTTTGCAGACTTGACTCCTCCGCTTGAAACTTATTGTAATATCATCCACGACAAGTGGTTCATCACTAGCCTATGTATCTAGCATATTATCACCTAAATTGTTTGATACTTTTGGTTCATTGATTACAAGTATAGTCTACTTGATTCGGAGTGTAGTCCACGTACAACACTACCATATGATAATACAACGCATGTGAGACATGTACATATACATATGTACATGTACACACGTGTGTATGTATATGTATATATATGTGTATGTATTCGAGTAGGTATCACACAAATTCCTTGAGTATGTATATGTATGTATTCGACTGGACATTCTCACCAATTCTCCCAAAATCCTACGAATAAAGTTGCAGAGTTCATGGTTTTGGGGCCAAATGCATGTTTTGTTCCTTGTTTTGTTCCTTGTTTTATTCCTTGTTTGATCATTTTTGGCACAGGTAAAACATTGCATTAAGTGTTGCCAACTTCTTATGTCCTTTCCTCGTCCCATCATTTGTTTGCTCGTATGTGAACTAATTTAAAATGCCTATCTGTGAACTAATTTAAAATGTCTATTAAGTATGTGTTTATGCATAGCACCTGAATGTTCTTGAAATAACTCAAACTTCTCAAAAATTTTACATGGCAATTCTACGCATAGTGGAAGGTCGTGTATCAGTCAGAACGAAGTTGTAGTTCGCGGGTTTGGCGCCAAACTTCTTTGTTTTATTCCTTGTTTGATCATTTCTAGCGCAGGTAAATATTGCATTAAATGTTTCCAACTTATCACGTACTTTCCTTGTCCCATCAGTTTGCTCATATCTGCCCTTCACATCGGCCTCGTGAATCAAGTTACGTGATTGTTTCAAGGATTGCTAACTAGGTTGACAGACTGGATGCCACGGAGGAGGATGTGGGTCCGGCAGAGAGCTATGCATGTATGTCATTCGATATGGCATCTTATGGTCATTACTATGGGGGCCATGGGAGCCGGACACCAGGTGATGTAGGAGCTCACCACGTAAAACTCAAAGAGGGAACTCAAATTTTGTGGACTTCATGCACAATTTTTTTCTTTGTTATGTGGTATACACACAGTGTGTATACCACGTACAACATTACCATATGATAATACAAGGCATGTGAGACACGTACATATACATATGTACATGTATACTCATACACACGTGTGTGTATGTGCATGTATATGTATATGTATGTATTCGAGTATGTATCACAACAAAAGTTTCCTTGAGTGCCTAGCAAATTGAAGAGTATAGACAATTTTTTTCTCTGTTATGCGGTATACACACAGTGTGTATACCATGTACAACACTACCATATGATAATACAAGGCATGTGAGACACGTACATATACATATGTATATTTATACTCATACATATGTGCGTGTATGTGTGTGCATATGTATACGTATGTATAAGTAAGTATTCAAGTATGTATCACAACAACAGATTCCTTGACTGCCCAGCAAAGTGAAGAGTATAGATAGTTTTTTTCTCTGTTATGTGGTATACACACAGTGTGTATACCACATACAACACTACCTTATGGCATATGATAATAGCCGACACATACATATACATATGTATATGTATACTCATACATACGTGTGTGTATGTGCATGCATATGTATACGTATGTATTCGAGTATGTATCACAACAACAGTTTCCTTGAGTGCCCAGCAAAGCGAAGAGTAAAGACAATTTTTTTTTCTTTGTTATGTGGTATACATATAGTGTGTATGATACACGCAAAGTGTGTATACCACATACAACATTACTATATGATAATACAAGGCATGTGAGACACATACATACATATGATATACTCGTACATATGATATACAAGGCATGTATGAGACACGTACATATACATATGTATATGTATACCATGCAGACAGTGTATATACATACGTGTGTGTATGTGCGTGCATATGTATATGTATGTATTTGATTATGTATCACAGCAGCAAATTCCTTGACTGCCCAACAAAGTAAAGAGTTTACATAAATTTTTTTCTCTATTATGTGGTATACACACAGTGTGTATACCACATATGAAACTGCCATATGATAATATAGGGTATGTGGGACATATACATGTACATATGTATATGTATACTCAAACATACGTGGGTGTATGTACGTGTGTGTGTGTGTATATATACGTATGTATTCAAGAAGGTATCACATCATATTTCTTGGCTGCCCAACAAATTGAAGAGTATAGACAATTTTTTTTTCAATGGGACAAATACATGTACATATGTATATGTATACTCATACATACGTGTGTGTATGTGTGTATACATGTATGAGGATCGCATGGCCCCCACCTATGTTGATGATGACCCCCATATGCCCCATGCACATCCATCCCACTTTTCCCAAGAGTCTCATGTCAGCTTGGACCGTCGCCGGCCGGAAAGAAATTGTCATCGTCGGGTTTCGATGAGGTGGCACACGTTTTTCCAAGCTCGTTGGGTGGAGGCAAAGGACACCACCATACAAAATTGTACCATATGATAATACAGGGTATGTGGGACATATACATGTACATATGTATATGTATACTCAGACATACGTGGGTGTATGTACATGTGTGTGTGTGTGTGTATGTATGTATGTATGTATGCAAGAAAGTGTCACATCATATTTCTTGGTTGTCAGAAAATTGAAGAGTATAGACAATTTGTTTTCTTAGTGGGACAAATACATGTACATATGTATATGTATACTTGTATATACGTGTGTGTGTGTATGTGCATGTATATGTATACGTATGTATATGTATGTATTCGAGTTTATATCACAACAGCAAATTCCTTGTATCCGGCACAAAGCATATCAAGAGTATATGTACGGTGTTTTTTCTTTATATGGTATGCACACATGATGTGTATGTATACATATGTGTATACACTACAACTACTATAATATATGTTATATGGGACACGTACATATAGATATGTATGTGTATACTCGTACATACATGTGTATGTATGTGTATATGTGTGTGTGTGTGTATGTATGTATGTATGTATGTATTTGAGCATGGATCGCATCATCTTTCTTTTGTACCCAACAAATTGAAGAGTATAGATAGTGTTTTTTTCTCTATTATGTGGTATACACACAGTGTGTATACCACGTACAACACTACCCTATGATAATATAGGGTATATGGGACACGTACTTATACATATGTACATATATACACATACATATGTGTGTGTATGTACGTGTATATGTATACGTATGTATAGGTATGTGTATGTGTATAGGTATGTATACTCGTACATACGTGTGTGTATGTATTCGAGTATGTATCATACAACAAGATTCTTTGAGTGCCAGCAAATTGAAGAGTATAGACAATTTATTTTCTCTGTTATGTGGTATACACACATTGTGTATACCACGTACAACACTACCCTATGACAATACAGGGTATGTGGGACACGTACATATACATATGTACATGTATACTTGTACATACGTGTGTGTATGTATGTGTATATGTATGTGTATGATTATTTATGATTATAGCTGCCACACTTTTTTTTGTTTTTTTGTTTGTATGTGTCATTTGGCAGCACAATGACAACAACAGGTAATCATCACATCTTCTCCCCACTTTCTTCAACCATCATGTGAATTAGAAAAATTCTTAACATGTGAACTATTTATTTCCTCTATTTATAGTAGCAAACTAACCCCTTTCTTTATTTGTATTGCAGGAAAAACAAACCAAAGATCTAGAACCGCATCGAGAGAATGGAGTAGGTAAGCATAAGAAAAATTAAAATCCCTCTTTTTAGTATGGTAAGTAAGTAATAGGGCTAGCACCTCTGTTACAGTATTTTTCCTTTGTTATGTGATATACACACAATGTGTATACCACATACAACACTACCATATGTACACGGTATGTGATAATAGACTACACTCCGAAGCAAGTAGAATATAAAATCTGAAGCAAGTAGACTAAACTATAAAGCAAGTAGACTACACTCTAAAGCAAGTAGAGTACACTTGCAATCAATGAACCAAAAGTATCAAACAATTAAGGTGATAATATGCTAGATACAGAGGGTAGTGATGAACCACTTGTCATGTATGATATTACAATAAATTTCATGTGGAGGAGTCAAGTCTGCAAAGATGGAAAACAGTTTGAAGGGAAAAAGAAACATATTGATGAAGAACCTAATACTCATAATCGAAAAAAAAAGTTAATAAGCCCATAGTTTGATTTTCCCAAAAGGTCTAAAATAAGTTCTCCTCCACTTTCGATTGTGGAAAAATTTTAGAAACATAATATTTAGAATTAATTAACATCTAAGCATCTTGATAGAATAGAAACAAAAACCTCAGTTTGATTTTGGCTTGTTATGGTTGTTTTGATAGAATCTTGAAGCCTATAAGCATGTAAGGGGATGAAGTGAAGAGTAATTAGGTGTCTTAGGTCCATATCAGGGTCTAAAAAGACATAATGGGAGTTTAAAAGTCAAGGACATGCCTTTTGGTTGAGGAACTTAACATAAGACTAAGGATATTCAAATGACCACAAGGTCGTGATCTAGAATTCGGTTGGAAACTAATAAAAGGATTATAAATTGTGAAACTGTAATTGAATTATGCATTCCCAATCGATTGGAAATCAAGGAAGGTTTCAGGAAAGGATAAAAACAATGTTTGTGTAAGCTTTGGTACTTGGTAATGGTGTATACGTCTCTGAGATTTGTTGAATGTTCATACAAATCGATGCATGCTTGTTGGTAAGGCTATAAATTATCTGTGGGAGAAATTATTTACATTCAACATTCACAAGAAGCAATAATTATTTGAGTACATTCATGTTTGGATGAGAACAGAGGGGTTCATTTTAAGAAGCCTCTAGTAAATTGGAGGTGGAAAATCCCGGCGAATATACCTCAAACCACTTTCGTCGGAAAGGTGAATTTTTGGGATTTCAAAGTCAAATTTCTGCTGTCATTTTCTTAAGGGGAGCACTCAAGCATTTTTTTGTTGTCATGCGACAACAAGGTTTGTTATCGTGCGACATCAAGGCTTGTTGTTGTGCGACATCAAGGCTTGTTGTCATGACAACAAACCTTGTTGTCGCATGACACCAAAAAAATGCTTCATTTTTTCAACCGTCTGCAACCCCCTTGTCGCTCGTCAACAACACTTATTTGTTGCCCACCTATAACCCTCCCTTGTCGCGCGTCAAAAACCCTCTTGTCACACGTCAACAACCCTCTTGTCGCACATCAACAACCCTCTTGTCGCACATTAACACCTTATCTTATCGTGCGTCGCCAAGAATACTATATTGTGCCGATGGAAATGAAAATCTTCCTTGTCGTGCGTCAATGACACTTTCTGTTGCAAGTCTGCAACAACGAGTACCAAACTCGATCCACACTTTGTCTGCTTGTAATTTACAAGTAATTTGGATGGTACCTCAAGTAAGTTACTAGTATACTACTAGGCGAATTACCTAGGTTTATATAGGAGTAGTTTTCAACGGTAGGTGAAGCCAACCCCTAAAAATATTTATACTAGAAATTTTAGGCAAACAATACACTGACCTACTCCAAAAATTCGCCTTTTCAAATTTTCCAAAAATGGAATATTCACCAAATTACAAATATTCGCCACAAAAAAATCCCTAGAACAGAGGCTCCAAAAAATAGTTTTAATTACAAATTTTAATCATCCATGGAGGATTACAAACCCTTCAATCCTTAACAAATTAAACCTAAAAATTAGTATGGAAAAAAATGATCTTTTACAACTAAACAACTAAAAATTTTAAAGAACACAACTAAAAATATGAAAAACATGTAAACGGTTGTCAAATTCGAAATGTGAGGGACTGTTTCCTGAAAATAAAAACAAACAAACAAAAAACAAAAATATTTATCATACCCTGCTAGAGATTTTTCCTTAACAAAAGGTGTAGCTTATCTTATAACAGGAAAGGACGATTTATGAGTCACGGTTGAGAATGACATAAATTTAGTGTACGAAAACCGTATCCCCTTGAATCAGTTTTCTTCACCATTGTTTGTTTAGGTTGATTCGAAAATTGGAAGCCAGGATTTTAGTTACAGATGCTTCTAAATCACTCACCAATCTTTTAAGGGAAAAGATTAATTCTTCTTGCTCTAAAACAGAGCCAATGTTTTTCCATTACAGTCTTCATTCATAATTCTTAATATTTATTCCATATTTCCTCCTATCTCCATTATAAGAAGACTTCTCCCTCTCTACCAAGGATTACAATTTTCATTATAACAACCAAGGCTAGAGTTTACAATTTGGTGGGTCAAATCTAAATATTTTGCTTTCAAACTTGCAACATATAATGAATGGGATCTAATGTAGGAGATGTCGAAAGAACCGATGCGAAGGGCAGATACGAGCAGATTGATGGGATGAGGAAACTATGTGAGAAGTTGGCAACATTTAATGCAATATTTACCTACGCTGAAATGATCAAACAAGGAATAAAACCAAGAAATTTGTATTTTTAAGGGTGAAATTCAGACTTATGTGAAAAGAGGAGTTAGCCGCTAAAAATTTAAGAAATCGTGGTAAGAAATAAAACTTATTTCAGAGCTTTTGGGAAGATCAAACTATTGGTACCAATGAACCCTTGAATACATGAGGTGGGTTTTATGTTTTTTCTAAAAAAATTATAGTTGGGATTCACTATGGACGGCGCCAAAACCCTAAACTCTGCAACTTTATTCACTGTGGACGGGCCCAATGCATTAGGGTTTCAAAAATCAGTGCTCACCCCATACATTTTTTTCTTCTATTTGTTGTCCATACCATTTCAATATATGTCGCCAAAAACAAGGAACAAAGTTTTAAACATGCTTCAGTTCGCCAAAAATGCGAACTCTGAAAGATTTATTCGCAGAAGCTAGACGCGAAAAAACGAATCTATGTATAAATTTAAGCATAAACACCAAAATAAAATTAATCTTGAACGAAAGGGCGAAAAAGGGAGCAAAAATACCCGTGTTGGAATCTAGAAACGAGCTTACGCTGCGTAAGGAGCGAACAAGCTTAAGAAACGCGAGGGACGAGCAACAACGGAAGGTGAAATGGTGGTGACTTCCTTTGCCTCCACCGAACGTGCTTAGAAAAACGTGTGCCACCTCAACTATTTCCGGTGATGATAATTTCTTTCTTTCGACTTGACGGTCCACACTAGCATGAGACTCTCGAGAAAAGTGCGAGGGATGTGCATGGGGCATATGGGGGGTCATCATCAACATAGGTGGGGGCCCAACGATTTTGTTGCCAGGATAGCCATAGGCCATTATGCTGACCTCACCATTTTACGATGTAGAGCATTATTTCTTTGAAGCCACGGGTTTTGCTACGCGCGGCCGGAATATTAAATTCGAACCTACATAATTAAATAAATTAAATAATATATATATATATAAATTATATATATATATATATATATATATTAAATCGCCCCATTCGGTATTTTGACCTACAACAAGCAAAGAAAATAAATAGTTAAAAAAATATTATATATCCCCACAATCTGTGAATAACTAGATCCAAACAAACAAATTGGTGCAAGTAATGCCATAACCCAACCAGGTAGATCCCCCACTCCTTACACAAAAACAATACAAAAAAAAATTAATGGAGTTGAGCAACCCATCATAGATTTCATGGCCTCCATCTTTAACCCGCAAACAAAAAAATGTGCAAATGAATATAATAGGGCAAGAAAAAGAATAAAAGAGAAGCTCATAAGGATTTTTAGGATTTTTAGTCTAACCTAAGATCCAAGGGCTCTAATAGGTTTAATCAAAGGGTTGAAAATGAATCCTACAATTTAAGTTGATGGCATTTTCATGGGAATGGGATTTAAATAAAAGGTATGAGTAATTGGTTGAATGGGGCCACTTAGTGGTTAGGTCAAGTTGTGACCTTTTTGTTATAAGACAATAAATAAATAATGGTATTGGGTTGTAAGGATTAATTTAGCAAATTGTGCATGGTATTTAAATAATGAACTAAAGGAGGTTTTAAATAATTATTAGTAAGGGTATAATTAAATAAATTAATGGAACATGATTATTAAGTATTTGGAAAAAAAACGCTCTAATAAAGTAAAGGAACTTAATGAGAGTCTTTTAAATCGTAAAATATTTTGGGGAAATAAATTAATAATATTTAATTATTAATTTGAATTTGATTACATTATGAAGGTGTGGAAATCATTCATGAGAACTTAATTGACCACAAGTGATGTTTATAACCCTTAAATACCATAATGTTTCTAAGTAATTAATGAGTTTTGCCTCGAGTTTGTGTGTCACCTAAGTGGGCGTCGCATCGTAGCACCAATTGGCATCTTTGCACGTGTGATCAAAACTTTCCTCTCAACTTTATGCCACCTTTGCGGCACTATTGCATAGTTCCCCACATTGTGTGCAACAACATTTTTAACATCTATTGGAGACTCTCAATTTCTACGTGACTTGCAAGTGGCGCCTTCTCAATCCTATGGCACATCAAAGAATCATGCAATAATAACCATAAAATCTAAAAGCACAACCGCCAAGCACGTCAGAGGAAGTTTGATCATCATGCATGGAAAATGGAACAACTTGTAACCACTCTCCTTCTATAACACCCCTCATAGTAGAGTTGTATATATATGAAACATACACATCTATCTAAGGGTTTGTCATAAATTGGTTGGTCATTTGTTGGTCAATACCCTTGAGATCTAAACCAAATAGTAGGAATACTTACAGGTTCGTGTATCTTGTAATTATCGTACTATGTATTTCATTTCAATTTAGGAATATCGGTTAAGATGCGCTACCCCCTTCTTGACCACAAAAGCTTTCTCTCCTCATCTTTCTTGTCACTCGCAGTCTAGACAAATCAACAAGACATTGCCTTCTCTCCTAGTCTTATTGTGCATTGATCTAGGAGGATCCTCATTCTGAATCGATCAAGTGGTCTGCACAAGTTGTGAAACTACTTCTATACGAAGAGCTCGGAGAGATTTTTGGCACCTTTTGAATGGGGCAAAATGGACATCATACGCAGCAGATACAATCTACTAAATTTTTTCTCCAATTGGCAAAAATTAAAAAATGTGCAGGCTGCACAGAGTTGAAGTGGCATGGTGTGAGTGCGACAAATGAATGAATGGGATGATGACAAGTGGTAGTTTGATGGTGCAAAAAATTGGTTTGTAGCCTCCGTTGTTCTACGATCGATGTGGGGCCCACATGGTATGTCGATTAGGTGCCCATCAACCGGTGGGGTCCACTCTTGTTTAATAGGGCGCATGTCGCCTTTACTTCACATTATATTGTGCACGGGATTTTTCTTATAAATATATCGGAGACCATTTTGTGTTGCATGTGGGACAAATTTCCCAAGTTACCAATCTTCATGTTCCGGCTATCTATCTATGCAAGTTGGGCATCGAGCTTCTCAAAACCAACTCGTTGAGCCACTTTGTTACCATCTCATCATAACTCGCCGTGACAACTCATCGCCGAACTCGTCAACTATCCAGAGTCAACACGTCCAACTTTCCATACAATTCCGACACATTTAACTTGTCAAATAGGTGAGCAGATTCGACCACCTCAGCCGAGTTGAGCGCGTTCCAAGTTCTTGGCAACAAAACAAGTCCAAACATAGCCGCATGACCACATAAACAATGTGACCCACCGAGCCATTTAAAGGCTTTAACTTGCCTACCCGCAGTAAATGTGAGATAAACATCCCACATTTACCAAATACTACAGAGAGGGCTCACACTCGGGCAAGTTGGTTAAAAAGATAAGGGCGGACCACTAGCCCATAGGGCTAAACAATGCTATAAAAGGAGCTTGCCCATACTTGAAGTGTTAGTTGGCCTATTGTAGGAGCTTGTAGAGAGAATTCAAGCTATTTTGGAACGTTTTCCTAGTGGGAGTGCAATTGGAGAAGTGATCAAAGCCTCATAGAGACCGAGCAAGGACTATTTTTGTAGACCAAAGAGCTTGTTGATGTAAAATATCATTTTATTTTAACATTTTTGCATCGTAAATGACCGGTTCGAGAACTTAACTGGACCCATAGACGTAGCACGTTTGGGTGAACTTCATTAACACTTCGTTTGTGTTCTTTACTATCATTTTTGCTCTCATTGCTCATTGTTTTAACAATTTATTTATGTTTTCAAGCCAATTTTTAAATGTTTATTAAATTGATGGGAAATTGAGAATTGATTTTTAACCATCGGAAAACTATAATTTTGATAAGTGGGTCACTTAAACACACTATATGAATCATGCATTGTATTTGTAGGTACATTATTCTTTCAAGAAGTGGTACTATTTTGTCAACCTTATGTGTCTAAATCTATAATGGTTGTTTCGCATCTACTTACTAGTTTCCATTGCATGTTCTACAATCTGCAACCTTGCTTGAGCAGGGTCACCTAACTTAACTATTTGTGGCATTGTCCTCCACACAACATTGTGGGATCGTGGTGTCGATCAAGTTTGATGTAGGAGAATCCTTGGAACAGTTAGTTGTTCCTACATATTCTGAGTTTTGGGATATTTCTTTTAAATATATGGTTGGGTGATCATGTAGCACATTCTACATAAGAAAACAACATAGAACCTTTTCAATAAACCACTTAAGTGTAGTTGTTTAATTAGAACATATCAACCTCATGAGTATTTTGGGCATTTTAATTATGTATGAAGTTGTGGGATTCGCTTGATCATAAATTTGCTCCAAAATTGTTGGATTAATCTTGATCGATTGATTATCATGTTTTTAAGGATATGATAAAGCTTTGGGGGTCCTTTTATCACAAATGGGGTTGTAGGGCATCAAATAAAATCTTCATCAATAATATTTTTAGGTATTTTAAGCTTGAGGTAGGTTTGGATCATATACGTAAGTGAAATGACATAGCAACTTTCATATCAACTTTTGATCGGCAATTAAGGTTGCGTAAAGATGAAGGATCGTCGAGAGGTGCGGATTCGATCAATGGAAAATGTTATAACAAATGGATGGCATATAAATCCTTTGGATAATTTAAGGCGGGCTATTCTGTACAAGCCTCTTATTGTCTCAAACAAACTTGTAAGTTGTTAGATCTAATTGGGATCAACGACGAATAAAGTATCATGTGGTTTAAAGCCAACAAAGGCTTTAAAATGACCTTAAAAGTAATGTATGATCTTGTAAAACATTGATCAAGTCTTTATTGATGCTTTGGAACGCACTTTAGGAGTTAAATCCGGTCAAGGTCTTTAATGACTAAGTGAGTGAAACACCTTGTTAGTTGTCACATATCGTCTTAAACTAATAGTGGAGATGAATGTGAAGCAAAAGAGAAATTAAGTCATTACGCAACGAAACTTAACAAGTGTACGAGGTCACATCAACCTCTACACTATCCGAATTGAACTATGGGAATGGAATCATAATCGGGAATCTAAGATATAGTTAGTGAATCATGAATGCCCAACATATCATATCATTAAACTCGGCTTGTCTCTCAACCCTCTTCCCCCTATATAGGGTGGGGGGCCGGGAGCGTAGAAGATCAAGGCCACCAAAATATAACATATATGGTGATGCCCTACTCTATATATGGAGTTGTGAGAGATAGGATTGTATAGAGTTTAGTCATGTTGACATGCTATGGCATGTATATGGTTTTAGTGCTCTCCCTTTCTAGGAGTAAAATCCAATCACGGTCGTTCTTGACTAAAGTTATTGAAACACCTTGTGAGCCATCACATAACAAATTAAATTAGTGGTTGGGATGAACACAAAGCAAAAGAAAAATGAAGTCCTTACAAAACAAAACATAACAAGTATATGAGGTCATACACTCTTCTAAATAGAATTGTGGTCATGCAATCATATAATATTCAGAGGATGAATTGTATTACTATTGACAATTGGAAGATGAATTGTTTCATATTCTAATATGGTCGTCTTCCCTCTATCTACATATAAGAATAAAAAAGAGATAAATATTAAGTTTAAATATGAGTTAGGGTATTTTTGGGACAAGATTATTAGGCTTTGGCTAAGAAGAGTGAGGGTAGAAAGTGAGCAATACTTGCAAGGGAATGGTTGAGTTTGGCTTACAAGATAAATTGCACCAACGTCCAAGAGTCGAGATAGTTGTAGTGTGTGTGCTTCTTGTTTCAATGTGAGTTAAATGTAGGAATTGTGTGCTTATGTATTTGATGTAGTGACTTTTGAAGAATTAAAAGAAGGATGTTGTTATTTCCATGTTGAATATGTTCTTGATTTCACTTACATGTCGTGTCTTTGTATGTCATTAGTCGGATAGGTGGTTGATATTTATCATTTGACCTCGACCACACCATCATTTTGCAACCCAAGGCTCTTCAAATTCTTCAAATCTGAAATTACAACACTACATGCACCCAAAAACACTTGCAAAGTGTTTAAAACTCCTCTCAAACTCTCATATAAAACAACATTGGGAAGCACAAGGATGAGGAAAGGAGAAAAAGAGAGAAGCGAAAGGGTATCAATGGAGCTCAAAAATCCCTAGTCTCCTACGAAATGCGAAAGAGAAGGATGAGTCTCCTATGAAAGGAGTTAGAGAATGAAGGGACTAAGATCACATAACAATTCGCTTCCTGCATATGTCGACCTTTGCTTCCCTCCACCACGAATGTGAAGTCCATTGTGGGAGAACAGAGAAATAGGGTGATGTCAACCAACCAAGTCCCGTCTTGAACCACATAGTAGTTCAGAACAATATCACTTTAATATAGTCACCTTGTTTTATCCACGATTTCTTTACCAAAGATTGAAATTTGAAACAATAAAGATGCCAAAAAACTCACAAAACTTAACTACAAATGCTAAATATAAAAATGCAAAATTTTCAAAAACAAAACAGAACCTACTATTATGTTTTATGAGTTACATTTCACAACGTATCCTCCACTTGTTGGAAGGGACCCTTGTCACATGCCTTTCCAGATTCTTGAGAAGAGTCGATCCATCAACAATGAATATTTGCATTTTACATATGAATCGCTTCATCTATTGTTACCCAAATGGCTACATACACAGTTGTATATATTAGAAAGCACAAAGAGAGGTTCATAGTCATTCCCTGTGAGTAGAAATCAAAAAGTAGAGAAGAGAGTAATAATTTAACCTCTTCTCATAATCAGTGCCTATTCTCTGTTGTAATTGATTGCTTTTGCCGACACTTACATTTCAATGTGTTAGTTTGTTGTCCACTAGATATTTCTTGGGATCACATCTTCCCACATTTTTTTCGTATTGCACCATGAAATTATACACGAGATGAAGGAAGAGGGAGTGCGGATAGGGCCAGCAAGAGAAGTGATGGACGAGGAGAAGCGTAGGAGTTAACCTCATGCAACAATGTGATAGTTTACAAAAAGGCAGTAAGAATAATCTCGAGAATGATACCACCTTTTTGTGAAGATTGGCATTCTTTTGCGAATAGAATACGGTCCTTAAGGTAGGAGGGATAAATTTTATTTGAGGCTGCTCCTCATAAAACTTCACCTCAATTGGACAGTAAGTTTGCCACCTCATTCCCGTGTCATTAGTTAACGCCCTGTACCAATAGAGTTTCTCCAAGCTCAATAATTTCATTTCTACATTGCAGCGATTATAATCTTAGAGCTCACTTCCATAGTCAACCTATTCCACACCTTTGCTTTGCAATTTGTAGAGCCTTTAACATTGCCATTGTTTATGCCTTATCATTCATATAAACATCCATGTGAAGGACAAAGAAAAGGGCTAGTGAACCTTCTCATCTCTGAAAACACCACCTTCACTTGCTAGCCCCGGGTGCTATTGTAATATCTATCAAAATTCCAATTAATCAATTATCTAGGTAATTACCATTTAATTTTGGGTATGGAGACGTCATTTCCACCATCCCCATTAGCTGGAGAGATACGCATCTACTCTTGGTACAATCAACAAATTTATTATTGATCAAGCATATTGACTTGAACGTATTTTCCCCAGAAATTGTGAGTAGATGCTTAACTAATAACCCTATAATGGGTGACACTGATGAGTATAATTTTCAGCCAATAGTTTCATATCGTATGGTAGTAGATCTGAAATCAGCTTCAAGCCCAATAGTGCCTAATAGAAATAAAATTAGTCGAGAGTCTCGAAATAGAAGCGATGATTGTTAATGTAAAGCATACTTTTGTCCTCTCCGTTTCTATCTTCTCTAATATATAAGTGTATGTACTAAACTTTGTAGCCTTGTATTTACATGTAAATGTCTACTACCTCTGCCCATTATATTAGACTAAACCACTTTATATAATTTCAATTATAATTATACAGATTAATATATTAAGTCAATGGACAAAATTGCTGAAATTATTGTGCCTCAAGTTGCCCTATCCAAATATTCCGTTCAACATACAAAGGAGGTTAATAAAATAAGAAGGCTAAAAGGTCCTTCGGCAGATGAGAATATTAGAATGTGACTATTTGGCAATAGCTTATTTATATATTTCAATATTTTAGCTATCAAAATAAAGAAAAATCATGACCAGGCATTATAGCTGACCAAAGCAACCATTTAAACATTTTGTTTAAAAAAACCATTTAGAAGTTTCGGACTTCAACCCCATAATACCAGTCAAAAACATTGGAATTTGAAACATACGAGGTGCTTCCCAAATGACAAACAAAATTAAATCTACAGTTGTGTAATACGTTCCAGAATGAAAACCTTATTAACAAATATCATTAAAGATTCTGCAAGCCCATTAATCAGTCTGACCAGCTCTGCAGGAGACATCAGATATATCATAAAACTGCTTCAGTTAAAATTTTGTATTAACTACCTATGAAAAGAAACCTTGCGCTGAATTGAGAAACAAAAGTGACTTATAAGTCTAACATCTCAAATTAATTTTGGTTTGATTTCCATCTATGTACAAGTTTCACAAAATTCAAATCATTGAACAATACACCACATATCTGTATTAGAGAAAAGCATGCAATTTTGAGGCATTTGTTATATAAATTCTTCTTCATACAGCCTAAAGTTGCAGATAAAGATTGATGAAACCTAGTACAGCGTACTCTTGAAGAACAACTCAAAAACTAAAATCCAAAACACCATGTGACACGATTTCTACATACTGCCGTGCAGTTCTCCACTTATTCCTCTGGAAACCTGAATATCTGATGTGACTGGATAAGAAATTTTAATCAGTTTTACTGTTTCTCACATTTATTTACTCCATGGGCTAATAGGAGAGCTCCATGTACTTTGAGAGAACTACAATTTAGGCCTTTGCAACACACTGTCATTTTCGTCATTTTTATATCTATCACTCATCTGTAAATACTGTATTACATAATAATATCAAGAAGACCTTACCCTATCAACTTTTCGATTTAAGTGAATTTGCTTTTTCACCAAGACTGCTGAGAAGGCTATCAAAGCTCTTCTTGAAAGACTCCACGCCTTCCAATTCCAGCAAGGAGCCAACTTCGTCCCAGTCAATTCCTGTCTTTCTGATTGCATCATAGATTTTCTCTGCTTCCTCAAAATTTGCATCGATAGTTCTAGAAACTGTCCCATGGTCCATAAATGCCTGGAGAGCCTGATCTGGCATCGTTGTGACCTACAAGAAAATAACATAATGCGTATTAGACATTTATGTCATGGAAGGGAGTCAAATAATTCCACAAAAACAATTATGAATGTCTAATCCAAAGCACAGATAAACCAACAGATCTGTCACTCACACTATCAGGACCAATCAGAGGATTAACATATAGGGTATCTGGGTATGCAGGATTTTTACACTTGTGGAGGCCCACAACACTCTTTGTTTTCTTGCTCCCTTCTTCTCAAGAGCCTCCCATCGAGGACCAGAGAACTTTTCCTGATATAGTTTGTAAGCAAGAGCTGCTTGTGCTGTGGCAGCCTACATATTATGTATTTATTTATCAGAGCAAATTTGAAATACCGATGGACAGAGTCGCACCTTAAGAAAATAGTAGGAATTTTAAGAAATGAAAAAACTCACCTTTCCTCGAAGGGCAAGTGCAGCCTCAGTTCCAATTTTTTCAAGCCTTTTGTCTATAAGTGTGTCAACGCGACTTACAAAGAAGGAAGCAACACTTGTTACTTTTGAGAGGTCCTTTGCTTCACAAGATTCTAAACCTTCTAGGTATGCATCGATCACAGCTTCATACCGTGGAAGTGAGAATATTAGCTGCAGTACAAAAAAACGTTTATAGAAATTATTAAAATATGTACAATTTTATAAAACTAGGACACTCGTATAATGGTCTGTGACTTCAGACATGCACCACAAAACTTAAATGGTTGACACTTTGTCAATAGAGAACGTCTCAAATGTATCCTCCAATAACAACATGAATAATGCAATGTATTGACAAGATCATATTCAAAAACATACAAAACCGTGAGTGAGTAATATTGGTTAGACTGAAACTTATATTTTAGTGGCATCAAAGCATCCACTAGAATATGTGCTTAATAGGATACGGACTATGAAGTAACAATAGAGAAATTGATATGCACCTTCTACAAAAGTATGATGATATTTATATTTTAATTTTGCACTTCAGCCAGTGGGGCTCATTAGGTTCTGTGACACCAACGTTAAAAAGAAAAAGAAAAACTAAAAAAGAAACCAAACTCCAGCTCAAGAAAGACATCTTTCCAGTACATGCTCAATGCAAAGACTTCCATGGATTTAATAGGCTTTAGCAACTTTAGGATTTAATAGGCTTTAGTTACTGACTATAGAATTCTCTTTTTTAATGGTTTTTCTCAAATTAACTAAAGATCTTCTGGAAATATTGTTTCTTATCTTATAGAACTGTCTTTATCCTGCTTGATTGTGGATGGATAAGAGCCTTTTTAAACGGAGCACGTACAAGGTTGGAGGCATGCTTCTGGAGAATTTCTGTTTAACAAAGGTAGTCTAATAAAGAGTTTTTTTGCCAAGAGCAGCTCCAATACTGACTTGAAGATTTTAGTCCTGATCTGATGTCAAACCTTCTCAAGAAAGTTTCTCAATATTGTGTATAGTCTAAAATCACCTTTTCTAAATATAATGAAGTACTACATGATTTATTTTCAGATTATGGCATGATTATACTATTAATTTCAGATTTAAAATATTTATAAAAAAAAAATATCAGTTTTCAGCCCAAGTTCAGATTTCAGAAGTTCAAATTTTCAAAATTTTATTTGGTTTAGTTGTCAAGCAGTTATATTTCGATACATAACAGTAGTAATAGTGCACTTATCCGCCCTCGTGTGAGAAGCTTTAATAATGACAGGAGTATTTCAAACAAGTATGTAGGATCTATTACCCCTCGTTGATCAATATCCAGGCTTATGGAACACTACAAAGAAGAATGACTTGACTTCTCCTTTTAAGAGTATGTTGAGCTTTATGATGCGGATCAAAGGATAATGAAAAGTAAATGGCGTTTAGGAGTATGTCATGAAGACCTCTCCTTTTAATGGTTTTCTGAACATGTACCAGTTGAGAGAGTCATGAGTAAGGATGTAAATGATTCAGTTCATGAAGATAATGGCAAAGAAATGGGCCTTAGTAACAATGTTTATGAACACCAGGCTGATAATTATTATGTGGCAGACAACTTGCCCCTCATGGTGGTCATCACCCTCTTATAATCACTTTTGATGAAGAACCTGAAAAGGTTGGTACCCATCACGAGAAATCATTCCAAATGCATTGGGGGCAAAGGAATTTGAGGACGGAGGAACTGCTATGAACCTTCTGCAAAATTATTATGATATTTAAAAAAAAAACCTCTTCAGTAAGTGGGACCCATTAAGTGCTATCACCCAAGAAACAGTGAATAAATAAAATCCAGCTAATGAAAAACATCTTGTGTTGCAAGGTTTTAATATGTTTTAGCAACTTTAGATAGGGTCTTCGATAAGAATTTCATCACTTTAGTCAACTTGCAGGCTTCTGATAGTTAGTGAATTTAATATGACATGTGTTGCTTCTATTATTCAGTGAATTTAATAAAACATCCACGGCTTTTATAAGACTTGTATGGCTTATCTTAGTAATAATCTAGGAATTTATTTCTTTCCTCATCTTTTCTCAAATTGGTTAGGAATTTTCATCTTAGAAATGTTTTTATCCTATTGTTATCCTAGCTAATTATGGATGGATAAGAATGTAATTGATCAAAAGCTTGTACAAGGTTGGAGGCATGCTTTTGGAGAGTAATATTTTACAAGCTAGTCTATTGCTTTTGACAAATTTGTCATGGTAGCACAAATTTGAAGCTTTGGCTTGTGGGTTTTGAAGATGGCTGTCTTTGAAAATCCTTTGTTGCTATTAATATAATATGTTCTTTTTTTTTTTTGAAACCAATAAAAGGTCTATTGGAGACTAAGTTTATAAGTCGACTGCAACACCCATACTGATTTGGAGATTTTAAGCCTGAGTTGATGTCAAACCTTCTCAAGAAAGTTGCCTAATATTATCCAACATCTAAAATTGTCTTTTTGATACACAATGAAGTGTGACTTGACTTATTTTCAGAATTTTGTGTGATTTTACCATAAATTTCAGCTTTTCAACATAAAACAAAAAACTATTTTCAGTCCAAGTAAAGATTTTCCAGAAGCTTAGATTTTCAGCTTTTTAATCAGTTTGGTTTTAATAATGGTAGACTATTTCAAAGATGTAAAGCGTTTATCCATCATTGATCAATATCCAGGATTATGTAACACCTATAAAGAAAAAAATTCTTGAGGAGCTCACCCTTTCAGAGTATGTTTAGCTTTATGAAGCAGATCAAATGAGGTGGTTTTGTGAATAATAAGTGCCAGTTGAGAAAGAGGTGGTTTTGCGCACAATAAGTACCGGTTAAGAAAGAGGTGATTTTTGAACATAAAATACCATTTAAGGGATTCATGAGCAAGGATGTAAATAATTCAGTTCATGAAGATGACAGCAAAGATCTGGACAATAAAGATGATGTTGAAATCTTGCTCAATCATTGTGATCATTATCCTTTTACGTCATCATCCTTTTACAACTTTTTTTTGTTGGAAGAGAACATGAAGTGGTTTGTATCCCTCACGAAGAAAGCGTTGCAAATTTGCAATTGCTTTGGTGGCAAAGCAACTCAGAACCTTCCACAAAAGTATTATGATGTTTAAAAATTAAAATTGTACACTTCAGTCAGAGGAGCTCATTGAATGTTGTGTAGCCAGAGAATAAAAAGCAAAAACTCCAGCTCAAGAAAAACATCTTGCATTAAATGGTCAATGCAAAGATATGTGTGCCATTTATAAGTATTGGCAACTTTGGTGTCTTTAATAAGAATTGCATGGCTTCTATTAGTTGGTGACTTTAATAAGACGTGCAAGGCTTCTATTAGTTAGTGACTTTAATTTTGAAGTGCATGGCCTTGAAATTTTCTTCCTTTCCTTACCTTTTCAAGAATCTTCTGAGAATAGCCTTTCTTATCTTAGAACTATTATTAATAATTATCAAATTGTTGCCATAACTAAGTTATGGATGGATAAGAAACTACTTGATCAAAGGTTGTCCAGGGTTGGAGACATGCTTTTGGAGAATTCTGTCTAACAAGGTAGACTGCTGGAGGCTAAGTTTTTGGCCGAGTGCAGCACCCATACTGACATGGAGATTTCAGGACTGAGCTGATGTCAAACCTTCTCAGGAATGTTTCTTAATATCAAGCATTGTCTAAAATTACCTTTCAAAATACAGTAAATTCCTGCTTGATTTGTTTTCAGAAAAAAAAAAATCAACCATTAATTTCAGACTTTCAATATTATAAAACAAATAGGTTTTCAATATTCAAATATAAAACAGATTTTCAACTTTTGTCCGAGTTCAGATTTTCCATAAGATCAGATGATTTTCATATTTTTTATTAAGTTTAGTTTTACAGCAATTAATTTTTTTATAAGAACACTGGTAGCAGAGCACTTTTCTAGCCTCATGGGAGAAGCCTTAACAATGACAGACTATAGTATTTATTAGGCATCATTGATCAATATCCATACTTATGACACACCTATAAAGAAGAATCAAGACCAGACCTCTTCTTTTCAGTGTATGTTGAGCTTCATGAAGCAGATAAAACAGGGTGGCTTTGTGAACATTGAGTACCTGTTGCAGGAGTCTTGAGCAAGTATGTTAATAGTTCAGTTCATGAAGATGACGGCAAAGACCTGGGCCTTACTAACAATCTCTACGAAAATGAGGCCAACAATAACAATATGGCAGAAATGTTGCCCAATCACTGTGGTCATCATCCTTCTACATTTGTTTTTGTTGAAGGAAAGCCTGAAGTGGTTGGCATCCATCAAGAGGAATCATTGCCATTGCTTTGGGGAAAAGCAATTCAAGGGATGGGGAGCTGTTATGGACCTTCTGCAAAAGCATTATAATATTTAAAATTGTATATTTCAGTCAGTGGGGCCAATTAGGTGTTGTGTCACAAAAGGGAAAAAGGAAGAAAAAAATCCAGCTCAAGTAAAACATCTTGCATTGAATGCTCAATGTAAAGACTTCCATGGCTTGATTAAGTTTTAGCAACTTTAGTTAGTGTCTTTACTAAGCATTGCATGGATTTAGCCAGATTTGTGTGGTGATTGGCCTCTATTAGTTATTAACTTTAATCAGACAATGCATGTCTGGCTTCTATTAGTTAGTAACATTAATAAAACATGTATGGCTCCTGTTAGTTACTTTAGTAAGACTTGAATGGCTCCTATTAAGAAGCCTTTTGGATTTTTTTCCTTTTCTTCTCTTTTATCAAATTAGTTGAGTCTGAGCCAGTAGTTAATATATTTTTACTTTCCAAACAAAGTTAACAGTTTGGAAGCTTAATATCTTTACCTGATAACTTGGTCGCAGTTGGAAAGAAAAAGAAAAACATCTCAAGCATTGGTATTAAATTTTTAAGCTTAGTGCCTTCAATGTATACATTGTACAATCAAGTCAAACAATGGAAAATCGGTAAGAAAGGGGGATTAGGACTCACAGTAACATTAACACTGATGCCAAGAGAAATAACTTTCTTTATAGAAGGAATGCATTCTGCTGTCGCTGGAATTTTTATGTAGACATTACGACGATTGACTCTTTTGTGCAACCACTTAGCAGCTTCAATTGTCTGTTCTGTCTCAAGAGCAAGCCCAGGAGAAACTTCAACAGAGACATAACCATCTGCCCCTCCTGTTTGATCATAAATGGGCTCAAACAGTTCGCATGCATCTTGGATATCTTTTATGACGAGTTCCCAGTAAGTGTCCTCAATTTCTTTCCCCCGTTAATAAGCTGCCTGTAGAATCATGTGATAAATGATTTTCACAATAGGCATCATGCAATTCTATAATCCAAAACTTCCAATACAAGAATTTACGTACAAGTATTCTGCACACTTGAAACAGGCCAACTGGAACAATACACCCATAGAGATGCAAGAATACAAGCAAGCAAAAATATATCCTTAAAAGCAATGAAAATATTTGGAAAAACAACAGTAAGTCATTGCTAGGAAAGGAGATTACAACCTTGAGATCAGGATATTAACAAGACCAATAAGAAATTTGTGATAAAAAAACATGAGGTATCTATTATTCTCAACTCCAAGACCTGAAATATAAATATGCCTGGAGAGCAATACACGAGACAGATAATAATTAAAAGAAAAGATAGTATCCTATGAAAGCTACTAATCCTAAACCATATCCTAGCGATTCTAGTGCAAGACAGGATCTACTATTGCATTATTGATTCTTAGAGACAAATAGCACATAATACTTGAGCGTCATAACATAAATGAATCCTGTGATAAAGTATAACCTGAATGTATTGAGCCTTTACTAATTGAAACAGAAGAAAACACTTTGATATAATATGATCTTCAGAGACACATTCAATGACTGATTTAGTAATCAGAACTGGATTCAAAACCTGTAAACGACTTGCAAAGAGTCAAATGCATATCCAATAACTACATAGATATCTGGGGATACCTGAACTGGGCATCATAAGCATCTGAAGATATTATCGCTTTTTCAAATATCTGCATAATGAACAATGAGGCTGTCAAAATATAGCACTAATAATGTTTCTACAGACTAAATATTACAAATTGAACAAGAAAGCAGTAACATTTCATAATTTTCCTTAATGTCACACTATGAGGTTCAGAAACAATAAATGCTGTCCAGCTTTGAATTGAAAGCTGCATAAATGTAAGGTACAAACATTTAAACAGACATCAAAACGTATTTTTGTTGAACCCCACCATTCTAGTGTACAGTTTCTAATTCATTACAATCAGAAGTTCTAACAGGAGCATCCAAAGCTAGAAGTTTTGTCTTTTTCTTAGAGAATAATAAAAGTAGCTTTAAAGTAGGTTTTTCTTACAAACAAGAAAAGCAGCTTCAAAATTGTTATTTTAATTTTTCTCAGAAGAGAGGCAGATTTTATTCTTAGGAAAAGAAGCTCTTAAAGCACATGCACCTTTTTGTATAAAAAGAGGATGAGATGTTACTATGTGGTTAAGACATAATCTTGTATTTTATCGATTAAAGGAGAAACATTTGAAGGGATTCAGAAATATTTCTCTACAAAAATTAATGTGAGGATGTGAATTCATTGTGGGTTTATTTGCTTACATTTTCATGTATGCGCTCTTGTTTCTCATGTCCCTTCTGTGTCATTGGTTTCTGAGCAGGTTAAGTTCATACTCTGTGATTTGAGAAGTAGGATACATCCTGGACAGAACAGTTCAAAGTGAGTGAACTGTTGACTTGTAAGCAGAGAAATAGAAAATGGATCCGAGAGGATTTCGGTTGGATCATGCTAGAGGAGATGGAAGGAATGCAGGGAACTTCAGAGATTTGAGTGAGGTCATCAAAAGATTGGAGGCTCTTGAAACTGGGGTGCTGCAATAGGATTGATCCAGATCGAGGATAACACTCTATGTGAGGATCTAGATGTGGCATATGTGTGTACAGAAGAAATATTGAATAAGATGGTGCCTAGAGAAAGTAATAGAATTAGAACAGAAAGTCATATTAATCTGTGCATTCTATACATGGCATTCTCTGAAGAAAGATGTATGACTGTCTGATTTACTACTACCTGTCTGCTATCCAATACTACAGAAGTATACATATATATTACAAATCCGTGAAGGCATAATGAACCGTTATGGAAGTTTACCAGATTGGGCTTCCATGTGTGACTCTTCACCTTCCAACGGCTATGTGGCTGGACTGCCACGTGTGCAGTATGCTGACAGATTCCCTGACATAATGTGGGCTTTGAAAGTCACACTTGTCATGGCACAGAGTGTCCGCATGGCCAATGTGCAATCTAGACTTTCTGCGCCGAGGCTGAGTTGCACAGTATGTCTGTAGGTATTGCGTGGATGGCAGAGGTTGCGCAGATAGCAAAGGTTGTGTGCATAGCACAGTGTAGTGTGGGTCATGCAGAACATGCTAATGCATTGTTGCACAGGACATGGAGTTGCGCCAAACGGCATTGATGTTGTATCTCAAAATTTGGCACTCAACCCACAAGCCCTCAACCCCACACCAGCCAAGCCTTTAAAACGTACACACCCTGCACCTATCAAGTGGGGTGCACAGTGTAGACTTTGGAGTTGTACGGCATGGATCCTCGCACTGCATGGGATGTGTATGATGCCTGTAACTGTGCAGCAGTGCTCGTAATGTGGAGGTTATGCAGCGTGTTTACTGGCACTGCGCAGGATGTGCATGGTGCAAGGATCTGCACGGCTTGGTGCCAGTGACTAAGGCACTCAAGGTAACTGCGCAAGGTGGTGGTATTCCACATGGATCAAGGATGATTCTGAAAAAGAGGAATGCTGCCCATATCATTACTTTGAGATGGAGAATATCAAGGAAGATGATTCTTGAAGGGTGAAACATATCATTTCAAAAATGAAATTACCCCACCGTGCACTTTGGCAGGAGAATTTGGAAAAGGTTGGGACAACAGATAGTGAAAGGAAAATAAAGTTGCTTTCCAAAATGCTTAAACACTTAATGGCAAAGTTTGTGCCGCCGGGATTATCAACAAAAATTGTTTTCAAAATTTAACATAGAAGGGCACGAGTGTACAGGTATATACTGATCGATTCATGAAGTTACGTGTAAGGAAATATATGCAAGACAATGAGGAAATGGATGCAACAAGATACTTTAATGACCTATGTTTCCAACTCGTAGATGAGATATAACCTTAATCGAGTTGCATTTCGTTGATGAAACTTGAAGAAAAAGTGAGCGATAATATGTCAAGGAAGACATTTGCAAAGAGAGAAGGTTGGAGATGAGATTATACGTCTAGATCAGAACATCCTAAGGAGGGAGGAGGTAAAAATATCAGAGGAAAGGATCCAACAAGAGAATAACAGGATATGGCAAGGGCTATTATAGTCTAGGAAGACTGTAGATATGTTATTTGTCGTGAAAAATAGCATTGGACATTTGAATTTGTTGGGAATATAGTTAGTACTCACATTAATGTTGTATGGGATAATCTATTATACTGAGAGAATAATGTTAAGAGTATACGTGAGAATGGGGATGAAGATTCTAGGAGAGAGAAAATAGAGTTGGTTGAGTGACACTAGGGATCTTGAAGTTCTTATCGACGAGCTTTGATTCCTTAAAGGAGCTCATTGAGCTACAAATATATAAACCCTGTTAATGAATAAAAAAATGAAGTTTATTGTGTAAACTCTGACCAAATTTATCATTTGGTATCAGAGCAGGAAGGAAAAGTAAAGGTGTCTATATCATGACGGATGAGCAATAATAAAGTATCTAGAGTAATTATTTATTGCTGTAGCAAAGAGGCACCCAACATTATGGGAGGAATTTGAAAGATTGTTGTTTTATTGTATTTAAGTTTGTTTGTTTTTAAAATTGTTTGAAATGCAGTGTCTAATTGCAGATGTTGTGGGCATAGTCTTAGGAATTTCTATTTGAAGATTGGGAGATCTAGCTTTAGGAGATAGTGTGTTAAACGTCTTGAACAAAGTGCAGCCATACCATATTGAAGTGCAAGGGTCGCATTGTGAAATGATAAATAAAACATGAACAGCAATGCATGGCGCCCGGGAAAAGAAGATACATAATTAGATAGATAAGATACACTATTCAGTCAAAGTGTGATTAAAATGGGGGGCGGGGGAGTGCCTAAATGATTTATGTTGCATGATCTTCCAGTGAATTGTGAGTTTTTAAAGAGCACAATCTTTCTTTTATATAAAGAGTGGTATATACAACTATGCAATTTCTAGCAGAAGATTTAAGAAGTGTCATTTCAGCAAGAACACAATCCAATCTGAACCTCCAGGTGTATCTGCTGCAAATCAAAAGTCATATAGCTGCATTTGTTGTACAAGACGTCCAAGAAAAGTAAAAACAGCTCATGAAATAATGGCGGATTAAAAAATCCACCTGTGATTCTCATTTCTATCACCAGTCCTTCAACCATCAACGCCCTCAACTTTGACTTCGTGCACTTGTCCCTCCATGCATGGGTTCTGTGCCTGGTTTTCACTCTGATTAGCGCTCACATCCTTGCTGTGACTTGCCAAAACTGTGCAACAGTGGTGTCACCCCATGCATATTGCCATACAAAGTGCCAACATCATTCATTCCATAAGTATTATGACAGACCGGTTGTGCCAATACTCATGATTAATGCCTTCAATAGCTTTAAGATATAAGCCACATTTAATCCATAGTTTAGTCTCTCTTTTTTTTCTTAATTTGGTGTTATTTTAAATTGTTTGACAACATTGTCGATATAATTATAAATTTTAGGTCTATGTTTTTTTAAATGCTGTTTATATAGTTGTACTTGTTTTTATTTGTAGTTTGTCCCAAAACTCAAGTCTATATTTTCTAAGATGGGTCTAATAGTCAATAAAGTTGTCTTTCTCTACAATGCAAGTTTTTAGTTTAGTACGATTAGTTATTTTAGGGTCAGTTGTTTCCCACTGTAGGTGTCTTTTATAGACAAAATAATCTTGTTCTTGTCTCCATAAGTGTCAATTTTTAACGTTTTATCTATTTCAAAAGGGGAGGGGGTGGCTAAGTTGTGTGTCATTTGTCGAAGTTAAGTTGCCAAATTATTCCCTCTGTAAAGGATGCATTATCGGGCGAACCCAACATCCTGAACATATGTACCCATTTTAATTGTACAGGGGTTCCAATACTCATGGAGAATACTGTTTCTGTGGTAAAGTTTTTAAAGACTGAAAGAAGGAAAATGTGCAAGGCTTTGAAGGCTCTGCTGACCCAGCCCTATAGCACGACAGGGAGCGCACCCAGAGTGCTACCCCTTGACCCTAATTGGGGCTGCCACCCTCAGACCCCTGCTTTTGAATTTCAGAGCCAAAAAAATAGTCCTGATGAAGCAACGACGATAAAAGGGGGTACAAATTTGAGTTCTACGTCCATCCTGTTGAGCGAGCAACATTTTTGCTGGAGGTTAGAAGCAATGGATGAAGGAAGCCAAATAGCAACCTCGAGTTCACCACTAATGAAGGGATTGCAGGTTGCAATAGTGGCACAAGTTTTTATATTTTTATTTGTGTGGTTTGTTATATGATGTATTCCTGAGAAGCCAACACTCGCTGAAAGTAAATAAATGTAGTGGGTGTAATAGTTCCTTTTTCCCTAGTTGTACTCAATTGTGAACTAATGTGTTAGTCTACGTGGAGTGGAGGATGAACAGATGTGTGGGTCCCTGTTCAGTTGTTTTGAGTTCCCACCACTGGACTAGGTTGATGTATTCCCATCAGTGAGTGATCCGTGAGTGGTTGATGAGAGGTAGATGGGTTTTCTCTCTATCTTCATTTAGTCTTGTAGCCACATGTTCCAATGTTCATACTTGGGGAAAGGAGGGATTTTGATAATATAGTTAGTACTTACATTAATGTTGTACCAGATAATATATTATTGTGAGAGAATAATGTTGTGTGTGTACATGAGAATGTGGATATAGATTCCAGGAGAGAGAAAATTGAGTTGTTGAGTGATACTAGAAATCTTGAAGTTCTCATTGATGAGCTTTGACTCCTTATAGGATCTCATCAAGCTATATAAATGTAATCCCTGTTAATTAATAAAACAATGAAGTTTATTGTAATTGTCTCAAATTGATGACAGACAAAGAAGAAATAAATCAAGAAACAGTATATTTCTTGGGAAAGAGCAATTAGAGGGAGAAGATATTGTGGTACCTTAAACAAGAGAATTTTTTATGGTGAGAGAACTTGATGCTGCCCAGACAAAGCTCAAGCAACATTTAGATGGAGATCAATGGTTGAAGAAGAACATTTTCCAGACAAGATGCAAGTCTAAAGATATATGTTACAAACTTATTACCGATTGTGGTAGTATGGAAAGTATGGCTTCCAAAGACAAAAAAACAAAAGCTTAATACAGTGTGTCAAAAGGTCCTAGACCATACAATTTGTCGTGATTTTAAAAGGGATGTGAGGCAATTGTGGCTAGAAAATGTCTGCTTCCCAAAGCATTGGGTCATAGGCAAGAGCAATTTCATTAAAGACAGATGTTCAGGACATATGCAGATTGTGCCAAAAACAGCAGAATAACTAAGAGAAAGGATTATCCCAAATATGTCCCAAATATGTATTAGAGAGCAAAAGATGTTTAGAAGAACATCCACTGAAATTGAAGTTGAAACAAAGACAGGAAATAGGAGATAGAATAGTATCCAGAAGTAGAAATATAGAGCAGAGCTTGGCCAGATCAGACCGATCCAGCAAACAAAAATTGGAGTTCACAAGCACAACTATATGGTTGCATTCTAGAAGCATGAGAATAGAAAAGACTAGCCAATAGGAGGAACTTCCACTTGTGCAGAGGATGAAACACCTTTTTCTTCCCTATTAAGCATCTCAGTAACAAGCCCCTTTGAAGGGACTCAGCGGTTCTGGGGTTTATACAGTGGAATTCGGCCACTTCCGTTCCCGAAAACCTCTTCATTGAAAGCTTGTCACTTTGCTGGAGCGTGATCATTGTTTTGATGTTGAAAGACAATGCTGAGGAATGTGATACATTGCTCCATGGAACCAAGGGCCTTTCTGAAAACCAGGTGTTGAATGCTATGTTCCCTGATGTTAACATTCAGAAATTTAAGGCTAGTGTCAATGGTCTGAAGAGCAGCTACAATAGGATTTTCTTTGAGGAATCCTCACATGAGGATTTTTATGGGGGTTATTATCATCATTCCATGGATGACTGAATTGACTTGGGGGATTCAGAAGGGGGTGTCCTAATCCGCAGATAACAGGTGGAAATTCTGGGTTAAAACCTAAGGTGCATTGGTTCAACTTTGAACAGCTTAAGGCATTGTCTAAAAACTTTAAGGGGAAATGGAAAGATGATTGGTGGCTCTAGGAACTGGGTTTCCCGACACCTTGATGTGGCGAGTATTGGGATATAAAGGAGGCCTTGTGGCTTGAAATTCAACATCCTAGCCAACTCTAGTTTCGTTAACTAGGGTGTTGCAGACCTCTCTATTCACCATACCATGGTAAGTTTGAACCTCAGCGACAGGGGGTGAGAATGAGAAAGGAAGGGATTTTGTGGACAAGGTCGAGGTATGGGGTCAGGTCCCATGCCCTCATTCTCAATGATAAATTATAATTGCTTATTTACCTCTAGCTATCTCAGCCAGCCTGTCTATGTGCATCTTCTGGTAAACAACATATTTCAACTTGGGTACTTTTCCTTTTCTTCTTTGATGCACTTTCTTGAATTGGGTCTGCACAAAATATATGGCTTTTGCTTCTCATCCTTCTCTTTTAATAGCCTTTGCTATGTCTCAGACAAATATGTTGAGGGGTAGCATTTTCCATATTGTCGTATGAATATTTCTTAGCATATTTATTTGAATTATCCCTTTGCTCATATTTATTTATAGAAAAACATGTCTTGAAATAAGTGGACAGAATGTGGCAAGGAAGCTCAAAAGTGGAGGGACTGTCATGAGAAAAAGTCAATGCAGTAAAACATAGAAATGGGGAATACATCCTGCTGAACATTTCTTCCTCCTGAAAGTTGACGTGTTTCTGGAAGAAAACTGCTTTTATCCTTGTTATATTATTGAACCGCAGTAAATCCATACTGATGTGAGCTTTCGAAGCAGAAGTAAATACTTTGCAGATTCCCATTAAGCAGACAAAGTTACCCTGATTGAGAGCACGGTCAAGTATGTGAATGAACCAGGTGAGGTTGGTGAAACTCCGCTCAATAATTCTCCCAACATTAAAAGCAAGAGGACTGCCACAGTTATTAGAAAGTAAATTAATCATGATTGAATGCCATTTAGTCCTATTGAGAGATTGACTGTTGTTTCGTCCTGTGAAGGGACTGTCCACTCTTCCTTGTATCGCATCATTTGAGCCTCATCCCAGTTTGTGGAGACACAAAAACCAGACGCGAATTGAAATAGCAATGTTTTACGAGAGAGGAGATCTTGGAAATATTGATGAAGCCGGAGTATGTGTCAGCAAACTAGTGTCAGTCATCCATTGTGGTTTTTTCACATAAATCTCACTGACAGATCTATTGTTCAATCCAGGAATGAGCTATTAGACAGTGATGGACCCATGAAGGAATGGCCATTTGCCAGGGGACAGGTGAAATGTAATTTGATATAAATAAAGGCGTCGAAGAGGAGTAGAGGAGATATGTGGGAGAAAATGTATTGAAAGAGACAAAAAGGCAATGAAAGTTAGAATGAAGAATAAAAGTTTTAAAAAATTAATGAAGAACAAAAGTTTTAAAAAATAAAAGTACAGTATTGGTTGAGGGGAAGGGGTAATAAACATTAGAAGGGCACATATAAAGTAATGTATAAACGAATAAATTAAATGATTTTATTTACGTCCATGACCTAACAGTCGGTGAGACCACAAATAGCTCCAGTGGCCACAACTGTTCAAAGATTAGCGGATCTAGTTGCTTGTTTAAGAAGGTTGTCCCTTCTCTTACTAATTTGAACTATCAGCTCTCCAAACACTTTTATTCTAGCTTCTTCAAATAGCTCCGCCATGGAGCCAACTCTTAATGTTTCCATATATTTGACTCGAATGTCTGTAATTTTTCAAGGATGAAATGTTTCTCCAATTCTAGTACTCTCGTGGTGCAAAGGACACGTATCCTCTCCTCCCACTTTTCTTTAAGTGTCATTCATCTACTTGTCTTACATCTAAGCTTGTGGGAACTAGCCCTTACTTGAGCTACGTGTATCGTCTCCTTCCATTTGTTTTTAGCCCCTACGTATGCCTTTTCGCAATTTGCATAGGTCAGGTTGAACAATGTAATATAATGTTTTCGTTTCCTACTTGTAGTCTTTCGTCCACATGACAGTCCTAAACCTTTCATTCACATAGTTTTTTATTTCTTTGTTATGGGTTGAGTATTCATTTAGGTTGATATCCCATCTACCAATTTGCTTTTGGTTTTGTTTCATACATGTGTTCTTCCTCCTATGCAACTCTTCACATCTTGTTGCCCTCTGCCACCTGCTCATCCCCATGTTTTCTGTTTTTTTCAAGGAACATCGTAGCCTGGCCATTATGGTTGCCTTTGATGGGAAAGTGCATATTTCTGCAAGGATTATTTCGTATGGAACTGAAGCCTTAATTTTGAGGTTGTTTGTAATCAAATGCTTTTGGATCCTTTCTATTTGTCTCCATTTCAAACTCGGCATACCATTAGCCCATAGCTCACACCCATAAACACCACCAAGGTGACAAGTAATCCAAGTAAAACCATGGTGGTCTTCCAATCCCATCTCTCAACATTCCTGCATCTATTTTAAAGCACATAAAGAACTCTCCGTCTAACTTGTATTCTTTTCATTCTACATGTATCCCAACTAAGTTTGTTGTGAATGCTTAGGCCGAGATACTTGTATTCTGATACCACTTCAAGAGACACTCCTTCAAATTGGAAGTTGAAATGCTTTTTTTTCCTCTTCAATGAGATCATCAAAATTTTCATTTTGTAAATATTCACCTACATCCCTATCCTATCCCTTTACAATTGAGTTTTAGGGTCTGTCAGTGGTCTCTTAAGTTTTGGGTTGCCTCTGTCATTAGAATTAGATCATTGGTAATATGGAAAGAGTTTTGTCACATACTTGGCCAAGTGGACCCCTTCCCCTTCATATTTGTTAATCAAGTCTTCTAGATTTTCGATATATTGCCCAAATGACGCCGGGGCAAAGGGCAGCCTTGTTTGACGCCTATGTCACTCCCGAAACATTTGGACAACCTTGCTTGCGTTTTGATTTTGGCCTTGACTTGCTGATATAATCTATCAATTGCCCCTATACTGGGACACCTAGTTTCTCCATTCTGCTTCATAATTTGTTTCTCAATACCATATCAAATGCCTTCTTGAAATCTACAAAGCAACAATACACTTCACCATTTTTATCTCAAAACTTTTCAACTAGGTGTCTAAGTGTGATAAAATGACTTATTCTTGAATGTTTTGGTGTGAAACCTGCTTGTCTTTGCTCTCTTTCCTTATTTCTCAACTCAACTGCTGATCCTAAATTCAATCCTACAGCCAAAATGTTTTACAAAGAGAGGATTGACCATAATAGTTTGATAGTTTAAATTGCTATTTACATCTCCATTCTTAAACAAGGGTATGGTTAGGCTAGTTGTTCACTCTGTCACGAAGTCATTTTGAATGACCCTATTGAATATTTCTCTGATTTGAGGTGCTAAAATTTTAGCTCCCCACTTTTATAAGTTGTTTATGTCCTAAGCTTTACCTTTTGCTAGTTTCTTAATCCCTTGTATGATGTCTTTAGTTGTGAAAATTTCTTCTCTGACATTGATTGTAAAGGTGCACCATTTTGCTTTTCATGTTCATACAATTGTTTTGAACACTCCAACCATTCAATTGTGATACTGATGTTCTCTGTTTGTGTTTTTTCCTTACGTAGCTCCCTCCAAAATCTTTTTGGCTCATATTTTTCTAAGTATATCAGCTCTTTCCTTGTTGTTTTAGTGTATTTTTCCTTTTTGTTCTCACCATTTGTTCATATATTAGAGAAATCTTGATCCAAAGTTCAGTCCTGGCATTGATCACCCCTAAGAAGGATGGATTGCAGAGTGATTACAAATTCAAGGGGGAATCAATCACAATGAAGTACAGGTTTCCTTTGCTAAGGATTGCCTAAGTGGAGCAAGCTATTTTTTGCATTGTTACACGGGGATGTGTCCCGTAGATTTTGGTGATGTCCTGAACATTTCAGGGTCTTGGGGACTTCGAGGGGATGTCCCCAATATTTTTAAATTTTTAAATTTTTCTGACACTTTTATTTTTAAAAATCTGTTGTTTTTACCAAAAGCATTGAAACCTAAGAGTGGCTATCATCATATCCAAATACAAGAAGGTGACAGATGGTTCAAGACCGAAGAAGTTATATGAGTGGCTAGTTATGCCATTTGGTATTGCTAACGCTCCGAGCATGTTTATGTGCTTGATGAAAGAGGCATTGACAACATTTCTTGACAAATTTGTTATTGTTTGCTTTGATGACATTCTAACTCGTAGCAGGCCAAAAGAGCATCATTTGGAGCATTTGTAAGTTGTTGTGCATACTTTGTGGGAAAAGTTATTACGTCCCCGCCGTCCCCTACGGCTGCTGCGACTTTTCCAATAAAAAAAAAGACTTTTAATACACAAAAACACATTTTTTTATTGTATATGACTAATAGCATAAAAGTAACATTCCTAACCTAACCCTAACCCTAAAAGTGCTATTTTATGTTATAAATTTACAATATGGGCTCATTTCATATTCACACCAAGCAAGAGCAAGAGCAAGAGTGAGAGCAAGAGCAAGAGCAAGAGCAAGAGCAAGAGCAAGAGCAAGAGAGGAAGAGCAAGAGTGAGAGCAAGGGCAAGAGGAAGAGCAAGGGGAAGAGCAAGAGCAAGAACAAGAGGGAGCAAGAGGTATTTATAATTTTATTTGCTTACAATACATGTTAAAGTTTTTTTTTTTTTAAATTTAGATTATATTTGCATTTGTTAGGGGCTGTTTTTTAGCATTTGCATCTACATTCACAATGTAATCATGCATATAGTTTGTAGGATTTTTAAAAATGCATATTGCATAGGGTTTGGTTATACAAACTACAATGTAAATGGTTACGTTTTTTTTTTTTTAATTACATTTTTATTTCTAGTTTAAAATTTATATTATTTTTGCATTTTTTAGGGGTTGTTTTTTAGCATTTGCATCTACATTCATAATGCAATCATGCATATAGTTTGTGGGATTTAAAAAAATGCATCTTGCATAGGGTTTGGTTGTAAAATTTAAAATTTAAATGGCTACGTTTTTTTTAAATTAATTCATTACATAATCAATCAATCATATAGTTATGGTTGTTTTTAATTCATTGCAGCAATCATCACCATGAGTTCTTCTACTGAGACTGAGTATGAGTATGAATCAGAGCATGAATCAGAGCAGGAGAGGGTTGAACGGGAAGTTGAGATAGGTGGCCGTGGAAGAGTTGGTGATGCCTGATGGGGAGAGTGAAGAAGGGACACAAATGTAGTGGGCGGCGGCAAGCTGGTAGTTCGGTGGTAGTCTTTACCAATTGCCCCTCTCAAATGTTGTCCAAATTTGCCATTGGACCATTTGATAAGAAGAAGCCATTGCAACAATTTGCCCAAATAATTGATAACCCCAAGTCTGGAGGGGGGAGCAAAGTATGGAAGTGCAACATATGTGCACTGACTTGGCATGGTAGTATCACTAGGACCAATGCACACTTGTTGCATCTTACAGGAAGGGGGGTTGGCACTTGTAAGGGTCTTTCACTAGAGCAGAGAGCTGAGATGGTGAGAATCTTCAATGGAAATACCACGGACAAAGTGCCAGAAGTTCGTGGTTCTACGGCTAATACTCCATTGAGCGCTCATAGGACTGGCAAACTTACTAATACTCTGGCTGGTTCTAGTTTTGAAGTGTCAGAAGTGGAAAGCAGAGGGAAGAGAAAGGCCGTGGGGGCAGCCCCAAATTCAGTTATTGACATGTTTGATTCAAAGGCAAGGGAAGAGGCAGATGATGCTATTGGGAAATTTTTCTATGCTGCTGGGATTCCATTTAATGTTGCTCGCTCTCCTTATTACAAGGAGGCTATGGCTAAGGTTGCAAAAGCAGGTACAAGTTATGTGCCTCCTGGAGACACAAAACTCAGGACAACAATCTTGGATAGAAACTATTCCAAGGTTAATGTATTGATGGAGGAGATGAAGGTGACATGGGTGTCACATGGATGCAACATTATCATGGATGGGTGGACGGATATTAGACACCGTCCTCTCATCAATATCATTGTCTCTTGCAAAAATGGACCGTACTTCTTGAGAGCAATTGATTGTTCTGGGAAGTGAAAAGATGTTGAGTTTCAGTATCAGATTTTGAAGGATGCCATTGAGGAGGTTGGACCTTCAAATGTTGTACAGGTTATCACAGATGCAACTTATGTGTGCAGAGCAGCAGGCAAGCTAGTGGAGCGGGAATATAGGCATATTTATTGGACTCCATGTTGTGTGCATGCCATGAACAATGCACTGAAAGACATAGGGAAGATTCAGTGGGTTAACCAGATAGTGACTAATGCCAGAGATGTGCAGAAGTTCATATGCAATCACCACACATCATTGGCACTTTTTCGAAATTTTTCGAAGAAGGAATTTTTGAAACCAGTTGACACCCGCTTTGCATCCTATTTTATTTTGTTGGAGAGGATGTCCGAGTTGCAGGAGCCCCTGCAAATTATGATTATGACACAGGATTGGACTAGGTGGCGTGAGTCCAAGACAGATCAAGGGAAAAGAGTGAAGGAAGTGGTGTTGCGGGAAACATTTTGGGTTGATATGAAATACATCATATCAATTATAGCTCCAGTTTTTAGTGTCATCAAATATGGGGATTCTAACAGCCCCAATCTTGGTGAGATCTACGAGTGCATTGATAGCATGCTTGGGCAAATGAAGGCAGCTATTCGGGTGAGGGACCCCACTTTGGAGTTCTATAATGAACATATACAGCCCATTATTCAGCGGAGATGGGAGAAGTTGAACACTCCTCTTCATATGGTTGCGTATGCACTGAATCCCAAATGGTATGTGGAGAGGCCAGGCAGAGTTGTCCCATTGGATGATGATGAGGTGAAGAAGGGCCTTATGAAGGCTTTTAAAAAAATGTACACTCCACAAGAGGCTTCACAGATCAGAATGGAGTGGCTCGACTTCACTGAACTCGATGGGTACAAAACATCAGCAAAGGCAGACAGGGTAACATTAGCACAGGAGAAACCAGTGAGTTGGTGGCGACTGTATGGGCTTCCAGGATTGCTGCGACCACTTGCCATTCGCCTCCTTTCCCAGGTTTCTAGCTCCTCTGCCTCTGAGAGGAACTGGTCTACGTATGGTTGGATACACTCTGTTAAGAGGAATAGGCTTACCTCTGCGAGAGCGGAGAAGCTTGTAGCTGTACACAGTGCTTTGCGTCTTATAGATCACAAGACACCTGAGTACAAACAAACTCCAGCATTACGGTGGGATGTAGATCCCGAGGAGCCGAGGCAGGTTGAAGAGGACAACACTGTGCAGCGAGGATTGATTGGGCTTACCTTTGAGGACGAGGATGCTAGTACCAGCGAGGAGGAGTTCATGGATATTGCTTCAGATGGAGATTCTGATTTTTAGGCTGATACTTGTAGTTGTCCTCTTTTTTTGTAATATTGACAATAGACAATTGTTGGTGTATTTGGCTATGAGATTAATGATATGAATATTAGCTATTGTCACTTGATCAATCGTATTTTAGAATGGTTTTACTTTTATATTTTGTAATATTAATATATTTCAAATTTCAAATTTCAGCTTGTCTCATATTCAAAATTCAAATATGTATTATGAATTTTCAATTTATGACATTAACATATTGATATTATAGTGTATTTGATGTTTATGAGTTCAAGTTTCACCTTATTTAAATCTCAAATGGTTTTATTTCAGCTTATTTATATAATTTAGTCACTATATCTTTTTATTTTAAATATTTATATATTTTTTAATCAGCGGTCCCCCCGCCGTCCCCAAAATTTAGAAATTTTTTGCCATCCCGGAAACGCCGTCCCCCCGTCCCCCTGTCCCAGGTAACTATGATTTATATGGACTAATCAATTTTCATAGGGATTTTATCAAAAACTTTACTAGGATAGGTGCACACTAACAGATTTTTTTTGAGATGTAAGGTTCTTATGTGGAATTATAAAACACAAGATAGCTTTGAGTTTTGAAGAAAAATGTGACATAAGCACCCATGTTAGTTTTGCCAAACTTTAACGAAGATTTTTAGTTGGATGTGATGATGTAAGTTAAGTAGACATTGGTGTGGTATTGAATTAAGGAGGTCATCCTATTGCTTATTTTAGTGAAAATTGAATGAAACAAAGATATACTTTGTATAAGACAATGTCACGTGGGATGCATCCCCTATATTTTTGTGACATTTTGGACGTCCTAAACGTTTTGGGGACTTGGAGGACGTTCCAAAAAAAAAAAAAAAAAAAAAATTAAAGTTTTATGATGCTTTTGCTTTTAAAAAGCTGTTATTTTTATCAAAAACATTAAATTATAATCTCAAAAGTACCTAAAATACATTAAATATAGTTTAAATCTCTACATTTAATTGAATAGAGTTAAAATAAATAAACATTAATTTTTACACGTTATTTTAATAGACGTCCTCCTGTCGTCCCCAAAATTTGAAAAAAATTATCCTAGAAACCCTGTCCCCAAGTCCCCCATCCCGAGACTTAGTTAACTATTGTATATGATCAAGAATCCTATGCTATTGTCCAACTTAAAGCTTTAGAGACATTATTTATTGCCTAAATAATTTGTTTTATAGCCCTAAAGTTTATTAATTTGCAGCCAGATTTTGCAGCCAGATTTGAGCCAGAGGCATGGTAAATGGATTGAATTGTTGCAGGAATATACTTTTGTATTGAAGCACAAGACAAGGAAAAAAAAAGGTTGCAAGTGCGGTGAGTAGAGATTTGAGTTGCTTGAATGGATTGAATTGTTCCAGGAATATACTTTTGTATTAATGCACAAGACAAAGAAATATTCCTGGAACAATTCAATCCATTCAAAACAGAGCTAAAGGAAATAATTATCTGAGGAGGATAAATATTTTGGAGAAGCTTATAAGGTATGTCAAAATCCAACTGAGTTTGATGGATCTCCATTCTCTTGGGTTATTTCAGGAGGATAAATATTTTGGAGAAGCTTATAAGGTATGTCAGAATCCAACTGAGTTTGACGGATCTCCATTCTCTTGGGTTATTTCATTTACGAGATTTTTCTCAGAAGAAAATAGTTATGCATTCCTAATAGTTCTTTAAGAGATTATATAATTAAATAATCGCATAGTGGTGATTTAAGAGATTGAATTGGTCATGATGAAACGATAGCAGCAGTAGATAAAAGGTATTATTGGACTTAATTATGATGAGATGTTACTAGATTTGTTGAAAGATTCTATATGCCAAGTAGCCAAATAGACATGGGAAGACATGTATGGATTTTTTATTGGGCCTGCCATGGACGCGGAGAGTTTGATTCTATTTTAGTTGTTGCCGACATGTTTTCAAAATGGTTTGTTTTCTTCCTTGTACGAAAACAACCAATGCAAGTAAGAAGGAAGCTTTTCTTTCATAAAAATTACATGGATTGCCAAAGATTATTACTCCCGACTGGGAACAAGGTTTTTGACTTATTTTTGGAAGACTTGGAAGACATTATGTAAAAAGTCAGACGGCAGTTGTTAATAGGTCCTTCGGTAATTTATTGAGATGCTTAGCTGGAGAAAGACCAAAACAGGGAGATGATGTGTTCCCTCAAGCCAAATTTGCATATAATAATTATGCGAATAGGACTACATGTCACTCTCCATTTCAGATTGTCTATCAATTGAGTCCCGAATGTGTTTCAGATTTGGTAAAGTTGCCAGCTGAAGGACAAAGGTATGATGATGCAGAAGGATTTGCAACAGTTGCATAAACCAATCAGGACGCAAACTGCACAAAGAAATGCCAATACAAAGAGAATGCAGATGTTTAAAGAAGAGATGAAGTTTGAAATTGGATATGTTGTCATGGCATTCTTGACAAAGGAGATTTTCTAAATGAGAGTATAAAAGATGAGATACCACAAAATAAGTCCTTGCAGAATTTGAAGAAATTTTGAGACAATGTTTATCAGTTTAAAAGCTACTAGAGAGCATTAATATATATACTATTTTCAATGTTGCAGACTTATATGCTTATCATGGAGGGGATCTACCGAGGTCGCAGATGAAGAAGAAGATGTAATGGAATGGCAAAAATAATTTGCTAAAACAGAGCTAGAGGAAATAGAAGATTATTAGATGAGAAGACTAATCAAACTTGTCCCTGCAGAATTTTGAAGAAATTTTGAAACAGTTCTTATCAGAGGGAGTTATCAGAGAGCATTATATATATATATATATATATACTATTTTCAATATTGCAGATTTATATGCTCATCGTGGAGGGATCTACCCAAGGTCACTGATGAAGAAGAAGATGTAGTGGAATGGAAAAAACAATTGCTCAAAACAGAGCTAAAGGAAATACAAGATGTATTAGATGAGAAGACTACTCAAACAAGATACCCCCAACACAAGCAGTATTTGGTCAAGTGGAAAAGAAAGACCCCAAGAAGAAATCACATGCGGTTCAGAAATGGAATCTAATGATCTTGAAAGAAAAAGATTACTCGAACTTCTTCCAACCAGGGGAGAATGATGCAAAAGCATCCAGAGAAGTTTTGAAGTTTTGAAGTTTTGTCTCTCTTAGAGAATAATAAAAGTAGATTCAATTGGATATTTTTACAAAGCAAGCAAACTAGCTATCACAAACTTATTTTGTAATTCAATTCTTGTTTTGGTGAGGAAAAGAATTTGCAATTGGGTTTTGGTATTGTATGTAATCTCGTCTTTAATTTAACAATGTAGAAGATGAGTAAGTTGAACAGAATGAAAGAGTTGCAATAACTGAAATGTTTACCAACAAAAAGGAAAAGTTCAAAATTGTAGTTCTTGCAGTACCGTGGGATTGCTTGTAATGCCTCGGACTCCACTTTCAATCAGTGGCTTCAAATCACTAACTGGACGCCTGAGGTTGTCATACCAAGGGCTCTGTCCCTGCTGTTCATAGAGCTCATGCAGAAGTGTTTTCTTTTCCACTTTAGGCTCTTGTTCTGCAAGTGTACACTTTATCCTACAAACACCGAATATGAAATTATTAAAAATGGCAGTAGATCAAATTGGTTCTTGATTTCTTACTCTGTACAATAAAGTCATTAACAGGTGGGTCCAATGATGTTTACAAGGCAGTTATAAGTACCATATAGAACTAATATAAGATTTTTTTCCGAAAATGAATACTTACTTTTTCTCCAAATGAATATAAAAGGAAGCAATCAACCGAAACAATTTGCAGAATTGAAAAGAAACTAATACATATGACTGAAATATTGAGAATTCAAAAAAATTGTCGTCTCCTTGAAGAAGAATTTTGAAGTTGTCTCAACTCTCAACAATGTCATGCCTTGTTTTAGGCTTCATAATCACTTTCTTCTCCATAGCTCCAAGACAATTTCCTTTTAAGAAAATCCATCAGTGAAGAGACAAGTCAATATGAACATGGTGCCATCATACATGTATTCAAAATCTTTTAAGTTTGAAGGTTTGTTTGGAATATGTATTGTACCCTGATTTGCAGAAAGCATAATGTTTTCCTCAGATACCCAATGCAGTTAATTCATAAAGTGCTTTCAAGAGTTTTACAAGGACGATCTGCAACTCAAAGTTCACTGCAATTCGCTATGTAGTTGTGGCATAATTTTATTTTTTTTTTTAAAATCAAATATTATATTAAACTTTAAAGCAGTAAAAAGCTTACACAAAACAGATTCCTGAGAGAGTAAAATTCAGGTAATATACAATTTTTACCAGATAGATCATGGTTACATCAAAATAAGAGGACTCGGATTTATGATTTTGTGATGCAATCCTCAAGACCCACTGACTAAAGAAAAGTAATATTGTTGATAATATTTTCTATTACTGACAGTCCTAACTATTCAGAACTTCCTGTGTACATCATTAAACTGCTATCTTTCATGCTGACTATTTACAGATGTATGATCAGTCGTTGATTTAAAACCCCTGGCTTCATCATGTATGTTCTGTACTTGTTTTGCATGGGTCAATGCAAAAAAAACCTAAAACCCTTAACACAGAATTATGTAGTGACCCCTGAGAAGGATTGGCAGAGTTACTTTCCTCATTTGTTGTCCTGGACATCAATTTGCATTGACAGGGTTGACATAGGGGTTTGTAGAGAGCAAGATGCCACACAGGGCCCCTCATGGTTGCTGCAGTTGATCTCCCTGCCTGAGTAGCATGAAGCCGTAGCATTATGAGATATTTAGTTTCAAGTGCCTGAATAACATTATTGGAGGTAAATTGGTCTTTCTCTCGTAACATTTGATCCAGGGGGCGTATTTTATTTAATTTTTGTTTTCTTTTGGGAAATATATTTTGCAAAGAAATATATGTAGTTAAAGTTCAAAAAGTGGCACACAGATGACCACATACTAAATGAAGTTGAGCATTAGACAAAAAAGATGAACCCATCAAAGACTAACACAAGAATGTTAAATCTGGCTCAAATACTGGAAAATTCATTCCGAGAACAACTCTTGAAATAGCAATATTTTGTCGATTGACTGCAAAAAGTATTCCAAAAAAGTTTGAGAATCATACCAACAACAAAGTATAGTGATATTAGTCAAAGAAATTTGGATGTCAAGCAACATCAATACTCGCAAAAACAAAATGGAGAAGAAGATGATGATGACTCGAAGTTAGGCGATCATTAAACTAAGAAGTAAGATGGATAGAAAAAGGAAAACACGGATAAGTCAAGCATGTAGTGCTTAAAATGTCCACCATATGAAAATATGATAAACAAACCAAAGAAGACAAGCAGGAATAATGACACCACACAGCTTCAAGTGGAGGGTAAAGAAACCAAGCAAGTAGTAATCGCGGAAATCACAGAAGAGGCAGCAAAAGGAAAAACAGGTAAGTCAGGTGTATGGTTCTTAAAATGCCGACCATATGGAAATATGAAAAATAAACCAAAGAAGATAAACAAGAATGATGACACAACACAGCTTAGTGGAGGTTAAAGAAACCAAAGAAGTCAGCAAGCAAGTAGTAATAGCAGAAATCACAGAAGAGGCCCAAGTACAGCATTTCAGCGAGATAAAAAGGCAGACCTGTCATTCAATGCAGAATTTGCAACAAGTGGGAACATTTTGCAAAAGAGTGGCCCAATGCTGGAACAGAAGTTTCAAAGCTACATAAAGGGTGTGGTCCAAGCAATCGTGATGAAAGTGATTGTTTAAAAATTAAATAAGCCAACATGGTAGAAATTGAAGAGAAAGAATGGAATAAGTATTTGTTAGCAGTGTTACCTAAGACGCCGAATGGCGGAAATATAAATATTTAAAATATAAAAACATAGTGGTTAAACTATATAAATAAGCTGAAATAAAACCATTTGAGACTTAAATAAGATGAAATAAAACCATTTGAGATTTAAATAAGCTGAAATCATAAATATCAAATACATTTAAATTATTAATTAATAATTATACATAATTTAATAAAACCATTTCAATTTGAGACTTAAAATTAAATAAGCTGAAATAAATTATAAAACCATTGTGATTGATCAAGTGACAATAGTTGATATTCATATCATTAATCTCAAATTCAAATACACCAACAATTGTCAATATTACAAAAAGAAGACAAGTTTCAGCCTAAAAATCAGAATCAACATCTGAAGCAACATCCATGAACTCCTCACTTTGGAACTATCATCCTCGTCCTCAAAGGAAAGCCCAATCAATCCCCGTTGCATAGTATTGTCCTCTTCTACTCCTTGGCTCCTCGGGATCTACATCCCATTGTAATGTTGGGGTCTACTTGTACTCAGTTGTCTCACTTTGTGTACAACTACAAGTTTCTCCGCTCTCGCAAAAGTAAGCATATTCCACTTAACAAATTGGATTCAACCATATGAAGTACAATTCCTCTCGAGAGGCGAGAGATGCTAGAAACTCCGGGAAAGGAGGCGAATTGCAAGCATTTACAGCAGTCTTGGACGCCCATATAGTGGCCACCAACTCACAAGCTTGTCATATGCCAATGTTGTCGTGTCCATCATTACTGCAGTTTTGTACCCATCAACTTCAATGAAGTCGAGCCACTCCAATCTAATCTATGAAGCCTCCTGTGAACTACAAATTTTTTAAAGGCCTTCATAAGGCCCTTCTTCACCTCACCATCATCTAAAGGGATAACTCTACCTAGCCTCCCCAGATACCATTTGTGATTCAATGCATTTATGCAGCCATATGAAGTAGGGTATTCAACTCCTCTCATCTATGTTGAATGATGCGTTGAATATGAGTGGGGTCCCTCACCCAAATAGTTGCCTTCATTTGCCCAAGCATGTTGTCAATGCACTCATAGATCTCACCAAGATTGGGGTTATTAGAATCCCCATATTTGATGACGCTAAAAACTAGAGTTATAATTGATGTGATGTATTTCACATCAACCCAAAATGTTTCCCTCACCACCACTTCCTTCACTCTCTTCCCTTGCTCTATCTTGGATTCACGCCACCTAGTCCAATCTTGTGTCATAATCATAACTTGCAAGGGCTCCCAACTCAAGCATCCTATCCAACAAAATAAAATAGGATGCAAAGCAAGTGTCAACTAGTTTGAGGAATTCCTTCTTCGAAAAGCTTGAAAGAGTGTCAATGATGTGTGGTGATTACATATGAACTTTGCACATCCCCTGGCCTCATTTATTATCTTCTTTGACGCACTAAATCTTCCTTATGTCTTTCAAGTGCATTGTTCATGGCATGCACGCAACATGAATATGATTGTAGGCACGCTCCACTAGCTTGTTTGCTACTTTGCACACATAAGTTGCATCTGTGATGACTTGTACAACATTTGAAGGTCCAACCTCCTCAATGGCATCCTTCAAAATCTAAAATGGAACTCAACATCTTTCCGCTTCCCAAAACAATCAATTGCTCTCAAGAAATACGGTCCATCTTTGCAAGAAACAATGATATTGATGAGTGGACGGTGTCTAATATCCGTCCACCCATCCATGATAATGTTGCATCCATGTGACACCCATGTGACCTTCATCTCCTCCATCAACAGATTAACCTTGGAATAGTTTCTATCCAAGATTGTTGTCCTCAATTTGGTGTCTTAGGAGGCACATAATTTATACCTATTTTTGCTACCTTGGCCATAGCCACCTTGTAATAAGGAGAGCGAGTGGGCATGAAATGGGATCCCAACAGCATACAAAAATTTCTTGATAGCATCATTTGCCTCTTCCCTCGCCTTTGAATCAAACATGTCTACAACTGGATTGGAGGTTTCCCCATGACCTTTCTCTTCCCCCTGCTTTCCACTTCTGTCATTCCAAAACTAGAACTAGCCAAAGTATTCTTGTCAATCCTAAGAGAGCTCAAAGGAGTGTTAGCCTTATTGCTAGTACCACGAACTTATGGATCGTTGTCGTGGTATTTCCATTAAAAAGTTTTTTCATCTCTGCTCTCTGATCTAGTGAAAGAGTTTTACAAAAGACCAACCCCCTTCTGCAAGGTGCAACAAGTGTGCATTAGTCCTGGTGATGTTGCCATGCCAAGTCAGTGCACATATGTTGCACTTCCATAGTTTACTCCCCCCTCCAAACTTGGGGTTCTCAAGTATCTCAACAAATTGTTGCAATGGCTTCTTCTTATCAAATGGTCCAATGGCAAATCTAGACAACATTTGAGAGGGGCAATTGGTAGCACTACCAGTTGAACTACCAGTTGTTGTTGGCACTATATTTTGTCTCACTTCACCTCCCCCAATTATGTCATCACCAACACTTCCACCTATCTCAAGTTCAACCCTCTTCTCCTTTGATTCATAACCATACTCAAAAGAAGAACTCATGGTGATGATTGTTGGGGCTACAATGAATTAAAAAAACCATAACTATATGCAATGAATTAAAAAAATGATAACTATAAGTATAGGCAATGATTATAATTTTAATTTATAAACAAACAAAACAGCCATAACTATATGTATTATGCAATGAATTAAAAAAATACCTATATAGTATATGTAATGATTAAGAAAAAGTAAAACATTCATAACCATATGCATTGTGCAATGAATAAAAAACAGCCATAAGTTATAACTACATGCAAATTGCAATCACAATGATTTAAAAAAACCAGCCATAGGCTATTAGGCCCATAACTAATACTATATGCAACAAAATTAAAAATATTAAAAAACAAAAACATAAAAACTGAAACATCAAACATAGCCATTCATAGTATTAAGTTTTTCATTTTTGTATCTACATTCATGTGTATCAATAAATTTGTATTTATAATGTTATTGTTTCTATAAATGTGTAAAGTTAAACCTAGCCAAGCCTATTCAACGTATCATTGAATCAACGATCAAGAGTTTTATGTTTTAAGATAGAATATAAAAAAACCTAACCAGTAACAACCAAACCCTATGCAGTATGCATTTTGTAAAATCCTACAAACTATAAACATGATTACATTGTGAATGTAGATACAAAAACTTAAAAACAGCCCCTAAAAAAGCAAATAGAATCTAAATTTTAAAAACTAGAGACTATTATCAAGCATTGTAAGCAAATAAAATTATAAATACCTCTTGCTTACTTCTTTCCCTTCTTCCTCTTGCTCTTTCTTCTTCTCTTTGCTCACTTTGCTCAAGTGTGAATATTGAATGTGATATGGAATGAGGCCATAGAGTCATTTTATAACTTAGAATGTCACTTTTAGGGTTAGGGTTATGTTATTATGTTTGTTTTATATTATTATTACTTTCAATTAAAAAAAAGTCAAAAAGTGTTTTTGTTTAAAAAAATGTAAATGTTGTTGTGACGTGGAGGACGTCTGGACATCCCCACAAGTCCCAGGCGTCCCAGGACATCCCCTATCTTTTTGGACGTCTCGGGGATGTTTCCCTTCTTCTTTGCAATGTTGGAAATGTCAAGGGACGTTTCCACCTGTCGCGACGTCCCTAGAACGTCCGAGATGTCCCAGCACTACTAGGCTTTAGGTGGGGTGCATCCCCACGCAACATTGTTTGTTAGTTGTGACAAGGGCAGCTGAGAAAAGGTAGTTGGACATTTTAATATAGCAACAAAAATTAAGGCATAATACAGGATGTTCAAGATATCAATAATCAATCTAATGATATATGTCGGTTGTAGGAGGCTACACCATTGCAAAATTCGATAAATCGGGAATGGGCAGACCTGAATCTAAAAAGAAGAGAACAGTGAAGAAAGGCAAGAAAGTGAGGAGATAAAAGCAGATGCATTACAAGAATTAGTGTCCTTAATAAATGAGATGATAATCACAGTTCTAGTAAAATGACTTGTGGACTTCTCATAATTAGCAAAAGTACAAACATAAGAATTTGCACAAACACAAGCACCACAAAGGAAAGAGAATGGAACAAACGTTTTAATGTTGGGAAAGATGGAATCCTAATAATAACCGTTGACGTTGCACGTACAGTTCTCCCTAATGCTTTAATTGATGGAGGACCATGAGAAAATATTCTGCCAGTGAAAAAGGAAAAATAGGAAACCCTGCATTAATACCAGCAGACTTTTGGACTAAAACGGAAATCAAATAACTCCATCTGTATTTTATTAGATAAAGAAACACAAGCACCACAAAGGAAAGAGAATGGAACAAACATTTTAATGTTGGGAAAGATGGAATCCTAATAATAACTGTTGACGTTGCACGTACGGTTCTCCCTAATGCTTTAATTGATGGAGGACCGTGAGAAAATATTCTGCCAGTGAAAAAGGGAAAAAATAGGAAACCCTGCATTAATACCAGCAGACTTTTGGACTAAAATGGGAAATCAAATAACTCCAACTGTATTTTATTAGATAAAGACAATTTAGATGCCGGGAAAAAGTTGAGTTTCACATTAATGATTATAAAAATGGAAAATGGATTGCAAAATTACAATCAATTCTAGGCAGACCATGGCTGGAATAAGTTAAAGCAATCCACGATTGGGAACATAAGACAATCAAGACATTTTATTGCATGGAAAAACTGAAGCGTCACCTTCATGGTTAAAAAAGGGTGAGTGTATTGCAACGTCACAATGCAATACTAGGTAGACCGTGGCTGGAACAACTTAAAGTGATCCATGCATAGGACAATCACAGTAAAAAACTGATAGATCTTGATTGACAAAATATAAAGATAAAGATAAAAGATAGAGGATACTATAATTGGTGATGAACAATCCATTTCAAGTAGTGGATCAGACTCACAAGAAAAATTTGAACCTAGAGAACATGTGGTATTAAAATGGGATGAATATTTGAAGGACAGCAATTTTTTAGGATGAAGACTGCTACAATGGTACAGTGTAGACATCTAAATTTGGTCTTTGACACTTTCCAACATCAGTCTTTGGCACACTTGGACAGTTAACATATTTCTTACTCTTGAACACACTTTCCTACCATCTGTTTACCCGTCCAATCACAATGCAATACTAGGTAGACCATGGCTGGAACAAGTTAAAGTGGTCGATGATTAGGAACATATGACAATCACGGTAAAAAAACTGATAGATCCGGATTAACAAAATATAAAGATAAATGATACTATAATCGGTGAGGAACAAACAATTTCAACTAGTGGCTCAGATTCAAAATAAAAATTTGAATCTAGAGAACATATAGTATTCAAATCGGATGAATATTGAAGGACAAATAGTTTTTAGGATGACTGTTACAATGGTATTGCAGACACCTAAATTTGGTCTTTGACACTTGATAACATCAGTTATTGGCACACTTGGACAACTGACATATTTCTTACTCCTGAGCACACTTTTCAACCATCCATGTACCTATCCACTTTCTTAGTCACCTGCATTTGCCAATCATATTTATTCAGGATCAGCTCTGTCCATACAGGAACACCTTAGAAATTCTAGACATTCTCCAATCATTACATCCCTACTCCCTACGTCCAAACAGTACCAGAAACCTCGGACATTGTTGTATGGCGGCAGTGTTCCACTCTGTTGGTAGTGCCCAGGAATGACCAATAGCTACTTTCCAAATTTAAGCATATTCATTAGGTTGGCCTAGACATGTTTCAAGAGTTGGCTATTGCAGAAAATTAATGAAGAGCCAGCCTATATATACAAATGACCCCTAAGGTCATCGCTTGACTCTCATCTCCCTTGAAGCACCCCTATCACCTAAGGCACTATTACACATCTTGGAAATCTTTACACAAAAGGCATAGACACATCTCAAATCTTCAAAGAGAAGCCTTAGACCAGTCCACTGAGTCAAATTTGAATACAAAGAAGTCAAAGTTGCATGGTGCCAAGTGTCAAAGTTCAAAGGAAGGATCGCATACAATTTTTACATTCACACACTCACATAGGTCTGAGAACTACGTGCAAGTTGAGTAATCTTTGGAGTAGTAGTACTTAGGCGATGCTCATTTTTTAAAATCATCATAGGGGTGTGCTAAGGTCTATCCACAACCCAAAGAGCTAACCCCTTTTCAAGATGTTTTATTATCAAGCATGCATTGCTAGGGTTCGGACAAAGAAGAATCGCATATGCTTCATCGCATCAAATCGAAGGATCCAAACGCCTCAAAACCAAATTGTAGAGACGGACTAAGGGCTCCATCTAGTTTCAAGCCTATAACTCCCTCCCAGACAATGCCATCAAATAGAAGCATTCCACTTTGATGGTAGTGCCCAAACAACTCCTATGCCCCTAATTTTCACAAGACATGCTGAAAACACATTTCTAAACTGGCTCCAGGCACTGCACTCTCTATGCATCACTCCTACTGGAAGAAACCAGTTGGATCTTTCCATCAAATACTTTATAGCATTGTCTCTCTATTTTCTCTTTAGAAATGTTCAAATAAACCATAAGTTGGGTTCAGATTACAGTACTTCACCATCTTTATTTGATGATCTGAATCAGGTCAATTTTAGTTACATTTCATACCTTTGTGTGTGTAAACAAGTAAAACACAAAGTTGCAATACAAATTTATATAGCATATAAGGAAGTGTTTCTCGACTTATAATGGTTTTAAGTGAGGGCTGTGAGAGTTATGCATACACCATGTTGATCTAATACCAGGAGCCAATAAGAAAATCATATAGGATGAATCCAAGAAACACAACTAGAGTTCATGAGGAATGTTAGAATATGGTATCATTTTTAAGGTAGCCATAAATGGCTGGGTGTTTCCAGTGGTTATTGCACCTAAAAAAATACTAAGAAACTCAGTTTGTGGAGACTTTAGGAATTGAAATGGAGTCACAAAGAAAGACCCCTTTCCGATACCATTCACAGACTCAAGTTTGGAGGAAGTAGCAAGCAGCAAGTTATACTCCTTTCTAGATAGATTGTCAAGATACAATCAAATAACGATAGCAGAACGTAAAAATAAATGTTAGAAAAACTTTGGTTAGTGCTCACATTATCTGGGATAGTAATATCATGTGCGTGTAATGCGAGAATTGCTCACGATAAATAGTGAGTAATAGTTAGTTTGTATTAGTGATTTGTAACAAACAAATCACTTAGATATATTATATGAGTTGTTATCAATAACTCAAATATATTTGGGATATATTGTTATATGTAAGTTTGTATGTGAATAGTGGTGGTTGAAACCACTCACGTATATAAGAGGTGGAGAGATATTTGTGGGATGTGGAGATTTCCTATTTTATAAGAAACACACTCCAATATATTTGTATGAGTGTTTGAATGAAACATAATTTTAAAAAAGTAATATCAATGTTTTATTGTGTCAAGTTTGATCCAAATTCTCATTTGGCATTAGAGCGAGTTCATCATTTTTGTAATGGAAGTCTAAAATATTTATGAGGGGTAAAGTCTCTTTGTTATTGCCCCAATAGATGCAAGTCTAGTTTTATTGAAAAAAATTCCTACGAATGCGATCTCTAATTACAAGCCATGTTTTGTAGTATCCGTTCTGGTTTGCGTAGATTGCGGGATTAGTATTTTATTCATAGTCTGCTCCAAAGGGCGTTGCAAGTTGAAATTGAAGGGCGGACTAAGCTTAAATTTCCAGTGATCCTTTTGACAATCGCGCTTAGCCTACATTGTTGATGTTTTAATAAACATTATGTATATTACAACAAAGCATTAGATCTTTGAGCTTCATTACGGTGAAGCAACGTCATTGTTTGAAAGCACGGGCTCGGAAACAATTTCCATTCTACAGTCAGGACTCAGCAACCACTCCTAGTGCCACCAGCTCCAAACAGCCAGCTCCATCAATTGAGAGCCTTCGGTCACCAAACGGCCCTTAGGTGGATCGGGATTACGATCAACCCTCGCTCCTTCAACCACGAGTTCCCTGTAGACTCTAAACACGAGGTCCTAAACACCAACGGCACCTCCCTATGTGCTCCAACTCGTCCTCCTACATTGCTCCACCGACGACTCTCCAAAGCTCCCATAACCCTGTGGAGATTTCACTCAATCCACTACCCATTTGACCATTGTTCAGAATCAAGTTTTTGCATTGTTGATCAACTACTTCGGCATTGTGAAGAGATAGCACGGATCCTCACCATTATAATCTTGCCTCATCCTATTTGTTACTAGATCCTCCATGTGCATTTCTCCAACCTAGTAGAAGCATGCAACAAAGAGGAGACATTTTCTTGATGAGTTGGGCATGTTTTCTTCGGACCTTGCATTCTCTACACATGATCCGGGTGACTAGGATTCAAGCCATTGTGAGTTATAAAGATACGAAGTCCTTTGGTATCCGTGTTTTTCTTTAATGATGCACACCCGACATTACAACATTGCCTTTTGCAAAACCACCGACTCGTGCTCACATTAAACTCGGCATTGGAAATTGATCCCCATGGTTTAATATAAAGAAAAGGTGTGTTTTCAATTCTATCACCGTATTATCAAAATTTTATAGCAAATCTTGGATAAAAACTTGTAGCAGCACAACACATAACAAACTAGGCTATCATTATTTTTGCTAAAAATTTCAAATCAAGAAGACCACGGGTCTAACCCCACAAGTATTGCTTTAGTGGTGGTAACGAATTGCAAGGAGGGCTAATGCTATTTAAGTTGGTCTAATATATTCTAGTCTTAATCTTATCAAGTGTCGTCGTGGTAGTTATCGTGTGTCAAGTTTTGTCTCATTAAATAATATTTATAAATTGGCATATCATTGTTTCATCTAGGTTATATAGTCGTTGTGTCATCAATCCAAACGAGTCTTAAGTCATTAAAATGTCAAGTAAGAGTGTTTAAATGAAAGTTTTATTTATTCCATGTCATTATAGTATATATGTCAAAATTGTCATTTCTATTGTCTAGTCATTATCAAAGTTGGTCAAAATTTGTGAGTCAAAAGTCTAAAAACTAAAAAAAATTGCCTCACAGACGCATTTTTGGTGTAACCCAATGTCCCTGAAAATAAATTATTTTACATTGCTATTTTTCCTTATGTGGGGGAATAATATACAATGTGAAAATCATTGAGCGTCATGATCACATTCCGCCATAGTTACCTAAGACTCCGGGACAGTGGGACATAGGGACGGGGGTTTCCGGACAGCAATTTTTTTGAAAATTTGGGGACGGAAAGGGGACGGCTAATAAAAAATATATAAAAATATATATAATTTATTAATTTTACAAATATAACATGAATAATTCAATAAACTAAGACTTAAAATTGAAAGTTTGAAGATTGAAACCATTAATGATTAATCCAATTATTCATCTGCATCAGCTTCAAAAGATTTCGACGGGGATTTAAGAGGTAAGAGTCTTTATTTGAGGTTTTTCATTTTACTTTTTTCTGTTTCCCATTTAAGTAGATCTATATGTTTTGAAAATTAATACGTTTGTAATGTGATTTCATCCACTACTACATGGGTAACTGCATCTATATGTGGTTGACGTACCTATTACAAAGCCACTGATTAGAACATAACAAGAACAAGAGTAACTGTTACACTGTTCTCATGATTTTCAAATGCTAACACTCGACTAAGCTAGCTATATCTAGTTAGTGTCTGCTGCAAGTCCACAGAAAACTACAATATCTTTATAGAAAATTAAGCAAGCATAAAGATTACTCATTTTTCTGAATGCCACAACATTGTACAAACTATAATCTCTACTTTTTCCTTTTTTAAAAAATTGTGACTATTATATTTTATATTTGAGAATAGGATTACATACATTCTGATCCTTGCTACATGCAGATGGGTCTGAAGCAAAAACTTCTGCGATATATAAAATCTTAAATATGCAGCAAACAAACAAAATGTCCTATCACTGAAACAGAAAGAACCATAAACTATCTCCAGATAACCAGCAACGAAGAATTAACAAACACTAGTTGTATAGTGTATGACTGAAAATTTATAAAACTCGACCTGTGACCATTACTTCATATCATCAGACATAACATGGAGGAGCAACAATACTTCTGCAGTTTATGGCAATTATGAGAAATCTGCATGTTGTTTTTTACTAGAATGTATTAAAAGTTTAAAAAATATAAAAAAGTATTATAAAACTGAAATTCACATGTTTTAATGTTGGAAAAGTGCAGATTTCGTTGGGGACGTTGTGAAGTCCCCGGGACGTCACGAAGTCCCCAAAGCACCCGGGACGTCCCGGGTGCGTTTCTGGTTTGTGGGGGACGTCCCCCTTTTTTCTGGAAATTAGGGACGGCAGGGAAACGTCTCATCCCCGTCCCCAAGTCCCCGGGACATCCCGGACATCCGGGACATGAGGAAAATGGCCGGGACGCGTCCCCGCGTAACACTGCATTCCGCTCGATTAACAACGACACCTTTGGAGGATGGAGGACAATTAGCATCCTCTCACCAACCACAAGCAACAAAGCCACACAATGAAGTTGCGGCATGTGTTTGCAGCATGTGTTTTTCAGAATTTGTTTTTCCGTTGTAGGTAATGTCCCTATTCTAAATAAAATTAATAATTTAACCTAAGCAATAAAAAGTAACTTATGATATAAAGGCACTTATATTCTATTATTAAAGTGACTTTATGATAAAGTGCATTCATAACGATAAAATAGAAATAAGGAAGTCACTTTATAAATTAAAAGTCACTTTTAGTCCCACATGGAGCGCCCAACTTGGAAAAAGGCAATGAAAGGTTATAAAAGGAGGTTTGGGGATTCATTTGAGGATCATCTATTATGATATGAAATCACTTTTATTGGAGAGTTGGATGCATTGCTTTCACTTTCAGCCATAGAGGACAGAAACCCTCCTTGGTAGGCTATTGGGGACGAAAACCCTCAGTAGTTTTCAGATTTGAGGACATAGCCCCTCAAGATCTTCAGTGGTGATCTCATACAGAAGTTGCAATCGTGCTTCAATCAGTATTGTCAGAGATTCAGGGCTGTTTTCAGTGCTAGGGCACCATCTACAGCTAGGGCATCAAAGAGAAATCAGATTTTTAGACTTTTTGGGTGTGGGACAGCCACCCATTTCCATTTGCAGTTGGGTTACAGCATTTTTGGAGCCATTTGAGGGTATTTCCAGCTTGGTTGATCCCTTTTGGAATTTTGGAACAACATTTTTGCATGATTCCATAACTGGAAAATTCTGCAATAATTGTCTATGATTGCTAACATTTCATAAGATCGATTTCATCTATTATGTGAGTTTCAATTCCGTATTTTCTCTAAGTATGAAGTTTTGAAGATTGCAGTTGTTTTTCAATATATAAAATCATTCGGTGGCTGGAAAAATCCTTTCTGTGTTCCTAAATACTTTATATATATTTCTAAGCATTTTGAACCATCTAGGTATCTTTGAAATGGTTTATTTGGAGAATAAATGAAAGAAATCAGAATTTTGTACTTGTCATAATTTGGAAATTAAGAGTTTGTTGTCATAAAATCAAAATTTTGCATTTTGTCAAAAGGATTTCCCAGAAATTTGAATTGCCCTTAATTTTGCCCTTTTGGGGATATTACATTATCCCTGTTTTGCAGTTTGGTGTGATTGAAAATAAGAACACAAGTACATTCCTGTTCAGCTTTGTAAAAAATGAGCAGCAATTCCTATGTAAACCCCTGATGTGAAAATGTAGTGGAAAGATAAAAAGCACAAGGATAAAAGCAGCATCATGATACATGAAGAGGATGAACTGGGATTCATACCTAAGTTTGCAGTTAACCTTTGTAAAACCATTGAAGGCTATGCAGATGGTTCCTGCTTGAGTTCCCACACTAACTAGTTTAAATTTGTTCCTACAGTGAACGGTTGATAAAGCAGATGGTCCTTGTTCGCAGTTTCCACACTGGTTCGGTCAGATTAGTTCCTGACAGTGTGTGGTCGATAAAAAGTTGATCAGTTCCTTCTCTACCTTCATTTCGAGTTGTGTACCAAGATCATGAGTTCGCAGAGGCGGCAAGCTGCAAAAGGAAGTGTGATTGTGTTTCTACCATGTTCGCACTAAGGGGGGAATGTTAGGAAAGTTAGTGCTCACATTGTTTGGGTTAGTAATATCGTCTGTGTGTAATGTGAGAATTTCCCACGGTAAATGGTAAGTGAGTAATAGTTAATTTGTAGAAGTAATTTATAATAGTGATTTGTAAAAGACAAATCACTTAGATATATCGACAACTCATATATATTTGGGATGTATTGGTATATGTAAGTTTGTACGTGAAGTTGAAACCACTCATGTATATAGGAGGTGGAGAGATATTTGTGGGATGTGGAGATTTCCTATTTTATAGGAAACACACTCCTATATATATGTATGAGTGTTTGAATGAAACATAATTTTAACAACGTAATATCATTGTTTTATTGTGTCAAGTCTGATCCAAACTCTCAATAAATACAATAATTGTATTGGAATTTGGAGCATATGCAGATAATTGAATATTATTTGGTTATTGCAATGCTCAAACAACATTTCAGAGAACTGACTTCTGTTTATATTTGGAGGCATGTCCACCAAGTACAAACTTCACTAGATAATTGGTATATATATATATATATGGGATGAGGATTGACCATTTATGAGCATCATCACAATGAATGCGATTGTGTTGGACAGCAAGACTGTCATCGAACCCAGAGAGATGTCAGTTACTAGTGCCACACGGCAAGTTGCAAGGAAATGTGACTTGTAAGATGGGCTGAAAACTGACCCATATAAAATTAAAGTAAGAATGAGTTGCAAGCCCATAAGGACATAAGCAAGTGAGGTCCTTTTCTGGTCATATCAGGTATTATAGAAAATTTATAACAAACTTTGTGGGACTTTCACATTCATTGGATTACCTGCTAAAGAAGGAAGCACACTTTGAATGGGGACCAAAACAGTAAGAAACCTTCAAAAAATTATAAGTAGTGTTAATTGAGTGCTCCAATTTGTCACATTCCAACTCGGATAAGGAGTTCCATATACATGTGGTTGCTTCAAATTACACTATTGGTTCTATGCTAGCACAAAAGGGAGGGGACAAGTTAGATCATTGCCTCTGTTTTGCAAGTAAACTGTTGACCAGAGCATAAAAGAACTATTACTATGATAGAAAAGCAAGCCTTAAAAGAACTATTACCATGATAGAAAAGCAAGCCTTGGGGATGGTATATTCAGTTCAATAAAATTGACATTATCTATTGATGAACCCATTCATAGTTTTTTTGGATCCTCAAGCACTGTTGTATTTGATTAATAAAGCAGGCATACATGGGCGAATTTCCATATGGCTATTATTGTTAAAAGAATTTCATTTTTCAATAATAGTAATTAATAGTTCGGAAAGGATGACTGCTGATCACTTGTCTCACATAAAAATGGTGAACCTACAGGAGTCGGTGATGTCTACCCTAGCTAATGGTTATTTCACATTGCTATATACCTTAAACCAGAGAGTATCCATCAACAAGAAGCTTCGCTTCAGAAATTCCATTGGCACAAGGGTATCAGATCATATTGAAGGGAAGTTCTGTTCACTTAATTCATGGGTTGTTAGATTACACATAGGAAAGGATCAGATATTAAGGAGATGTGGGTTGGGATCTCCTAAAGTTCCCTAACTCAAGAAGACTGATGATCTTTACTCAGGTTGCTTAGCTGGAAATCAACATCAAGCCCCTTTTGGCTCTGGTAGTCATCAGTCAACTCGTCCACTGGATCTAGTGCATACCAATGTATGCAGATACATGACCCCTCATGTCAGTGGGTTCAAATACTTTCAACTCTTTGTTGATGATCACCCGAGAAAGATGTGGGTGTATTACTTGAAGACCAAGGATCAGGCCTTCACAATCTTTAAAGAGTTCAAAGCTCTTGTGGAACAAAAGTTTGGTTGTCACATCTATGTACTCCACTCAAATTGAGAAGGGGGAGTATACTAACAAGGGGAGTATACTAACAATTAGTTCTATGATTTTCTTAAGGAGTGTGGCATTTGACAGCAACTGACCACTCCCTATATTGATTGGTTCAATGCCACTTCATGCACAAGCATATTCAACAAATTGATATTCAACTCTAGTTTTACCCCACTAAAGATCAGCATGAAAAACATCTTCGCCAAATCACTTGCATGTGTGAAGTTTGAGGCATTTCGAAAAAAATCGCACTCTAAAGACCAGTGTAATAAGTGGAGAATGTTGGGATATATATTACACCATAGTATATTTATATGCTTGGTTAATCAATAATGAATGGTTAGGTTTAAATAATTTATTATTTGAACCTAGTTAGTTGGGTAATCTATGTTGCCCAGAAACGCCAACCAGGGCAGTGTACCCGCGTATTGACATACCGGGTACTGGTACTGGTCCCGGTGCTTGCCTGAAACGTTTCCAAAACTCCAAAACAGTCCCATGTATGCATCTGCCGTACATGGGCTGTACCTAGAATGTTTCTATATCATTTCAGGCCGTACCTAGGGCATTTTTTGTACTGTTTCAGCAGTGCTTTTGTTTTTTAAAGCCAAAAATTAAAACAAAAAAAACTAGATACTTCTGTTTCACTTTCAGCAGTACTTAAGAAAAATCTAGATGATATATTCTAGAATTTAGATTATAATTATGTAAAGATGAAAATTTAAGCATGTTGAATGTTTTGAACTTTTATGAATACAAAGAATTTTAAGTGTTATCTTTAATGGACAAAAATGAGTACTATGCATTTCTTTTATATATATATTTATATTTTTAATAATATATTGCAAGGACGTTTCCGTGCTGTTTCGTACCTGCAAGTTTTTTGAAAATTGGTATTTCCACATTTTGAACCCGAACCCGTTTCCTGGCAACCTAGGTTGGGTTGTTAGTATTTATACTATTTAGAAATCTATTGTTATACCCGCTCCTAAGTGCTAGAAGATAGAGGTGATATTCTAGAAAATATGATTACATCAATTGTATAAAGAAGCCCTTCCTAAGTTTGGATAAATCAATGAATGCGGACAAAATTGTCCAACAATGTGTAATGGAGGAAGAAAAAGAATTGATTCTGAAAAAAACACGGAGATGTTGGACGACTTATCAATACAGAGCCAGATTAAGAAACGTATTGTTGGTAGGATTGTGGTGGTCTACGCTACATCATGATGGCATGAAACAGGTCACGTTATGCGATACCTATCAAAGCACAGGATGAGTTGTGAAGACGAATCGGGTAATGTGTTTGTTCAGGTCCTCCTTTTCAATGATGTTGAAATTGTGCCAATACTCAAGACCAAGAATCTTTTTATTTCTCAAAATAAACAGATTGAATATTGATACTGGTCAAGATAAATATGACTAGAGGTGTTTCCATTTTTCAATCGATAAAGGCATATGTGAAGGAAGTGTAATACAAACTGATTTCAAAAATTATGGCAGGCCCATTTTCACCTTCTTTTGCCACATAGCAGCTTGATGGATCCAATCCGAACTCTCAACTTTTAAGAGTGCAATATGTGTCTTAACTTTAATTGATAATTCCACAAGGAAAATTTGGATTTACTATTTGAATTCTAAGGATCAAGTGTCGACTATTTGAAGGAATTAAAATCTCCTATTGAAGCTATTAAGGACAGATAATGGGGAGAATATGTTACAAAAAAATTTAATGATTTTTGTCAGTGAAATGTACTTAAAGATATTCAGTGTTCCTCATACACCGTGACAAAATGAAGTTCTTGAAAGAAAGAATAGGACACTCACAGAGATGGATAATTGCACAATTCATAGTAGACATTTACTTCATAAATCTTGGAGGTGAAGCCATTCATTAGGTTACATATATTCTAAAAGAACTTCTACCAAGGATATTATAAAAGTTGCACCGGAATAAGCATGGAGTGGTAGGAAACCTAAAGTTGAGCATTTTAAAGAGTTTAGTCATATTGCTTATACCCATAATCTTGATGGTAAGAGGAAGAAGCTTTATAAGAAGAGCATCAAAGATGTTGGTGCAACATCCTATATGCACCTAATTATTAGCTTAACTTATGTTAGTTAGCTTCTATAACTAGTACATTTTTATCTAGGCTTAGAATAGATAAATGTGCGTTTAATACCACCAATAATAAATGTCACCTCTAAGTAGGCTTGTCACATGTACCTGCAATGTGGCCAATAAGAAAAGGGGATATAGCTTTTGTTTAAGCTATATCCACCTCTCACCTCTATGTACATTGTAATTTATTTTTGTTTTTCTTTCATAAACAACACATATTTTGTTGTCTACTTCAATGGTTTTTGGCCAATAAGAAAAAGGGATACAGCTCTTATTTAAGTTGTATATCTCTCCCACCTCTATGTACATTGGTATCTACTTTTGCCATTTCTTTCATAGGCAACATATTTTGTTGTCTACTTCAATGGTTTTGCAAATTGTCATTTGCTTGGAATGAATCTATTCTGAGGTGTTCTAGGTATTTTCCCCATTCATTGTACCAGAGATAGTCTCCTAAATAGTTGTTAAGTTTTCTTAGCTTTTAAAGAGCTCATCATTCCCACACTTCTCCAGACCCTAGCACATTTTTTTAGCCTGCCCTATTTTTGAGTTTTCAAAATATAAACTGGCTATTTTTTTGTTTGGGCCAAAACAAAGAATCTAAGGGTAGTTTTCTAGGCTTTTTAATTTCTGGGAAAAAATTGTTTTTTCATGACATCATTTATTTTCTCAAAAAGTTTACGAAAAAATATAAATTTTAACAAAATTGAGATTTTTTGCCCGTGCGGTTGTTTTTGGCGAATTTTTGAAGTTGGAGGCTTCAAAGAGTTATGACCCGCAAACTCTCCAACAAAAGAATTATATTATTTTGTAAATTGAAGACCCAAATATTATATTTTCATATTCTATGTTCTGAGAACTTTAAGGAAATCCTAAATTTGTAAAAATTGGATTAGTAGAACTCCTGTGACATTCGTTTGAAGTTGCAATTGAGTACTGGAAGACTCCTAGGCCTAACTGCCTGTGATATACTGCCACACGTCAATGGTTAAGTTCTACCTATAGCACCTAAACCGCCTATATGACCAATGGCTCACTGTTTTAGCCCCAAATGGCTAATCTTGCACCATTGGGCCATTTTTAAAGCCTTTTCCTTCAAAGCTCATAACTTTTGATCTAGGAGGTTGGAGGGGTGATATTTTCCACCTTTCTTTTTTTTGAGATCTACAGAGTGGTGGGATCATTTCACTTTTGAGCAATCTATTTTTTCCCAACTTGTAATTTTTGAAAGATTTGTTGATCAATTTCCAATTTTGGAAGTTCAATGAGCTTAAATTTTTATCCATGCGGTGAATTTAGTTGTTTTTTTAACGTGTGTGTTTTTGTGCTCTTCGGATCTATAGCTTCAAGTCAATTCTATTCTATATTAGAAATGTAACTTTTATTTTTGCATATTTGTAACTATAAATCAAGTTGTAAACAAACTACTTAAAAGTACCGCCTTTTTTCTGCGAAGGGAATCATTTTTGTGTGTAATACTTTTTTGGAGGGTTGCGTAAGGCACAATTTAAGTGCCTATAGTCTTTTGGCTTGTCTCTTTTCTTGTGGGTTGTTTCATTTCCTTTCACTATGGTTGAATCTAAATATGTTGAACTCTTAACTCCAAATAACTATCATACTTGGCAACAAAAATTGAACTAGCCATTGTAATCTAAAGAGTTATTGTTAATGCCATTGTAAGTCACTTCCTTCTTCCCGTTGCTCTCTCCGGTGAGGGGTGCTAAGCGGCATTTGGTCACGTGTTTGGACCCTCAGCCTAGGTCCGTCCGGTCCCGTGACTCCGTTTCTTCCACCCGTGGCTCCTTATCTCAGGCATGTCCCATGGCACCTCCACATGGACAGCGTTCCACCGGGCCTACTTTGAGGCACCGCCTTCCTCCCGGTCGTCAGCTCCCCAAGCATTCCACAGTCTCTGCTTCTTGTCGTCGGCGCACTGCGAGTTACTCCCATCCGGCCTCAGGTGTTAGGTGATGTTGTTGGGGATGTTGCTCCTTCTTCCGCTCCCTCCCCACACTGTCATCTCTCTCTTCTTCATTTTTGGCCTCTCGGCCTCTGTTGTTTCCTTCTCCTCCTCTCCTTCTCTCATTGTATTTCGGGTGACCCGTTTGGGTCCTCTTGCTAGGTTTGTTTTGCTTTGTACTCTTCAGTCCCATTGACCTACTTTTGTGGTCATGTGTTGGACATTAATAACATTATCTTATCTTATCTTATCTTAAGAGAAATACTTTCAACGTGTACAAAGGAATATCAACAATTTGTTTATGCCAATAAACAAAATGAAGCAATTAGTCCAATCGACATGCATGTTTTGAACATTTCTAATTCCAAAGCATTAGGGGTCAATTCACCTAAAAGAAAAGGCAAGTCAAAGTCAACACCCAATGATAAGCAAAATCCGTTGTCTTCATCAAAGGCGCTTCTTAGTCCACTAAGCCTACTTCCAAGTCAAAAAGGCTTTCTCCAAGTAAAAAAGTCTTTCATGGCAAGATAGGTCATTCCAAGTCATAGTGTTGATCCAAAATGGAAGCATTGGAGGAAGCAATGAAACAACACAACATTGTTGTTCCTTCTCATTTTTCTTCCAAAGGCAAAGGGAAAGCACTTTTAGCTCAAACTGTGATTACATTTTGGACAATTAGATATCGGATTCCAGTTATTCAAATCATATGACACATTCACATAAGCTTCACACTTCTCGTTCTCATAGCAGCACTTCACAAATTTGAGTTGGGGATTCTTCCACAGGTAGATGTTTTGGGTTCGAGACATTGTTGAATTGGATGGGTGCATCACATGTGTGCTCCTAATTCCAAAATTTTCTAATGTTCTTTCTGTCTATCAAATTTATCATTCTAAAAGTGGGAAGCATGTGGAAATGTTTCCTCATGATGTTGTGATCGAGTGAGTTGTAAAATCCAAAGTTTGTGATACTTTTAGGTGTTGTTGATCATGGTTCACGCTTGAATGTTTTTGATGGTTTTGAGTCTTCTTAAAGGTCGTCCCTTATTGCTCATATTGATCCTTTGATCAAACTATGTCATGAACATTATAGGCACTTGAACTATAAGTATTTGCAACAATTGAGTTCACAGAACTTAGTGTTTGGCTTTCTTAGAGTGTTTTATACAAATGGTGTTTGTAGAGATTATATTCTTGATAAACATTATCGAGACCCTTTGCCCAAAGAAAAGGCTTCGCGAGCTATTGTTTCCCTTGAGTTGGTGCATAGTGACCTCATGTCATTCCCACTTCCTATCAAATAGATATGTGCGAATAATGAGGGAGTATGTAAGGCATTTCAATACTTTCATACTCGTCATGGTATTCAATATCAACACACGGTACCTCACACAACTCAACAAAATAGTGTTCTAAGAGGAAGAACGTGACATTGAAAGAGATGGTCAATTCATAGTATAGTTCAATAACATAGCAATTCAATTTTGGGATTAGATAGTCAATTGCACCAACTACAATCGAGGCTGCATGCCCCATAAGGCAATGTGGAACATGACTCGAGGAGGCTTGTTCATGCCAAGCCTAATGTTTCTACATTTCGAGTATTTGGTACTAAGGCTTGGCCATTTATTCCTCAACAAACACAAATCCACGCAAAAGAAGTGTTAATCCATCATTTTTGTTGGCACTGAGAGGATGTGAAAGTTTATCGCTTGTTTGACATAGTCACTCATGGCGTTTTTGATTCGGTGGGATGCCCAAATTGAGCACTTCATCTCAATAGACCCTTCATCTTCAACTTCTCACTCACTCCACACATTAAGGATTCTTTCCTCCTTGATGATGACGAATTCTTTCCTCCTTAATGATGATGATGTCGATATTGATCCTACACCACCATCTCCTACTACACAGTCTTTACCCAAGTGGGTTTGCATTACTTGAAAGAAGACTAATTCTTTGGTAATCCTACTAACACTCATCGTACTCACTCACAAACAACAAGGGTTGTTCTTATAAGCCACGCTCTTTCGAAGATCCACTAAAATTTCCATGTGACGGAGTATACGAGTTGGATACCATGATAGCATAAGAGTTTCTTCATTGGTGAAGTATGACACTTGGAATTTAGATTCCCCTTCTAAGGGAAGAAAATTGGTTTGATGTAAGTGGGTCTACATGAGAAAATATGCATTGATGGTTTTATTAACAAAACATTTCTTGTGTCTTAGAATTTTCACAAGTTAAAGGGATTGATTACTACGAGATCTTTGCCCATGTTGTCAAAATGGAATACATATGCATTGTGCTTTCTCTGGCTACATCATAGGAATGGTCATTGATCATATGGATGTGAAGAGTGATTTTCATAAAGAGAATTATATTGAGAAACCACAAGGATTTATGACGGGATGTTTCACTTATTTGCGAGTTTTACCATTTGCTCTATGGTCTCAAACAAGCTCCCCGAGCTTGGTATGATAAAGTGGGCAATTTTCTACTTGTTTTTGGCTTCATGAAGTGCCATTCGGACCCTACAATCTACATCCAAAAGGGTGGGGGTGACCTTTTGATACTTGTACTCTAGATTAAAGAGTTGATCCTTACTGACAGTTCCTCTTTCATGATTCAGGATGTACAAAATAATTTTATGGAGTAGTTTGACATGACAAACTTGAGACTTCTACACTATTTACTTAGGCTACAGATCCTTCGGCCTTATGTTGGGATCTCCATTTATCAATAGAAGTATGTTGAAGACTTACTTCATTGCTTTAGCATGCTTGATTGCAAGCATGTCCCCACACCTTTTCAATCGGGAGTTATATTGACTAGTATTTGCACTTCACTCAGAGTCGATGTTACGTGTATCAACAATTGGTGGGTAGTCTTTTGTACATGACACACGGTCGTCATGATATTTCCTTCGCAATTGGCCTTATCCCCTAGTTCTCCCAAGATCCACATGTGTCCTTTGGAAGGCAACCAAGAGTATTTTGAGGTACATTGGAAGCACTTCACACTTTGGCATATACTACACATCAAATATTTCTTCACAAATTAAGGGCTCCACTAACTCATATTGGGTTGGTGACGATAGTGATTGGAACCCCACTTAAATTATGATGAGATAAATGCACAATTCATACTTTATAATGTACTCGGGTGCATAAACCGAATAGGGTGTCCTATGTGAAATGAGGAGGATATATACACTACTAAGGTGAGAGGTATGTATAGCTTAAACAAGAGCTAAATCCCATTTTCTTAATGACCACATAATAGGCAAGTGTGATTGGGCCAATTAGAGGTGGCATTTATTATTGGTGGCATTAAATGCACATGTATCTACTATAAACCTAGATAAAGATGTATTAGTTGTATAAGTTATTCTACCTAAGTTAATAATTAGTAAATATAAGATATTGTACTAACACCCCCTTAAGTGCAACTTAGAATAAGATATTGTACTAACACCCCCTTAAGTGCAACTTAGAGAGGCCTACAAGAGAGAAAAGAGGCTTAGAATTCTCAAAAATTGGGTCTCGACAACTAGGCCCGATCCGGTACACATTGAACATGAACAATAACGTAAGGAAGAACTCATGATGAATACTCCCAAAGACAATTTCGTTCATCCAAAACAACAACAACAACTAAAGATAGCAAGGCGATACCAAAGGCTTAGGTAAGATGTCAACAAAATGCTCCTTTCAGAGGTACAAACTTAAAACTAAAGACACCATCCTAGAGGAATTGCTGAATGAAGTGCATGTGGATCTCAATGTGTTTTGTGCATTGATGCTCCACTAGGTTGCGAGAAATATGTATGACACTCGATTGTCACACCAAAGAGTAATGGGTGAGTCTATGTAAATCCAAGCTTTGTCAAGAACTAAAGAATCCAGAACCTCTGGCTAGCTAGAACATCACCTCGATTCTCTCGCCTCATGGATGATAATGCAAAAGTTGATTGCTTCTTACAAGACCAAGCAATCGGCCATGAACTAAGATGATAGACAGAGTCGGAAGTGGACTTTTGATTACCAACATCCCCAACCCAATATGAGTTAGCGAAGCCCGTAATCTTAGAAGAAACCCTTGATGCTAATTGTATACCAAAGTGCAAACTGCTCCAATCGCACCTCGTAATATGCTTGGCTGCCTTCCAACGACTCTTATGTGGATCTTAGGAAAAATAGGGGCAAGGTTAACCAAAAAGAAAATATTAGGACGCCTATGTGTCAAGTAAAACAAACTACCTACACAAATTAGCATCAACTCTAGTTAAAGCGGAATTGGTTGTCAATGTAGGCCTTGATTGGAAAAGTGTGGGGAGAAATTTGCAATCAAGAATGCCAAAGCAATGAAACAAGTTATGAGCATACTCGCCTGGCATGAGATGAGGACCCCATTAGAAGACCGCATGATCTACAACACAAGAAAGTAGCACAAAAGTCCCAAGCTTGTCATCTCAAACTATTCTATCAAATTATGTTGTACAACTTGAATCAAAGAAGAGGAACAACCTATAAAGGTCAAACCATCAACATAGAAGGCAAATATCAAAAGGTCGTCCCCATCCCTCCGGATGTACATTGTAGGAAATAGAACTGTGAAACCAAAAGCAAGTAAAAAATTGTCCATCTTCTCATACCAAACTCTTGGAGCTTGCTTGAGATAAGAGAGTGATCAATGAAGCTTGAAAGAAAGTGAAGAATTTTGTACAAATCCATGTGGTTGCTTCACATAAATCTTCTCGTGTAAATAACCATGTAAAAACAATTTTCACATTCGTTTACGAAGGTAAATAGAACCCATCTTAGCAACGGGGCAAAGGTCTTTGAATAATCAATCTCTTCAACCTGTGAAAAAAATTTAGCCACAAGACGTTCTTGTACATGTCAATAAAAACATTAGCTACATATTTATAACTATAGACCCACTTAAAGCAAACCAACTTTCTTCCCTTAAGATCCCTTACGAAAACCAAATCCCAAGTGTTGATTTTTATCAAAGAATACTCCTCTACCATCATTGTATCCCACTCAAGTATACCGTCGCATCGAAAAATTTTGTGGATCTTCGAAAAGGTGTGGCTCATAAAAGCAACCCCGAGATGTTTGTGAACAAGTACGGAGAGTTTCGGTAGGATCGCTTAACAAATAATAGACCTCATATCGAATAGTGTGAACCCACTTGGGCAAAGACCATGTAACAGGAAATGATGGTGCAAGATAGACATCAACGTCATCATTATCATCAAGAAGTAAAGAGTCCTCAAGATGTGAAGAAATTGGTGAAAAAAGAAGTTGAAGATGAAGGCTCTATTTAGGTGAAGTACTTATCAACCTAGGCCCCCCGCCTAAACAAAACATTATGAATAATTGAGTCAAACAAGCAATAGGCTTTCACATGCTCACAAAGACGTTATAAAAATGAGTGGTAGACTCTTTTTCTCTATGGCTTTGTGTTTCTCCTTAGGAATACAACCAAGCCTCACTATCAAATACTCGAACCGTAGAAACATAAGGCTTGGCAGGGACCAAGCCTCCTCGTGAGTCATGTTCCACATCACTTTATAGGACATGTGATTCTTAATGTAGTTGGCACAATTGACTACCTCAATGCAAAACTCAAGTGCCATGTTCTTGGATTGTATCATACGATTGGTCATCTCTCTTAATGTCATTTTTTTCCTATTAGCAATGTTATTTTGTAGAGTATCAAGTACTGTATGCTGATGACGAATACCATGTTGAATACAAAAATGTTGAAATACCTTCACATACCCTATTATATGTATGTATTTGTTTGATAGGAAGTGAAAACTACTTCTAAACAAATGCCTTGAAGGCTTTGAAGTGCTCAAAGATCTCAGTCTTGTACTTAAGAAAGTACACTCATGTGCAATGTAAAAATTCATTTATATAAATGAGTACATACTTGGCTCCTAAAAAAAAAAGAGTGAGAAATGACATGAGGTCGGTGTGCACCAACTCTACAAGAATCGTAGCTCGTAAGCTTTTCTTTTGGGAAAAGAGTCTCAATGATGTTTGTCAAGAGCACACCCTCTACAAGCACCATTTATACAAGACACCTTAGGAAGGCCAAGCAACCAGTTTCATGAACTCAATTGTTGCAAATACTTGTAGTTCAAGACTTCAAGTGACGAAAAACATTCTACCAAAAACATTCATGCCATATAATTTATTCAAACAATTAGCATGAACAAGAGGGGATGATCATGAAGAAGAATAAAAACATCAAAACTTACTAGTGCGAACCTAAGTCACCGCATTCACCAAATTTGAAAGCGAAATTCAAAATTCGATGATTTTAACGGGCATGAAGAAAGTCGTCTAGATTCGCGAATAAATTAAAATGCAGACAACGGACATGATATTTTTATGAAATTTGCTTTAAATTCTTGTCTAAAACTTGATGAAATTCATTTCAAAAGGTTTGAAATTCATTTTAGCCTGAATTTCACTTTTTAGATTTTAGGGTTTTTTGCCCTAAACACTGTCATTTTGGGTATATAACATTGCGTCCCTCTCGTGTGCATACCCCTGTGAACGTTAAGCTTAAAAAAGTGATTTTGTCGGGAGCGTGAAGAAGGTTGACGTTGCTGGAGTAGATCACGAATTCATCATCGACTAGTTTGGAGTTTGAACACGGGATATGAGTCTATGACTATATAATATTCCTTAGCATATGTCAACAATAATATTGAAGGTCAACTATATGATATTCCTTAAGGCAATTTGAATTCGTGTCACTTATATAATATAACAAAATATGGCAGATTTACTAGAATATGTCACTTATATAATATACATGCAAATAAACGTATTGGTAAGTATTAGTGATATTTAATAATATATATATAATAGTAAGTATATATTAGTTAGTAAATTAGTATGTAATAATTATGAATTGATGACAAAGTAATAATATATTAGTAAATATAGAATAGTAAGTAAATTAGAAAAGTAATTATAGTAAATTAATAAATTAAATTAGTTAATATAATTTATTATTATAGGTAATTAATAAATTTAATTAGTTAATAATAATAAATTAGTAAATTTCTTAGTTGAATTTAATCATGAATTTTATCTCGAATATTTTTAATAACGAATTTCTTACCAATTTTATACTCCACAAATTTGAATGTGCTGACTTAGGCGTGAACCATGATCTACACGTGAAGCAAAAACAACTTTTGAATTCTACAACTCTCCGATCACACTATGAGGAGAAAATTTTGGTCTTCCCATTTTCAGAATGACAAATCTAATGGATGGAAAGAAGATTATTACAAATCTTAGGAACTAGGAGTACATCATTGATTCATCCATCTTACAACTGAATAGTGTGTGAACCCAAAACATCTCTCGAGTGAAGAATCCTCAGCTAAATCCTCGTAAAGTGTTGCTATGAAAATGAAAAGTGAGAAGCATATGCAAATGTGTCATATGATGTGAAGCACTTAAATCCAATATCTGATGGTCTAAAGATGCAATCAATGCTCAAGGTGAAAGTACTTTCTCTTTGCCTTTAAAAGGAGAACAACAATCTTTGTTGTTTCATTACATCCTCCAATGCTTTCTTTCTCGACCAACACGACAACTCGAATGACCCATCTTGTCACAAAAGGTGCACTACTCACTATACTTCTTTTTACTTAAAAGAATACTCCTTTGACTTAGAAAAAGTAGACTTAGTGGAATTAGAAGTGGTCTTGGAAGAACACGAGTAAATTTTGGCTTTGACTTTGGCTTGCTTTTACTCTTAGATGAATTGACAACTAATGTTTGGGAACTAAGTATGACATCAAATTGAACGAGTTTAGATTGTTCCTTAGTGATATGTTCCCAAAATATCTCAAAAGAATGCATCTTAAAGTCAATACCTAAGGTATCCAATGTGGATAAAAGGTAAAAAGACTTGAAATAAGCTCTTTAACATTCTCGAAATTAAAAAAATACACTCTTCATCCTTTTAGACTTACCACATGCTTTCAACCGTGAGAGTATTGACTTAAACTTGATAAGAAAGTCCTCAATGGAAGGAAAGTCACTAGGCATAAGAGAAGACACTCCTACATCTAGCTGGAATGCTTTGAATTCATCGTTGTTTTTAAACAACTCCTTCAAACTTGTCCCATGTTGCTTTTGGTGTGGTGCACTCCATGATGTGGAACAACAAACTGTTGGTAGCATGCATGCCAATGAAACTTATTACTTTATCTTGTTTGTTTCTCTTAATATTGACAATAACCCTTTAGCCAACAAATTGTTCAAATTCTTTTGTAAAAGTTGGAGGGTTTCTCTTAACATTGACCGTAACCCTTTAAATTGCAACAACTATTTCAATTTTTTTGTCAGGTATGATAATTATGTAGAGTTAAGATTCAATAAATTTAGATTCAGCCACAGTGCAAAAAAATGAAACACCCCACAAGAAAATGAAAAACAACCCACAAGCAAAGAAGACAAGACAAAACGATGGGCACTTAAATTGTGCCTTGCAACCTCCCAAATTTTGTATTACACACAAAAATGATTACCCCAAAAAAAATGCAGCACTATAAATAATGTGTTTACAATTTGATTCACAGTTACAAATATGCAAAAAAAGTTCAAAAAGTATAATCTTAATACAAAATAGAACTTGATTTGAAGCTACAACTACAAAAACCACGGAAAAAACATGCACATTAAAAAAAGATAGCAACTAAATCTAATGCACGGATCAAAAGATATAGCTAATTGAAGTTCCAAAAATCACGAGATAAACAACAAATCTGTCAAAATTTGTAAATTGGAGAAAAATTGGTTGCTCAAAATGTGAAAATGACCCCACCATTGCATATATTGAAAACATAGGCAGCACAAAATTAAAAACCCTTCCCAAGCCTCTTGAATCAAAATTTATGAGCCTTGAACAAGAAAAGGCTTCAAAAAGGGCACAATGGTACAAGGTTAGCCCTTAAGGGCTAAAAACAGTGAGCCACAAATCACATGAGTAGTCTAGACGTTGCAGGTAAAGCTTAACCACTAGAGGTTAGCATTGGTCACATGTGGTTGTCTATCGCAAGCGGTTAGGGCTAAGGTTAGGCCTAGGAGTCTTCCACTACGCAACTTCAAAAGAACACCGCAGGAGTTCTACTAGTTTGATTTTCACAAATTTGGATTTTTTGAAGAGCTTTGGAACACATAATCCAAAAATATAATATTTGGGTCTTCAACCTACAAATATATGCAAATTTTTCATTAAAGAGTCTACTAGTCCTAGCTCGTCCTTGAAGCCTCCAACTTCAAAAATTCACCAAAAATCAACAAAACTGTCAAAAAAAAAAAAGTAGATGTATTTTTCCTACTTTTTGAGAAAAATCTAGATTTCTACAAAAATTGAAAAAACCTAAAGGAATACTAGATCTCATCCGAAAAATCTAGATTCCGTAAATTGAAAAAATCAAGATAAAGTCCCTAAAAACAATGTTACACAACGATCGCAGACCCCATCCCCAAGCCATCTCGGACATCCAGGATGTCCCGGGGACTTGGGGACAAGGACAAAACATCCCCTACATCCCAGCCCAAGTAAAAAAATAGGGGTACGTCCCCGAGATCGGGGATGCACCTGTGACATCTCGGTGCTCGAACATTTGGGGGACATCATTGGGGATGCCATGACGTCCCTAGGACAGCCAAGGAATGTCTCAAGGACATCCGACATCCCCTATGGCCCAACGACTATCAACATAAAAAGAAAAACAATTTTTATAAACCCATATGGGTAACTACCAGGACTATGAATTTCTAAATCGTCTACCCAATTAATGGGTGAAATTGCATTTTTTATTGGACATGTCACATACTAATATCAACATTTTACCCTTGATAATAACAAGCCAACGGTAGTCAACAGCTGCTTTATTTATGAAGCAGCTGGAGCTTTACAAATTGGACATTGATTCTTTTGAAGCAGCCATTGCTTGATACAGGCAAAATGAAAACTATGATCACAATTTAGCCTGCCCAGCTCATTTCCATCTTCATACTCTTCCTATATGAATAGAGGGAACAACCATTATATTTTGACCCTCCTGAAAAAGGTAGGAATCGAACATGATAGGAGACAATTGTCTAAAGAGCATTAAAAATTACTCTGATTACGCAAGTATTCCCTCGAGCACTCTGATTATTGAGCTGTCATTTTAGTTATGTACTTATGACATAATAACATATGTACTCTTCTCATGCTAATTAATGAAGACTTGTTTTTCATTGTCATATTGTTGATGTATCATTGTATCGCTATCTAGTATCAATGTATCTCGATTCTAATTTCTATGTTAATGTCAATGACTCAATATGAAACATTGAAGTATGAATATTAACAAGCAATTTCATGTCAAATGTGTGATGGAAACGTTGAAGGGGATGCGTTGAAGAAGTTAAACTTGAGAGAGCGAAACATCGAGGAAGAAGAGGAGCGATGAAGAAGGGGTTTTAAGGAGGGGAAGTTCGGGGGTGGGGAAAGTGTTTGGTGAACCTATGTGAAACTCTTCTTTCTTATGACCAAGCACATATGAACCACATGCCATTTTGTCAATCATTTGAAGGAGAAAGGTGGTGCGGTGTGCAGGTCATTGAGGCAATGTACTTTGGATATATTTCAAAAACAAGGCTTGTCAGTCAACGAAAACTTCCAAGGAAACTTGCATAATTGTGAATCTCGAACTCTACATATATTAGATATGGAAACTACGTGTTTAGGATTCCTTATGTCACCGATTTCATTTCTCTTTAACGATTAGGGTTTCTCGTTGGCGATTAGGGTTTCCCTCATGACGTTGTTTCGATAACCACCATCACAAACCTTGACCTTCCAATTCCATGATGTGTGTAAGGCACAGCCACAGAGACTCTCATTTGGAAATGCATATCATCATAATTAATGTTAAAGGTTGCCAAAAGAGGATAATTAATTTTTTGCATACATGTATGGGTCCTCTTTTGATCCTCTAGCTCATCCAAGGATATAATTAGTGAACATTTAAATTTGAAGATTATAATTTGGTTGATTGGTTTGAAGATTATAATTCAGTTGATCGATTTGAATATTGTAATTCGGTTGATCAATTTGAAGATTATAATTTGTTGATGAGCCAACAAATTTGAATGCATGGAATTTGTCACCAAAGACAATTGGAACAAATTCCAACCATATGTCGAGGCATGGGGACACGTGTAGCCTACATCATCTAGCCATTTGGAGAGTCGACCAATGCAATGTTTAACCATTGCATGCAAAGAGAAATAGTGGGCGAGTCAAGGGAAGATGCAAATTCAAGTGATCCTATCAATGGCGCAAGGAGTTGTCAGATGCAAGCAAGTTTGAATCACATCACTCAATATGGGATCCTTGATGCAATATGATGTCAAGCTTGTAGGACCCTTGATGCAAATGTTGATGCTTGTTGATCTCAAAACCAAATGCAAATCCAATACAGATCACGGGAAGGGATCGATTTGAGCTTGGTGAACGTACAATCTTTGTTGCAAGCATGAAGCCAAGCAAAGCATAGGGGATGATAAGGCATTCACTTTACAGGGGTTTGAAGAGGAGAACGAGTCAAGAAAGATAACAAAAGGTGCATTCCAAGGTGGAAGGAGGAACACAAGACCCTTATGTGGGACCTCCTATCCTAAATGATAAGCTCTATAAAATCATCGCGAGAGAGCCTTGATAATGACTGCTGTCTCGGTGGAAGAAAATGACACGTATCGGTCGTGGACATTCAAATAAGAAAGTCTCTTCCCATTTCTAACGTGGTTTTGGCCAAGCACACACTTTTACGCACTCTTTTATAGCTTCCAGATGACACATGTATTGTAAATTTCAAAGCTTAATGACTCTATAAAGGGGTGCATTTATCACTTTCTTTAATCCGGGCATTTTTAGCCAATGGGCGGATAACAAGGGACCTAAGAAGACGTAAGTCGGTGTAGTGGCAAATCCTACCACCCGTGACTTGTTTTTCCTTCAAAACATTGAATGCGAGCCTTTCATTGTGATAGATGGTCAAGGCACATGACTATGAGAAGATTTTGTGGGGCCTAGGAGAACCAAATTCATGTGAACGGTATTGATATACTCCACATCCGAGCTCTCACGCAGCTATCATGGAACCGTGATGACATGTGCTTAAGGGGACAAGCCTTAGGCCATTGACCCTGACATCCACATTCTTCTCGGCCTCGAGAGGCTTTGCAAAGTCTCTTTCACCACCGCTTGCAGAAAGAAAACTTGTATATGTTTGAGTCGGCAAGCTTCGCCCTGCCTACTAGGCCCTCTAGCTCATCCTCGTCATCCAGCTTATCCTTTCCGTTAAGAGACAATATAGCATCAAAAAAAAATCAGTATTGTTGTCAAAGCTATGGATGTCCAAGCCCTTGAGTCGGTGTTCTGTGCAGCCATGTTTTCATATGTATTTATTGTCTTTCTTATTCATTGTCCACACTTACATCATTAAAACACATAACAATGTGATTGCATTAATCCCTATAAGTCAGTAAAACCCAATATAAAGGACTTTTCAAGCTAGCGGCTCGAAGGAGAGATTTAATATTCAATTAACATTGCATTAAACAGATGGTGTGGCGATGATAAGAAAAAAGTGACACATGGTCCATATGTGACTTGTCGGAAGAAAAAAGAGGTTCGCCTATGTTCCTCCAAGAGATTCCCCAACTCGAAAATTCTCCTCCTCAATCCCCTTCATCACGACTCTTCCCTTGCCCAATGTTTCACCTTCAATCCTTCAACTTTAACTTCTTCAACGCCTCCCTATTGATGTCTTTAGTACTGCACTACTTGGGTATGATTGCTAGTCACAATGAATAATTAGACTTACCTTTTCCATCATAGTACATTGGAGTGGAACATGTTTGCTTGGCATGAAATCCTTTGTTCAATAAGCTTAGGACATCATAAATCATCATTTTCTTAATGAAGAACAATACCCAAAGTAAGAAAAAATTATTTCTATTTTCTTCAAAGGATTTCAGGTGTGTAGGTCAATAACAGCAATAGTACACTATATTGGGTCTATTTGTTGCAATGTTTTTAGGATGGGAGATGATTTGTGAACTTGCACAACACAACATTGGTGTTATTTTAGAAAGTTAATAATGAAGTGGTTCATGATATTTCCACACAGTATCAAATAGGGATCAATTTCCACACATTAGAAATATGAGATGGCAAAGATATAAAACCTTAAAGCGAGAAATGTACTAATGTTGGGCATTGCCTTTTTACAGTAGACATTATTCTCCAAAAGAGGAAAGATGGATAGGGTGACTTTTCTGAGGTTTACAAAAGATTAATTATTTCCAACGTAAGTAGAACCACGACACTTTTTAATATACTAACTTTGATAGGTTGTTCTAGTTTTATATTTTTTTAATTTTTGAGAGGTGACAAATTTGGAAAGATATTTTGACATATATCTAGAAGGTCTGATTAAAATATTTTCCATATCGAGGAGAAAACAATGGAGAGAGAACTATATAAACCTTTTAACCTAACCTAAAATCTAAAGTCACAAACTGACACAAAAATAATAGAGCAATAGTACTTGGTGAGTTTCCCAAGCCAATGAATTTAATCATATGGACAGCGCATTGGTGGCCAGGTAGGGCCACGTTTCGCTCAACCTTAGAAGTGAAAACACACCTTTCTAGTAAAATCCTGCGAGCTTTGTGGTTGAAATATGTACCAAATCCAAATGTAACAAATCGTACTCAGATAAAGACAAATTATGTAAATATAGAAAAGATCCTCTTCGATGCATTGCAGGTATATAAGAGCAATAAATGAATGACAGATTTACTGATCATGGTTAGGTAGTATTAGGACTGGACTCTATGTTGCAATTGCGCATACAGAGAATAGTGATAGTTGGTGTGAATCTGGGCATTCACATGGGTTTGAATCTGATGTTGCTCCAACACTGCATTTACTAATCTCCAAATGTTGACATCAAACCTAGACAAACACAGTTGTGTTAACAGATCGTTCAAATGCAAAAAGCTCGATCAATCAAATTAATTTGTTGATACTAGCATTTGTACAGTGGTTGACAGTTTTAGCGACCCTCAATCCAATTTGGAACGCCTTCAACGTAAATATAGTATTTTGGCTTATGTGATGAATAATTGGATTAATGGTTTCAACCTTCAGGCTTTCAGCTTTAAGTCTTAGTTTATTCATGTTATATTTGTTATCGTCTCAAAATTTGCAAAAAAATTGCCATCCTGAAAACCTCATCCTTGCATCCCGCCGTCCCATAGTCTTAGGTAACTATGCCTAAAAATGAGATTTTGGCTCAAACAAAAATTACAAAGTTATTATTTAAAACCAAAAATAGGGTTGGCTCAAAAGTCTGTTAGGGGTTGCAGAAGTTGTGTGGGAATGTTGGGCTTGCTGGAAGCTAAAAGAAATACACAACTACTATATATGGAGATGTGCTCTAGAACAGTGTAGAAATGGGGAAATACCCAGGAAACCTCCTCAGAATATTCACTCCAAGCAAATGAAACACTGAAAAATAACTGAAGTAGACAACAAAATATATATTGCCTTTGAAAGGAATTGCAAAAGCAGATTATAATGTACATAGAGGTGAGAGGTATATATAGCTTAAACAAGAGCTATATCCCATTTTTATTGGCCACATAACACGCACGTGTTTGGCCCAATTAGAGGTGGCATTTATTATTAATAACATTAAATGCACACTTATCTATTTTAAGCCTAGATAAAGATGTACTAGCTATAGAAGCTAACAAACATAAGTTAATAATTAGGTGCATGTAGAATGTTGCACCAACACCCCCCTTAATTGCAACTTAGGGAGATTTATAGAAAACACAAAAGAGATTCGGAATCCTCTGAAAATGGATCCCAAGAACTAGGCCTGATCAGTACCCATTTACAATTTGAACAATGAAAGAAGAATTCATGATGAGCATGGACATAGAGTAGTGTACTAAGAGGATATATACACGTTTACACAAAGCAAAATAGAGCATGAACACAAAATATTATATTCCTCGTAGGAATAGCTCATAAAGAATACCTCTTCACACCAACTTGAATTCCGATGGATAAATGCACAATTCATAATAGATATTTACTTCATTAATATGGGGTTGAAGTCATTAACTAGGTAGGTTGCACATATCTTGAATAGAGCTCCCGCCAAGGAAATTATAAAAGTTACACCTAAAGAAGCTTGGAGTGGGAGGAAACCTGTAGTTAAGCATTTTAAAGAGTTTGGATGTACAACTTATGCTCGTAATCTTGATGTTAGGAGGAAGAAGCTTGATTAGAAGAGTGTCAAGCACACATTTGTTGGATACGATAAAGAAGCTAATGCTTTAAAGTTATACAATCTTCAAGCGAAGACGAATGAGATTGGTAGACATATCAACTTTGCCAAAGACAAGTCTCCTCTTAAGTTTTCTTCTCTCCCGATTTTTCTATTGACCTACATTGTTTTGTAAATAGTTCCCAAACTTCTAATATTTTTATGAGGTTGAAGACTTTGTTCCTCAACAACTTTCTAGATCATCATGAGGTTCCTTTACCATATTCAAAACCTCAAATTTCCCCACATGATGATGGTGAGATTGCAGTTGGTGATGAATCCAAAATTCCTTTTGTGGTCATTAGTTGGACATTAATATCATTATCTTATCTTCACATGTTCAACTAGATGGTCTTCGTTCTCTTAAATCGTGGGACGAACATCTCATGCATGTTATGGTTTTATTTCGAAGGTTATAGAAGATGATACTTCTCATGTTGATGATGATGTTTTGAAAGTTTGACTGTTGAGCACTTTACCTGAAAGATGAATGATAAGCTTGTTGAGAAGATTTCAACCTTGAGAAATTCTACTCCTAATAGGACATCTACATCTCTAGATGCTTGTACCCATTGTGGTAGAACTAATCCCTTGTTTTAAAATTGTAAGTTCGTGTATATATGGATTCATTGCAGTTAGATAAAACATGCTTTAGATGCTTGTTAGTATAGATTAAGTTGTACTTAATGTAGCAAAAGAATCATCCAACTCAAGTATGATAATTCCATGAAGCTTGAATATATTGCCATATGCACAATCATCCTTTGAATGTATATTTGTTTGAATCTAATTATCTAGGTGAGACTTCTCGTATAATTATTCCAGCACAATGAACTTGTTCCAAATATTATTCCTAATCCTGATAATTATGATCCACATTAAATGTTTGCAATTCTAATGGACCTAAAATTTCTCCTAGGATGGATTGATTTGACTGCTTTGGAAAGTGATTCAGCTTCAGATACTTTAGCGGGGCACAAGTTTGATTGCTTTGTCCCTTTGTTTCTAGTAAGAGATTTGTTGATAAGATCAATCATTTTTCTTCATCGGATGAGGCGTAGACAACTTGTCACTCGAGATATGTTTGAGGAAGTTGCCATGGAGGCAGGATGTTGGCGGCAATGCCAACTTCCCTTTTCTCTCTTCATCTTTAGTCATTCTTTCTTATAATCATGTACTTTGACGCACCAAACCTACTCCTGCCCAAATAAAAATAAGTGCGTTCGTTAAAGTTAATGTTTTTTCGCAGTATATTGTGGAGCAACAAACTTGTAGCGCCAATGTTTTGTTAGATCCTATCGGATTAGCTTATTGGTCAGTGGTTTTACCCATGTCAGCTTTGGTGGATATCGAAGTCAGTCATTAACATTTTTATTTTTTTGTTATGCGCTAAACACTTGCTTTCAAGCTATATCCTTGTTAAGTTCATTTGAGTTCTGTAATGTCCTCATAAAGGCCTACACAGATCCATTCATGCGAAAATTATAAGAATCAGATATAAATTGATAAGTTGTTGGTGAGGGACACATCAGTGATACACAAATTGGTGATTAATCCCATTTTTAAAAATTTGATGAATTCAAAAAGAAAATGTCAAAATAACAAATTTTCATGAATATTGATTGAGTTTTTTAAAAATGTTAACTAATTAAGAAATAACCGTCGTCAGCAATGGGACACTTACAACATGACTTTCAATTTTTTTCCTCTTTTTATACTTGCAATTTTTGTGAAAGCTCTCCAATGACTACAAAATGCCATTCAAAGAGTTTGATGGATCAACAATAAAATAACATGCTTCATTGCCCAGTTCCTGCAACTCAGCCCTTCCTCAACGCTTTGATTCTATTTTAATCAATTAATCAATGGAAAAGGAGGTGATGTCTGGATTCTTTACTTGTCTACAGAGCAAAGTGTTAGATATTGAAACATAACATGCCATACAGGTTGAGTCGAAATGATATAAGAGATCCCACAGATTGTTTGGCTTTGACATGGCAGTGTAAGGAAGGAATGACATGCTGGGTAAAAAATTTGTCATTTGATTGTTCACATTTCAAATTTATATTGTTATTATTTGGAAGCGTGTTTTTAGATTTTGGAAGTTTATTTCATTTTTCATAGATTAGTGACAGGATAATTATAATGCATAGGCATCAGCTCCAGATCATTGCAAATTCGCCACTAGTAACCTCAGTCAAACTTGCAGTGCATCAAATTGTGATTGGAATTAAAGCACAAGAAAATGAGATTCATATGGATGACATTGTTTAAGCTGACGACAACCTTCGGTTGTACTTGTGCATGCAGCAACTGCAGAAGGTGCTTGATGTAAGGGCCAAGTGCTTGAATGATATTATCAACTCCACTTTTGCTTGGGTGTTTGAGTCAGATAGAATTGTTATGGATGAGAGTCAAGCTTGAAAAGATGGTCCAGTCAATGAAGGACCTTCGGTAGAGAAAAGTTAGCAAACTCCAAAGTCAGGTGCAGTGAGCGACACAATTAGAGATTATTCCCATCATCAGTCCCTGTAGCACCTGGAGAGATGGCATGTCATAAAAAAGCATATCAAGGGATGGATCAACACCCTCAACTTTGTGTCAGCAGTGGCATCTAAGGATGAGCTCAAATGATAAATCAATGGAGTTTTGTGGCAGAGCCACAGATCCAAGCGTGACAGAAATGTTTGTGTAAAATTGAGTGATAAACCACATCCAATCCCGTGTCAGTCACAGTATAAGGATGAGCTCAAGTGGTAAATCAATGAGGTTTCCAAGCAGAGTTCTGGCCTCAAACCAATGTGTAAAGCTTAGTAATATAATATACAGTGCCCTGTTCTAGGCTTGTCATGGCATCATAGGATGAGCGACAGATATGTGTATGTGCATAAGTGAGTAATAAACCATATATCTAAGTGTGAATCAGTCCCTGCAAAAGGATGAGATCAACTGGTAAATCAAAGAGGTTTCATGGCGGAGCCACAGACTCAAACCCGTGCGTAAAATTCAGTAATATACAACAACCTATTCTAGGTAAGTCGTGGCATCTAAGGATGAGCTCAAGTAGTAAATCAGCAGGGTTTCTTCGCAGAGCCCGAGATTTAAACTTGAATGACATGATTACGTATAAAATTTAATAATAATTCACATCCAGTTGTGTGTCAGTCATGGCGTCTAAGATGAGATCAAGTGGTAAATCAATGATGGCTACAGGGGAGCCCAAGGTTCAAACCCAACAAATATGTTTATGTGCAAACTTGAATAGTAAACCGCATCCACTTCTGTGCCACTCGTGGCATCTGAGGATGAGATCAAGCGGTAAATCAATGAGGTTTCAAGGCAGGTCCAAACCCAAAAGAAATTTTGAGTATAAAATTGAGAAATAAACCACGTGCAAAGGGTCAGTCATGGCATCTAAGAATAACCAATGGGATTTCACTGGGGAGCCACAGGTTCCAATCTAACGGACATAAAAATTAAGTACTAAACAGCATCCAATTATGAGACGATCGTGGCATTAAGGACGAGTTCAAATGGTAAATCAATGAGGTTTCATAGCAGAGTCACAGGTTCAAACCCTAGAGCTATATTTAAAACACGGGAAATCATGTTTACACCCAATGAGTATGTCAGATTTCTCAAACACTAACAACAATCAGAAATAACACATTACACAAAATCAAAACAACAAGTATGTCAGATTTCTCAAACACTATCAACAATCAGAAATAACACATTACATAAAATCAAAACAACAAATATCTTTGAAATCAGACCTTGAAACGTTTAGACCCCTGCCAGTTGCGTCGATGTGATTACCCTTACAAAACAAGAATGTAGATGAAAAACTCCCCTTGAAATCAACAGCGATCCTGCCGTTGGAAAAACCCGATCTGTTTGCCTGAGGAACATGTAAAGATGAAACTTTCGCACACCTCAACTGAGCAATGGTGGCCATGCCTGCGCACGTCAAAGGTTCGAAACCGGGCAAGTTCAACAATTCATGAAAATGTATGGCAGCAAAGGACAAAATATTATTGCATGCGGATAACAGAAATACTCAAAAGGCTAGGGATTTGGTGGTGTCATACATACGTAAGAATGAGGTGGATTATATCTTTAACGGCTGTCATTGTCATGGTCAAAAGAGTAGGTGCGCCGCTTCTGTCTGAATAACACCCAAACCACCATTGGTGTCTCATTAAGCATTCTTAATGTTTAATTTAAAAGCAAATCATTATTTGGTTTGATCGAATTTAAAATACCTGCATCTGTCGGGTTGGTTGCGGGCGTAAAAATAAATATGTGATTCGGAAATAAACCCGGGGATAGCCGCCATGGTGAAATCGGTAGACCCGCTTCTCCACGCCAATATATATATATATATATATATATATATATGTTGAATTGAACTGAAGTTTTAATTACGTCAACGAGACCAACAGGTCTATGGGACCAAAGAATTGCACCAAACCGTCTTAGATCAAAGCGGGTTTCTTGAACTCTTTTAGGAAGCTACTCCTCTTCCGGCTGATCTTGTGAAAGCATTTCCCCCAAGCCCTTTATTCTATTTTCCTCGAATAGCTCTACCATGGACCCAATGTTTAAGATTTCTTCATATTTTGATCGAATATTCGTGAACTTAGGACATTGGAGAATAAAGTGTGCTTCTGTTTCAATTGCCCCTGTATTGCACAATACACAAGTTCTCTCTTCCCACTGCTCCTTGGGTATTGTCCACCTCCCTGTTTCACATCTAAGTTTGTGAGAGCTAGTCCTTAGCTAAGCTATGAGGATCTTCTCTCTCCATTTTATCTCAGCCCCTATATAGGCTTTTTCACCATGGTCACATGTTGGATTGAACTCAGTAATGTAATGTTGACATTTCTTGCTTGATTTCTTCTGCCACATCATCATTCTAAACTTTTCATTTACATAGTTTTTGATGTCTTTGTTAAGTTTTGGGCATTCGTTTAAATTGATATCCCATTTTTTCATCCATTTGTAGTTCTGCTTCATCCATGTGTTCTTTCGTCTATGTAACTCTTCGTCCATTACAACCCTAGGCCATCTATTTGTCTTCATGTTTCCAACTTTTTTCAGGTAACCTATGAGTTTGGTCATAGCAGTTGCCTCCAAGGGGAAAGAACCTGTTTCAGCCATGATGATTTCATAGGGAATTGTAGCCTTAATTCTGAAATGGTGTGTTATAAGCCTTTTTTGAATTCTTTCTAGTTGTCTCCATTTTGAATTTGTCATTCCACTAGCCCATACCTCGCAGCCATACAACACCACTGGAATGACAAGCAACCCAAATAGGACCTTAGTGGTCTTCCAATCCCATAGTTCAGCGTTTCTGCACTTGTTTTGGAGCGCAAAGAGAGCTCTCCAACCTCCTTGTATTTGCTTCATCCTACACGTGTCCCACTTGAGCTTGCTATGAAAATAGAGGCCTAGATATTTGTATTCAGACAGTACTTCTAGAGGTTCACCTTCAAACTGAAATTCGGGTTGTTGGTTTGTCTTCTTCACGAAGAAAATCATAATTTTGGTTTTTCAAATGTTTACTTGCATCGCTACTTCTTTGCAGAAAAGCTCTAAAGAGAGTAGGTGATTCTTTAGGTCTTGGATTGTTTCTGCCATTAGAATTAGATCATCCACATAAAGTAGGAGTTTTACCACATACTTAGCTAGGTGCACCCCTTGGATTTTTTTCTGTCATTAGAATTAGATCATCCGCGTAAAGTATGAGTTTTACCACATAGTTAACTAGGTGCACCCCATTACCTCGAATTTGTTTATCCAATCTTCTAATTGTCGATGTATAGCCCAAATAAAGTTGGAGAGATAGGGCAGCCTTGCTTGACACCTATATCACTCTTGAACCCTTGAGATAACCCCGCATGAGTTTTGATTTTATCTTTTTCCTGCTCATATAATCTATGAATAGTTGCCCTATAGTGTGCTGGAACCCCTAATTCCTCCAACCTGTTCCACATTTTGCTCCATGGTACCATGTCGAAATCTTTTTTGAAATCTACAAAACAACAATAGGCATCATTTTTTCTTTCCCACCCATTTTCAACTAGATGTCTGAGTGTGATACAATGATCAATGGTTGAGTGTTTGGGTCTAAAACCAGCTTGCCCTTTTGCTCTCTTTCCTCCTCCCTCCACCCAATTGTTGATCTGATGCTCTATCATACTCCCAAATAACTTTGCAAAAAGAGGATTGACCATGATGGTTCGATAATTTGAAGGGTTATTTACATCTCCACTTTTGAACAAAGGTATGGTTAGGCTAGTTGTCCACTCTTTTGGGAAGTCGTTCGAATGACCCCATTGAAGATTGTTTTGATTTCAGGTGCTAGAATGTTTGCCCCCATTTTAGGTGTTTTGCTTGAAGGTTGTCTATGTCATGGGCTTTACTTGTTGCAAGCTTTTTTGATCCCTTGCATGATGTCTTCATTTGTGAAAAGGGTGTCCTTAACCATGATATTGGGAGGAGGCACTTTCTCACTTTCCCGTTCATATAGTTGCTTTGAGTATTCTAACCATTGGTTTGTTGTTATGTTGTTCTCTGTTTGCATTTTCTCCCTACGGAGTTCCCTCCAGAACCTCTTTGGTTCATATTTCCCTAAATAGATTAGTTCCTTCCTTCTGGATTTAGTATACTCCTTTTTTTTCTTCTCACTAATTGTTCATACATTTTTATATTTTCCTTTGTTCTACCTACTAGCTTCTTTAGCAACTTTCATGTTGCTTTGCACTCTTCATCATACCATGGGTTTGTTGGGAAGCTATTTGTTGCCTTCTTTTAGGCTTCGCTCTCTTGCACATGTTTAGGGATTCTTGGATAACATGCATTAGCCACTCACTCCTCGTGTAATTTGTATCTTGTTCTCCCTGATTTTCTCTTTCTTGAAGCTTGTCTTGCAGTGTTGCTCTAAAAATTTGTTGATTTTTCTCAATCAGGAGGATGCTTCTTTGGAACTAAGGTTTAATTTTCACTACACTTGTCCACTTGTCCACTATACATTGGATTTTCATAAAAATTGGTTTGTGATCTGATTTAAGTTCCATTGGAAACTCTTCTACTTCTAGTTCTTCTATTATGGATATACAATTTTGTGAGCAAATGACATAGTCAATTACACTCTTCCCATTGTGAGTCTTACAGGTGTATTTTCCCGATCCTTTCCATTTTCTCATACCATTGCATATAATCAAGTTGTGTATGTTGCACATGCCTAATAGCTCCTCTCTGTACTGTGTAATGGCTCCATACTCATCATCTGAAACTCTGAGCCATTGCTGATTTTCCTCTTCTGTCTCCCAAAGAGGATTGAAATCTAGATCATCATTACTTCCAACAATGATTGCATGCATACATGTTGTTGTCCTTGCATTGAAATCTCCTATTAGCACAATTTCCCGCTCTTGTTATATTTTGAGATGTCCTTTTTTAAGGAGGAGTATGGATCTTCTCAATCTAGATCATGCTTCCTATAGAATGTGGAGTTCTTAGGCGCAAAATAACATGCCGCTATGTTAAGGATATTGTTATTCTCTGATTCTTATCCAGATGTACTATTTGTTTTCATCTTGTTTCTCTATTTTGATATTTTTGTCCCATATGTCCTTTATACCTCCATGCCCCTTTCCATTCTCTGTCACTTTATTCCAAATTGTTGCTTTCTTGTAACCCACAAAATTCGGTGTATTGCATCCATCATGTTCATGTGTTTCTGTCAGAATGATTATATCTCTATCTCTGGCTATGGGCCCTAACCCGGGTCCTCTTCTCCAAGGGTAACCTCTATAGTTCCAACTTACCAACGTAAGATGTTCCCGGGCGGGCCATACTTCCTATTTGTTGTAGGTTTGTTTCGTTGTGATATATGCTTTCCCATTTTTTAGGTAAGCCCAGCTCCCTCCATTCCTTGATGCTTTCACTTTTTCCCATTCTTTGTTTCTCTCTCTTAGCTGCTCAAAGGTGAGATCTTCATCTAGATAAAATTTTGAACCTCTTAGCATGCCTTTAGTTCTTAGTAGTCTTGTTTTATCCTCATGATTCCCCAAGGTAACACGGATATGTCTATCCCTTCCTCCTTCTCTCAACTTACCGATTCTACTTGCTTGCTTGATTGTCCCTTTCCACTGTAATTGATTTGACAGAAATTTCCTTGTTAGGTTGAAAGTATTTTCCCTTCTCCAAACTCTTTTACCCTTTGATGATGAGGTTTAATATTTTATCTTGTCGTTCTCTTTCTTCTATCATTTGACTCTTGACTTGCTTTTCTATCATCTCTTTATGTTTACCTAATGGTTCTTTAACCACTTGTGCCCATGACTGAGCTTCTTCCAACTTGCTGCGTAATTCATTTTCTCTAGATTGTATGTTGTGAAGTGCTTCTTTTACTTCTTCAATTTTCTTTTCACCTCCTTCTGTGGCAGTGGTTGAGGAGTTGAGGTTTTGTTTAAGAGCGTGTCATTCCTGCTGCCCAACATTTGCTAGATTCTGCAATTTTGTCACTTGTGTTTTTAGGATGTTGTTTTCTTCACTCAACCTTTGTGTGATGTTTGTCATCTCTTCTATTTTCTTAACTTGCCATGTTTCTCTTGCCTCCATGTTTTCTATCCTTACTTTCAGATTCATTAACTCTTGCACATAGAGTTTTGAAGACCAAGTGAGTGGGGTCATTGTGGGGTTGTATGTTTCCTCACCCTCTCGACGGTCTATGATTTCTGCATTATGTGTGGTTCTGTTTGCTCTTACATCTTTTTGTCTTTTTTGCACAGTTCTTTGTTTGTTTTCTTTGTCATTTGTGATTTTGATTCAATCATGTTTTGATGTTTGATTTTTCCTTTCCATTGCCCTCGCTCGTGCTTTTCGCGCGCCTTAGAATCCCCCAATACTGCTTAGCGTTGACATATATAGGTTGTACATTCATCACTACTAGTACTTGACATATTAAGATTTTGTGGGATCTCAAGCTTTTGAGGGTATATAACTGGCAGCTCCTTATTCTTGTAGATTCCAGTGTTCCCTTCGGTGAAAGAGTACGAACGTACCAATGCTAGAACCTCATGTTGTTTTGTGATGTCCTTCAGTGCTGGATTTACTACTAGTTCGATCGTGATTTCCTTAAGCCCTTTATATTGTTCTCTTGTCCCCAATTTTCTCATTTGTTTCCTTGATGTGGGGTCTTCCTCCATTATACATGTGAGCCCTCTTGCCTTTATTATATCCTTGTACTCTGCCTTGCCCTGTCCTCTACTCCACATATTCCTGATTGCTAGCTTTGAGTCTCACCTGTTCTTAACTACCAAAGTGTCTCTCTTGCCTTGGTTTGGTTTGTTTTGTTTTATATGGTTTGATAGTTTCCACCGACAAAATGTGTAGAGGGAGGGATTTGATAGTTTGCAATTTAAAGGAATGAACAGTGCGAGCTAGGTATACACAGACATACATGACCGATGCCCGCTCTTATTAGTTGCTTCCCCTCCCATTGTCGTTGCTTCCTCTCCAGCCTACTACTACTTCATGCTCACCTATTGTTATTTTGCTCTCGGGCATGTTGTGTTCTTGTCACTGTTGCTTCCCCTCCCTACTTCCCCGATCACCCATGTTATTGTTGCTCTCGGGCTTGTTGCCCTCTGTTTTGTTTCCGATGAATACATCTTAAAGATATCAATCGGTACCTATATACCTATGTTGGATTTTTTTATTTACTTCTCCAAAAATAGGGAAAAAAAGACACGTAACAATTTGTGGAACTTGGTGGAACTTGATACCGCTAAAAACCTTCCTGCTACCATTGATCTTAGAGTGCAAAACAAAACTTGGTCACACCTTTAGATTATGAAGGCCTACCATTTAGATGTAGGAGGTGTTTCTGTTTAGGCCACACCTCTGTTGATTGTGGGATAACAAAGCACCAACAGGAGAGACACAACTGGTGGAAAGACGCCCTACTTGGAACATCTGGTTTTGAAGCCAAAGAGGATCTAGACTTAAATGCAGATATTGAAGAGGAATACGATTTTGTTCCGGAAACCCCTCTTTCAGAAATTCCAGTTGCTGATAGAAAAGAAAATACCAAAGAATCTCATTATGTTGGTGACAGAAAGGAAAATGCAAAAGATTTAACTCAAGATAACAATATTGTTGTCCCAGTTGGAAACATGCAGGATAAGGAAAATACACCTCCTTTATTTAACCCTCTAACTGCAGAGGCTTTTTAAGACGCTTATTTGGACAACGGTGCGTAAAAAGGAAAAATTTATTTCTAGGAATACGGATTCTTCGCCTAGTTAGGTTTCCACTGTTGTTTGGTTGCTCCGCGTTGCTTCACTTTTCTTTGTCATAAAGCAATTGTTTATTTGTTGTACATCAACTAATTTTTTTACTGATGTGTTGTTGGTTTTGGGTACTTCTTTGAGCAAACTGTTTTCTGTTGTTGGGCCTTAATTTTATAAATCTGGATTTCTAAGCCTTCTTGTACAAGGGTATAGTCCCTTTCAAAAAACTATTTACCTCTAATAAAAAAATAATTTGTTTTCATATATTTTTGCAAGCCCAAAAATTCAAAACTTGAGCCATGATAACTAAGCCAAATGTAAAAATTTACTTTTAAATCTTCTTAGACCCCTCTCTTAATCAGTTGGTCTTCCATGTCATGGTCTTCCTAACCTTTTAGGTTCTTATAATATGTTGAAAAATCATGTGCATGTGTTTGAAATGATGTGACAAGGTCAATTCTTTCATCCGACAAAGTACAACTGAAGACTAGTTCTCTGGTAGGTTTTAAAAGGCTAATTTTGGCTATTTCCAAATAGGTGTGCATCCTCCGGGAAGGTTCCAAAATATCGTAATCATATAAAGGTGGTATTGGAGAGATACTAAGGTGTTAGAAGTGTTTTAGGAAATTTTATGGAAGATTTGGTGATTTAGGGAGAAAATGTGCAAAAGCGGGTTTTTCAGGTGTAAGGAATGAATGGTCTAGATATCAACATGAACTTCTCTAGATGATTCCGGGAGCTCTATAAGGATTTATAAGGAAAACCAATAGGCATTGGAAATCCAAGAGATTCCTCTTCATGGTGGAAGAATCATATTTCACACAAGACCTAAGAATATCTCAAGGCATCTCAACTTATGCAAACACACCTCGTTATCATGATCAAAACAAGGCCATTTTTAGATTTTTAGATATAATTAAGTTTTGAAGACTATTCCATTGATCTTATAATGTTCCTTGGAGTCATACTCATATAAAATCTAACCTGAAGAGACCATTCCAAGCTCCAAGAACATGGTCTTCAAGTTTCCTCTAATGCAAGGTATGTGATCCCATACTTGGACATATTTCAAGTGCCACATGTTAAATTTTTCATTGCTTTCACCCATTTTTGTCCCTATTATCCATTTTCCAAGGGGAAAGAGGGAAAAAAAATGGCACCCCTTTGCAATCACCTCTCCGGCCCCTCGTATGACCCTCCCCAACTCCGCAGGGGGGCTTATTTGGCTATCTCCCACTCTTGTGCACTGCATTAGATCTCACCGGTGGCATGATCCTGTTAGGGCACTAATTTTATCACCTCTTATCCCTCTTTCCAAGGAGAAATATGGGAAAAAAATGGTGCCCCCTTGCAAGCCCCTTTGAGGTCCTCCATACGATCATTTTTTAGCCCCCTGGGAGCTTAACCTGTTAAAACCCTCCCTTTATGCATTGCTCCAGTTGTATTAAGTGTCACCATCTCTCCAAGGTGCCATTTTTACACCTCTTGTCCCTTTTTCCAAGGGGAAAAAGGGGATAGAAATGGGCACCCATGTGCAAACCCGTCTCTAACTCGTCTTCAACCACCCGTGGTCAAACGATAGTTAACAAGAAAACAAGAAAATAAAGCTTAACTTGTTGAGATAACTCCTTTGCACAAGTTTGCATATCCTCCATTGTTTCTACCATGAAAGCTTAAAAAAATCCAAAATATGACATATATTCTCTATGGCCATGAAGACTAAGTGTTTCCCATGGCTTTCCATCCGAAAATCGAAGCACGAGATCCCTGCGTGAAGTTGAACACAAGTTGAGCTCATTGTTTTCACTGCAACTAGTCACTTTGGTGATTTTTTTGCTATCAAAGCTTCAATCCTCCATTAATGTCTACCATCACACAATCAAGCCTATAACCCTCCATCTAAAATTTTCCTTTTTGATTTGCAAGTGTTCCAACGGATTAAACACAACAAAAATTGGAGCACGGGATCCCGGTGCAAAGTCGAATCTGATGAGGGAATTTTCATTGCAAACAAACACTGATAAGTGCACATTCTAAAAATAGTAAGTGTTTGGTGCGTCTATTTACTAAAAATAGTAACCCTCTAAAAATATTAAGATCCAATCACTTAGAATATTCAGAAACAATGCAAAATGATAAACAAGGTAAAACTAACAATTTTCCCAAAATAGCAGGTTCTAAAAAAGCAACTTGCTAAAAAATTTAACTTTTCTAAAAATAGAAAAATCATCATTAATGGAGGTAATATAAGTGTGCTATGAGATTTGGAAGTGATTAAGTAAATATTGAAATAAATAAATGCCTATTTTTATGCTACGTAGTAGTGTTGAATATAACAAATAAGTACATAATTGACCCAAGCAAAAAGCTAGAAAGTGTAAAAATCTAGTTGTTGATGAAAGGAGGAAACACTTAATTAATTTAAATGTGATGTTGCATAGTTGTGTCGATCTATAAAATAGCTAGAATAGGAACTCAAAGTGCCTCAATGAAGCCCATAAAAATGCAAATATGTCGGTATACCTTGAACTAGGGCACACTATGAAGGGTCGGGGCGCTGGGATGTTAGAGACTGTTATGGGTGACTGTGTCTACTCAAAAGCTACGGAAACTAGTTTCGTAGGGCCATAATATGTTTGTTGTCATTTGCTTCTTGTCATTATTATGTCACACCAAGTCGCAGATGTTGCATGTAACATGCAATGAAGAAATGACCTACAAAACCCTAAAGTGCATCAAATCCTAAAAATAAAATAATGCAAATGAGGGGTCGGAATGGGAAGATGTGTGTGGTGGTGATTCTTGTTTGATGAGAGGGAAGGTGGTGGAGAATCTTCTACAATGGGAAGATCTTAGGGAGAGGGTGAACCTCCACCGAGGATGCCATATAGAAGGGGTTATTAAGTAAGATTGTTAAGTGGGAAGCAAAAGAGTGAAAGGAAAGAAGACAAATGAGTGAGCGGGGACAAGAATTGTGAGAAGGGTAATATGGGGATAAGTGGTGGAGGAGTAGATATGAGGAGCGAGGATGAATGGATCAAATATATGGTGATCATGGTGGGGGATGAGGAGCTGTTGGATAGTGAATGCTACTTGAGAAATATCTTCAAGTAGCATTCGCAAACTGCAACGATGATCAAGTAGGATTCCCAAACTGGGGAATGTATTAGTACGGGTGAATGAAGGGGTGCAAATTTAGATGTTGATCATGCAGAAGATACTCGTGACGAAAAACATCTTAATTTGAATATAGCACATAACAGATGCATCATTACATAAAATATTAGGATGACTAGATTGTAATATGCGTGATAGCATAGATAGGTGCCGAAAAAAGGTTTGATGTCCCAGTACGATATGCAAGTGGAAGAGAGCATAGACAGAGGCCATCAAGAAAGTATGATGCCCCAAAGACGATATGCACTTAGATAACATAAGTGTATTAAAGAAAACACCAGGATACATAAAATCAAGATGCCCCTTGTAATATATCAAGATACAAGAAATTAAAGAACTTGTAATTAATAATGCAACACAAGAACCAATAAACATGTCCTTAACATATTCCACAAAGTGAGGATTGATCGGATGTTACCCAAGCAGAGGTACAAGGACATAAAAGGATCAGTCATTGTTCTTAAACAAGGAAATATTGAGAGTCGGAGTTGCCCCAAGCAAGGATTTACGCGAGGAGAAGTGGTTTGAATTTGATAGTCATAAGGTGATTGGATCATTCATTGGGGATAATAGTTCAAAGGATGAATTGTGTTGATTATTTTAGAGTTTTTGCGATTTTGTGGAGTTTACAATTTTTTTAATTTTTGTTGATTTTGTGGATGTTTTGGAATTTTGAAAAGTTTTCAAATGTTTTTGTATTTTGGATATTTTCTAATGTTTTTGGATTTTTGGATTTTTATACTATTTTTTTGGAGTTTTGGAGATTTTCCAATTGTTTTGGGTTTTTGGATTTTTCTAATGTTTTTGGATTTTGACAATTTTGAATGTTTTGGATTTTGATGATTTTCGAATGTTTTGGATTTTTGACGATTTTGAATGTTTTTAGATTTTTACATGTTATTGGCAATTTATGGAGAGTGTAGACTTATTTTGAGAGGTGATAAACCAAGATATTGTCTGTATGTATCATGCTCCTTGTAGTAACTCATGCTCTGAATAACACAAATTCTCATTCCATTAGCAGGATATGTTGGTGATGATATGATGAAAAGAAGTCCAACTCCATTCTTGACTCCACACAACTAGTAAGATGCGAGGGCTCATCACCGAGAATCAAGAAAGATGCATGAGGTAGATAATGAATATAGAGACAAATGCGAACAACCATCCCTTCGAGAAATTGTGACTCAATTCTTCTTAACGTCACTGAACCGGTTTCAAAAATGGATTTCACTCTATGAGTCACATGCTAGACTTAGACAATTACATGGCCTGTTGATTGGTAAGATATGAGGTGAAGGGATAGTTCTCTCTTCACTTAGGCATCTAAATTACTTCTTTGGGGATTCTATAATTGTAAGCACTATCAGATTTATAAGATTTTGTATTCTTGAAATGACTCCTATGCCTTGCCCCATGCTACTAGTGAGAAGCAAGGGCTCATCACCGAAGGAAAAACATAGGTGAGTAAATTCCTTTATTTTTATTTTATTTTTTTGAATTTTTGAATGTTTTTGCAATATTTTTATGCTTTTATGAGAATGACGCTCACGTTTTACCCCATGCCAGCTATAAGAGGCTAGAGTTTAGCACCGAAGACAAGCGTAGAGACGAGTAAGGGCACCTTCCTCCATTCCCAGTCTCACGCTACCAGTAAGAAGTGTGGGCTCAACACCAAAGACTATGAAGGATGAAAGATGTGATAATGAATTATTCATAATTTATTAAATTGATGGAATTTTACAACAATGCTTTTTTTTTTTTTTGGAAGGAACGTTTGCCCCAATCTCAACCCCACACGACTAGTAGGACGTGAGGGTTCAACATCGAAGACTGAGATGGACAATCAAACGAACCGGGTAAAGAAGTTTAGAGCTTTGTTATGAAAGAGAGAATTTCTTTGAAGGGAATATATTACCATCAGTAAGCTTCTAGGTATGACCATAGGTAAAAGTGACTGAAAATGGGAGATATTATAAGAAGTATGATACTCACAAGACTTAATAGGATCTATGTTAGCACCTGTCTCATGATGATGAGTATGAAGATATGATTGTGATAATGAGAATATCTGCCAATGAAATGAATGATTTTAAATTATTTAGAGATTAGTAAGACAAAAGGAATAATGTACACGTCGTTGTTTCCGGAATAGTGAATGCCTCAAGGATAAAATTTCTTTAAATGAACTGCATTCATTGGTTCATCAAGTTCTTGACCATCTTCAGTGGCCAACTTATAGGCTCCAGAGCCAAATTTGGTTGTAATTACATAGGGTCCTAACCAATTAGGCTCAAAATTTCCTTGTTTTTCTCGCTCTTTAGTGGTATTCTTTTGATTTTCTTTTAAAACGAGGTCGCCAATTTCGAATTCTCTGGGTCTCGCCTTTTTATGATAACTATGTTGCAGTCGGTTTTGATAGACTTGAAGATGATTGAGGGCATTAAGTCATTTTTCATCGAGAAGCTCAAGTTATTGAAGTCGTGACTGTCGGTATTCATCCTCATTAATTACATCTTTAAGGGAGATTCTCAAGGATGGGAGTTCTATCTCAATAGGTAAAATGGATTCACAACCATAAATGAGGGAAAATGGGGTGGCTCCGGTAGGCGTGCGGTAAGATGTATGGTAAGCCCAAAGAGCGGGGTAAATTTGAGTATGCCAATTGCGTCCATGGGTGTTGACGATTTTTTCCATGATGGATTTTAAAGTCTTATTAGTTTGCTTTCGTCGATCGTTACCCTAAGGGTAGTATGGAGTGGACCACTTAATTTTGATGCGAAAACGTTTGGCTAGGTCTTTTACATCCTAGTTTTTAAATGATTTGCCATTATCTGTGACCAGAGTGGACGAAATACCAAATCAACAGATGAGATTATTAAAAATGAATTTTAATATTTGGCTACCGGTAACATAGGTGAGAGGCATAGCTTCCACCCATTTAGTGAAGTAATTGGTAATTGTAATGATGAACTTATGTCCATCGGATGATGTTGGTCTGATTTTACCAATGAGGTCAAGTCCCCATTGAGAGAAGGGTCGTGGTATGGTTATCAATTGCAATGTTTGAGAAGGTGCATGGATAAGATTTCCATGCTTTTGACATGCTTGACATCGTTTGACAAAATGGCATGTGTCACTTTCCATGGTGGGCCAATAATATCCAACTCGCAGGATTTTCTTGGCTAAGGCTATACCGTTCGTGTGCGCTCCACAGATACCATAATGGACTTCAGTTAGGACACTCGAGGCTTCTTCCTAATTAAGACATTGGAGTAGGGTGCCATCATATCCTCGTTTATAAAGAGTTTCTACTAAAATGGTGTAACAAGAGGCACGTTGTGCTAAAGCACGTTTATGCATTGGTTTCATGTCGATAGGAAATGTTTTATCACGGATGAAGGTATAAAGATCATGGTACCAAGGGTTATTTGGACCCACGATTTCACATACCATAGTGTTTTCAGGAAGATCATAGGCAGACATTAAGATATGTTCTATGAGAAAATGTACCGGGGTTGACTAGATGCGATTTCTAATAGGGATCCAATGGTTGTCATAGCGTCGATAGATTTATTACGAATTCTGGGGATTTGATCAAAGCTAATTAATCAAAAATAGCTTCGAAGACTATCCACCATGCACTTATATGGGATAAGTTTTTCATCCTTGACCTGGTATTCATCAGTAACTTGTTTGATGATAAGTAAAGAATCACCAAATACAACTAATTTTGTAAGATTCCAAGATATAGCTAGTTTTAATCTTGCAATTAGAGCTTCATATTCTGCGATATTGTTGGTACATGGGAATGTTAATCGAAATGATTTGGGGATGACGTGTCGATAGGTGTGATAAGCAAAATACTAGCCCCGAGCCATGGAGATTACAAGATCCATCAAAAATAGAGTCCAAGTTGGCGTGATGTCTATGTGCAGAAGATCTTCATCAAGAAAAGCAAAATGAAGTGGTTTTATGCTAGGAAGGGGTGCCTCGGCAAGTTGGTCTACAAGGGCATGTCCTTTAATTGCCCTCTACGAACAAACTCGACATCAAATTCACTAAGTAGTATGACCCAACTAGACATTCTTCCTATGAGAATGGGTCGGGACAAGAGATACTTGAGAGGATCAATCTTGGCGATCAACTTAGTTGTGTGATTGAGCAAGTAATGATGTAACTTATGGAATGTAAAGGCGATTGCTAAGCATACTTTTTCGATTTGGGAATAACGTACTTTGTGCTCAATAAGTGTTCGACTAAGGTAATATACAACTTATTATTTTGTTTGATTGTTGTGTTGTGCTAACAGAGTTCCTATGGCATGTTCAGTGGCAGATGTATAAAACAACATGGGTTTATTGACAATTGGTGACATAAGAACAAGTGGGCTAGAGAGGTATTCTTTTAACTTAGAAAAAGAGTCTTGACAATCGTGGTTCTAGTGAAATTGTGCATCTTTCTTGAGTAATTGGTTGAAGTGATGGCACTTATCAGCCAACTGTGATATGAAACACCGAATAGATTGTATTTTCCCTGAAGACTGTGTAATTGTTTTAGGTTTTGAGGAGGCATTTCCATAATGGCTTTGAATTTTATAGGATCCACTTTTATGCCTCTCCATGAGACAATAAACCCTAACAATTTACTAGAGGTCACCCCGAACACACATTTCTTTGGGTTAAGACGAACCTTATACTCACGTAATCTATCAAAAATGTGTCTCAACACACCTGGATGCCCTATTCATGTTTTTTATTTTGCTAATATATCATCAAGATAATCTTCCATGATATCATGTAACATATCATGGAAGATGACAGTCATTGCTCATTGATAGAGGCACCGAAATTTTTCAAGCCAAAAGGCATGACCTATATATGTGAAGGTGCCCCATGTTGTAGTAAATGTCATTTTATGTTGATCCCCTTCAGCAATACACATTTGATTGTAACCAGAAAATCCATCCATTAAGGAGAGCATTTCATGGCCTGTCGTAGAATCAACAATCATGTCTATATTTGGCAAGGGAAAGTCATCTTTGGGACAAGCCTTGTTAATGTCTTAGAATTTTGTGCATATCTTGATGCGTGGGTTTTTTGGCTACGGGAACTATGTTAGATATCCATGTCGAATAATCAATAGGTCGGATAAAGTCGGCTTCCAAGAGTTTTTCGAGTTCGGCTTTGACAAACAATGCTACTTGGGGATGCATTTTGAGTAGTTTTGTTTTTCACAAGCTTTGCATTTAGATGCACCACAAGGTGGTGTACTACAAGAGATGGATCCAGGCCTGGCATGTCCTTATAGGTCCATGCAAAGATATATTGGAATTCAATAAGGAGTGTTGTGAATTCTATGCAATCTTGGTCAGACAGACTAATGCCAAGTTGTAAAATTTTTGACCGTTCGATGGTTCCAATGTTTATGTCTTTAGTTTCTGTACAAGCATTTTAGATGTATCTTTTCAGAGAATGATGTTAATGGTTGATGTAGGTCATCGGTGTCGGGTGATTTGGGAGAGTTGGTATAAGATTTTTGTGTGTGATGTTGAGACTTTTTATTGACATGTTTGTTTGATAGGGTGGTGATGAGATTTTGACTATGGGAAATTTTCTTTTTGCACTTCTGATCCAAATTTCTGAAGGTGGAGGATCCAAATATTTTATTTCTTCGCCAAAATAGGTTGATTCATCTAGATTGATTTCGAATCCTTTTCTATGGTCGAAGTAGGGATTTGATCGCGAGTTCCAAGGAATTCTTCGATGGCTTCATCATTTTGGAACATGTCCATGGTCGCATGATGTGGTTGGCCATGGTCTATGAGATTCGGATGTGTAGGCTCAAAATTGATGACATTAATAGATAAATGTTCAAAGTAAAGATGTGTTTCAGCAAGGTCCTCGAAAAGGCTATGTGGGGCCTTGTGTCATTATCAGAGTTGGTGTCATCATTATCACTTGAAATTAATACGGGAGCAACATCGAATACCTTGAAACCTAGACCATGTTTACCATGATGTTGTGTGCAATTGATTGGGTCTAAATGACCTTGTTCATTTGGACCGAGTCCTTTACCCTTCCATCACATGTTTTTCATTATTCGATGAGCTTTGGTAAATTGAGGGGACTCATAATAGGGAGCAAAGTCATCATTATATAACCAAGATCCTGAAGAACTTGGAATATGTTCGTTGTCAAGATAACCAATTTTTTTCCAAACTAATTGTCCCATTTGGTAAGTGGGATGGATTCTCAGATGTGGAGCATTGGGTTTTTGTAGTTGTGTGGGGATTTGTTGATGTAAAAGGAGTCTGCCATATTTTGAAATTGATATTCACCGCATCCTTTGTCAATGATTTTAAATGTGTGGGATGGGGGACCAATAGGTACCTCATGTGGCAGGGAAGTTAGTTTGGTAGTTCTAAAAGATGAAGAGAATGGGTTATAAGAAGAAGGGGGTGGATTGGAGGATGAAGTTTGGTTATTCGAAGGAGAAGGTATCTTAATAGAAGAGGTATGGTTGGATGAAGAAGGTTGACTAGGCGAGGAAGAAGATGGTGTGGTGGAAGAATAATTGTTGTTGGAAGAAGAAGCTTGATTAGTGGAAGAAGATGATTGATTAGTGGGAGGAGGATTGGTTGAAGATTGTTGATTAGTAGAAGAGAATGGATTGGAAAATGTGGTTTGGTTAGAAGATGATGGTTTCAGATCATTTTTAGGGAGTGTATCCGGATCGATGTGTTTTTTTAGGGATTATGCGAGGTGGAGCATACTTATCTATTGATGGACAATAGTGATCATGTCGATACCATCCTTCGAGGAATCTACAATACTCAAAGGGTTGAGGATCCACACGTAACATAAATTCCTTGTCCAAATGAGGAAATTTAATACATTGGTGGAATGTTGATGGGATGGCTTTCATGGCATGAATCCATGGTCGACCGATGAGAATGTTATATGTAACTTCTACATCCACCACATGACATACTGTTTCTAAGGTGATGGGTCCAACTTGGAGAGGTAACGTGATTGTGCCTTCAGACTTTCTTTCGCTATTATCATACCCATGAATGGTTATAATATTGTTTTATAAATAATTTTCAGTGTAACCTAGACAACGTAAAAGTTTCATGGAACAAATATTCAATTTGGATCCATTGTTAATTAATACATGTTTGATCTTACGATGAGTTATATAACCCTCAACGTATAAAGAATGATTATTAGTGATGTTGGGATTAAGAAGGTCAACGAGACCAAAGGATAAAATAGGATTGGGGACCGTAAGATGTGCAATTAAAGCCTGGAATTGTTGTGAATTGATGTCCTTAGGGACACGAGCGTTATTCAATGTTTGCATAAGGATGCATTGTAGTGCGGGAGAAGAATTAAGTAATTCCATGATGGAAATTTGTGTTGCAGTCTTCTCCAATTGTTTGAAAATATTGAATGATGGCGCAAGTTGTGGAGTGGAATTGGTGGTAGAATTAGATGGTGGATTAGGAGGTGGTGCGGGAGATGAAGTGGTAATTTTTTTCTTTGCAGGGACCCCATGTTGTTTTATGTCTAGTGGTGATCGCACGATCGGCTTTTGATCTTTATAGTTGTCACTAAGTCTTGGTCATAGTCTATGGTCAAGATGACTGAGTCATACTCGACATTGCTTGATGATTGACCCTTATCTTTTGAATTATTATTGTGGTTAGGGAAGGGATTTTTTAACATGTTAAGTTTTTCATTAGGTGTTTTTGTCTCAAAAGTATTTTCAACTTCTATGTCTCCATGTTCAATCAAGTCTTGGACGTAATGACAGAGTTGCATGCATCGATCTGTAGAGTGCCCTTTTATGTGATGGTAATCACAATATTCATTATCCTTATACCAATTCGGTTTGGGTTGTCCTTCTTGAAGGGTTTGATAATGGGATATGTAATCATGTTGGCATTTGCTAAGTGACAAAAGACACTAGATAGGCTTTCTCCGAGAGGAGTGAATTGTCTTCGCCTGTCCCGAGAAGGAGTTTCCTTTCTAAGGATTATGATTGGTCGTTTAGATTTTAATGTGTTGATCGGATTTTTGTGAACGTTTGAACATGACGGAATCAATAATGCCATCATTGACTATATTTCGGTTACGGTTAAAGAATTTGGATTTGTCCTGGTTCTGAGGGGCGTCTCTATAAGGTTGGTCCCTAAAGGGTGCTTTAAGTAAGCCCTTAGAAATGAGGGATTTTTCGATTTGTGTTCCCTTTTCAATGAATTCTTCAAAACTATTCAAACAATGCATTTGCATGTGGAATGATAATTTGACATTGAGATTTGGAACAAAAATGCTAACTAATTATCTCTTAGGTATTGAGCAGGGAAATCTACTTGCAATTCCTCACCATCATTGTAAAAAGGAGGTGAAGTTTTTGTTGGGCCTTTGTCTAGTGTTACAGAGATCAAGCATGGTTATTTCTGAGTCTAAGTTGTAGGAAAAATGTTTGACAAATTTTTCCGATAAGTTTGCAAATGTCGTGACCGACCCTTTGGGAAGATGGAAAACCACCTAAAGCTTGTCCTCCTAAACTTTGGGGGAATAATCATAAAAAGATACGTGTCCCGATGACTGATAAGGAGAGTAACTCAAACAAGTTATCTCAATATGATTGTGATATAACTCGAGACGAGTTATTAGGGAATTTGTTTCACGTTGTGTAGATTTGGCTTGAACAAGCTCTGGATTGTTGATGGGGAGAGTAACTCAAATAGGTTAATCTCAATATGGTTGTGATATAACTCAAAATGAGTTATGAAAGGATTTGTGTCAGCTATGATTTGGATAAACGCGATGGTTGACAAAATAAGGAGTGAACTCAAACAAGTCACCCAATATTAGTTTGATATAGCTTGAAACGAACTATGAAGGATGTTTTGACAATTGACGATATGGGGAGTGAATGCCAGTCACTCAATATCAATTTGATATAGCTAAAGACAAGCTATGGCAGATGTGTTGTTGGCTGAAGCAAGCTAATGAAATCGGTGTGATGTTTTGGTCTTCATTGTTGGATTGCTTGGATGTTTTGCTTGGTATTGAATTGGTCGAGAAATGATTTTTGTGGAACACAACTAGGGTTTGAAAGGGTTTGAACTTTTACAATGAACACATTGATATCAACCAAGTTTGATGATAAAAATAATGCTAAACTATTTTGTTGACAATCAACAAGCAGTCATGTGTATCAAATTGTTTTGGCTCAGGAGGTAAATTCTTCAGAATGATCATTGTTTCATGCAATCATACAAGTATGTTGTGGAATGATGGATGCATGCTCTTATTACTCCAAAAATATGCGTCCTTCAATATACCCTAGTCCTGATATACCTAATTCTATATGGGGACAAAATTGGTACGGGAACCCTTAGAGCACTGGAGGAGACTCACCAATTCTTACTTGCCTGGTTTGGAGTGAATCACCATGTCCAAAACAAGTTTTGTGAAAAGGTGGAAGGTGATGGGGAGATGAATGTGTATGGTGTCCTTATAACTCCCCAAAGATATACAGGGACAATGCCTAGGCTTCATTGTTACTGCCTATTTAAGCGCGACTTATAAGCTCCACACAACAACATCACCTGTAAGTGGAGAGCATGGGCGAGGTAAATACCGAACGCTATGATGAGACTAGGTCTCAAAGTGCAATGCAAATGTGAATGTTGTTGGTGTGTGGTAGTCAATTCCACGTCATTGGTGTAGCGTCGTGGTGATGAAATCCACCTCAACTACATGCAAAAACAAGATGATGAAGTGATTAAATGCAAGGTTCTTTCCAACTTGAAATAAATCACTAATGGAAAATGATAGCGTACCTGAACGTGCTAAAAAAATTATTTTCAGCAATTTTCTTTGAATGGTGGTACTTTTGCGGGATTTTTGTTTGTTTGTGTTTTTATAATATTCTAGCGATGTGGTTCTACAAAGAATAGATTAGTAGTTATCCTGCAAACGACGTGTTAGAAAGAAAAAAATGATCAGGCTGCTTTTTGATTTTCCAGATCGCTCATAACACAGAAAAGAGCATACACAACCAACAATTGATCAAAGTATGAAGAAGCAACAAAATTGAAGTTCCAAATTAGTTAATGATGAAAGATAGAGCTAATTTAAATTATTTTAATTAAGCTACAAAAGGCCCGACTAGTACGAAATGTTGATTTAAATTTGTCGATTTGATTAGGGATCCTGTAATGTTAGAACAAGAAACTAAACAATCACGACCATTTCTAATTTTCCAGATCGCTCGAAGTGTGCAGGAACAGAGCATACACGGATACAGTTAGAATAGATTTTGTTAATTTTTTTAATAAGTATTGCAATTAATCGTGATTACGAAATAGTAATAACGATTATCTTCACAAAAAAGAAAAGTGATGAAAGAAGAGCTTTTAAAACATTACCAGTAGTGTTGTCGTGGAAAATTGGAATGTAAGGCAATTTTTTTGGTTTTCGGAGCCCAGGTGGCCCTTTTAGTGTGCAAAAGGTGACGGGGAATGCAAACTCGATAATTTTGGCTAGATAGGTGTGAAAAGGTCTTGTATTATCGAAAAAGGTCCTGTAAGAAAATGATGAGTAGTTTGTACTTGCACACAAAGTGCTAGTAGAATGATCACTAAAAATAAGTAATTATAATCGTGAAGTGTTAAAAAACACAAAACTAAGCTGATAAGATAAAATGTGGAGAGTAGTACCGAAAAGTCACAAAACACAATAAGAATGATCTTGAAAAATAAGTGTGCAAATCAGTAAATACCGCACTATAAGTTGTGAAATGGATCGTGAAAAAGTAAGTTTGTTGACTATCAAAAGTTTTCACAAAAGAAGTCACAAAAGGGATCTCAAAAAATCAACTGTGAAATTTGATAAAGAATACACACAAACCCACCGAAAGCAATGAAAACACGAGACGACCCAGGAAGTGCTTTAGAACTATTTGATTGGGATTAAGATTGATCGTAATGATGAACTTGATGGAATTGTTAAGAGGCTTAATATGCGTAATTAGATAAGAAAATAATTATAAAGATGACTTAAAACAAACTAATTAGGAATAATAATAACAATAACTAACCTAAAAATGAGTAATAATTGTATAATGAAAAGTTAAGTGAAGACAAACTAATTAATTAAATAAACAAACACAGGTGATCGGATAAAAAGAGAATGGATAATTTAAACAAATAGCAAGCAAGATTAGGTATTCCTAAGACCTAAGCAATATTAACTAATCACACCGATAACCTAAATTGAGGACGTAAATAACTAATCATGGAATGAGGATAAAAATTGATTTAGAATGAGGAGGTTGGCAATAGGAGGTGAATTAAAGGCATAGATAAACAATCCAATCAATAAATAAGCTAGCTTGAAATTTATAAAAAGTGTGAGCGACGATATAATCTATTTTAAAGTGTAGAATTTTAGGACGAAAATGTGGACTGATACGCCGAGAATGTGGACTTTGAGGAAGGCAAAAACAATTTGGAAATTGTTACGTAGAAATTGGATGGGAGGGTAACTAAAGTTTTGGACTTGTTTGATCAGGACGAAAATGTGGACGTTGAAGGAGGAAAAAGACAATTGGTTACGTGGAAAAGAAGACTTAATAGATTATCCCACATACAAATTCAACTCATGAATACCTAATAAAATTGATGTGGGTGGGATGTCAACTCATCATCAAAGGCCCAATTGACTGCCTCCACCGCTAAAAATATTGACCTGACAATCAACACCTGAGAAAAATATGTTTCATGACAGAGGAAACATGAATAGTGGCTCGGTAATCTGGGTAAGGGGTCTACGGGAGTGTGGGGATTTATGCATAGAGGGGTCGACATTGTGCAAGGATTATATTAGAGCCGAGAATGAAGACATATAGAGAATAAAGATAATGGCCTCTAGATCGAAAAGTTTTTGAAGGGGAAACTGTACCTGACTGTATATCCATTTGCTAAAGCGAATGGGTAAATAAAAAATGTTTTCCATCGAAATATTCCTCACCGTGGAGGAAAAATATCATCTCAGACACACAACTCAAAGCATGTTTCGCACAAAGGGGCCTTCTCATTCACAACTCGTAAAACCGACACTATAAGTATTCTGAGCGCAAACATTTGACAACATAGTAGTGTGGTAAAATGTAGTATAATTTGTTTTATTTGGGATTTTCAATAAGTGCTACATGCAAGAGGTGAATAGGAAGAAGATTCGGGAAGTATAAATTTAAAGCAAAGTGTTATGGTCTTGGGGAAATAAGGCCGCAAGGACAAAGGTCTGGGGTCGAGTTGGGTGGGATTGTTGAGGGATCTCGGGGAAGTAGAATGAGAGTTGGGACGTGAGAGTTGGCTTAATGGAGAGATAGGATACGGGGATTGGAGTTGTTGGGAGGGTCGACGTGGAAAGGTGGGAAGGAGTTGTCGTGGGTGTAGGGAGAAGGGAGATCAAGGAGGATTGGATGGGGAGCTAGGGACAGAGGATTCAACTCGACGGTGGGAAGGGGTCGAGTCAAGTGGTAGATGGGGAGCTAAGGACAGAGGATTCAACTCGACGGTGGGAAGGGGTCGAGTCAAGTGGTAGATGGGGAGAAGTTTGTTAGAAGGAGACGGGACTCTGTGGGATGACCGAGTGGTCGAGGGCGGGGATGTGAACAGAGAGTGGGGGGATGTTATCGGTGGGATATGGAGAATGGGAGAAGAGCCGATGTGGAACGAAGGAGATGAGATGGGTGGATGGGCGTTAGGATAAGGGGTCGACATGAAGATTAGGGAGCAGGATGATGGGTGGTGAGTTGGGTGGATGGGGATATGAGTGGGGAGTTGGATTGACGTAGAGAGTGGGAGAGGAGTTGATGTGGAAGATAGTGGGGTCGAGACTTGTATAGCATGGTCGAGGAGTTGGGTGAAGTGAGGAGTAGACAGGATGAGTGGTCTGTGTAAGACCGAGGTGGGTAGGAATGAGGGAATAGTGCGTAGGTGAGGGGTAGACTGGGGGATATGATGGTTTTAGTTTAGGATATATATTTTATTTTAGTTGTTATTTATCTAAATAAATAAACCTATATATAAACTAAGAGTTATATATGCAAGAGCTAAATTTTAAAGAAAACATGAATAAAATGTTAAAGAAACAAAGATCGATATAGGTGGATTTTGATTTTTCAAAAACATGATTTATAGTTACCTTAAAAATGAGATTAAAAGAAATAAATATAAATGATTAGAGTCATAAAATTTAGAGCTATATATGGAAGTTGAAATCAAAAATATATATATATATATATATATATATATATATATATATATATATATATATATATATATATATATATATATATATATATATATATATTTTGGTTTAAATAAAGATCGAAAAGTATGATTGTTAGGAAATCAAAATATATAGTGATTTAAAACTAAGATTTAAAAATTGATTAGTAAAGAAGATCGAGTTCCTACAAAACAATTATTGTAGCAAAAAGAAATAAATAGATAAAGAAAGTAATTTTCCGGATTGGTTTCCCATACCAAATTTTTTTCATCCACGGCGACCCATGAGTATCTAGAGCAAGTGATGAATGTTCTTTCATTTAAACACCGAGCGTCGAGGAGATCAAGGACATGACGAGTGTCATAGTTTCATTGTTGTTATAACCTACAGATGCACCACAAGACACCGCACAACAAAAACACTACCCACAATGTGAAGGTTAACCAAAGAAGGCCATAAGGCATGGAAAATGAGATAATAACAAACAATAATAAACAAAGAACGGATAAAACCACTAATTGGGAAATCAATGGTAACAGATCAAAAGTAATTGGGCGTGCCAGAATGTAAGCTAGGAAAAATGCACTACTAACAAGGAAGTAAAATACTAACAATAATACCTCCTCCTTCGCGTTCCATAGCAAACCTCAGAATGGGCTAGGAAACATGGATTGAGCCCCGATTGCGTGATATGTAGGTGCTTTTCTCAAAACGGAGCAAGGCCTTCCTGCAACAATGATCCACTTACTTTACACCAAATGGGTAAAAGGATTATGGATTTGGGGTGCTTCAAGATGAGGCTATTTGGGCATTAGGACGAGGTGGAAGGATGTTCTTTGCTCAAAGGATGCAAGAACTTAGATAAGGCATTCAAGCTTATTCTCTGTGTCTTAGAGGGGAGGGGTAAGGTCTGTATTTATAGCCTGGGGAAGTGATTAACTTAGAATAATTTAAGTAATCATGGTTTGAAAATGTGGGCAAGATTAGGTGAGTGGGGACCACAAAGAATGGGTGAGGATTTGATTTTGGATTTTTAATTCATAAGTGGAGGATTTTAGGTGAGTGGGGACCACGAAGAGTGGGTGAGGATTTGATTTTGAATTTTTAATTCAATAGTAGAAAAACATGGAGAATAATGACATGTGGTAAGGATTAGGTTATTTTTAGATTTGAAATGGATAATTAATCAAATTATATTTGATTAATTCAAGTGTATTTTTGTGGGAAATGAGGTAGGGGAATTAATTGATTTAAGATAGATGTGAAATTAGGGTGTCTACGGATGTAACTACCGCTTCCCATAAGGATGGACCTGCAAAAGAGAAGAACGAACAAGTAGTCAAATACATGTGTATATGATCAAATATATGTAATAAGTGTGTAAAATTATGCAAAAAGGTGAAAAAATAGCATGTGCATCGATCTCGTGATGAGTGAAAAGAGATAGAAAGGATGTTGTAGAAAATCGAGTTTTTGGGCGATCTCACGCCAAGTGGAGAAGAAGTGTAGGGAGAAAGGTTTGGTGTCATCCTTCAACCTTTAATTGCTTCCCAAAGAGTAAACACCACTGCAAATGATGTGTAAAAATTTAATCCATTTCGAACAATTTCAATGCAACACGAAAGTAGAAAAGAGAGTGTAGTGCACATATGCCGAGTCTGTGAAGGATTGTTTGTCTATAAAAATCGCTATGTATAATGTCGAAAACTGAATTAAACTCTTGGTCACAAGGATTCCGAAGGTTTAAGGGCACCCATGTGCTATTGTTCAGTCCTGGGCACTAGTGTATGTGTTTTGGTAAGGACCCAAGTCAGGATATGGGCCGTTGTTGTGATTAATGATTCTATTGTACCGGTAATGAACTGTGTTGTGTGATGACTATGAACTATGTGTGTGGTGACTGATTCACCTAAATGATTCCCGCCCTTGTTTGGGGTGCATGCGATGTTGTTGAGGAGTATGCGGCCCAAAGGAGGACTAACCATTGTGTTAAAACTGTGCCCTGTAGGGGAGTGAGTGTGCTTGGTTGAAACCAAGGCACACACAAACAAAGTGGCTAGGAAAACAAGTGTTAGTGCAAACAAGATAAATATATATGTAAAAGATGATGTATAAGCTAAGCACGCAAGAAGACAATGTTAACATGCAAGAAAACAAAGCATATCATAAGAAGCATGTTTCAAACATGGGACATCACTCACGATGTCACAAGACAATCAAGGTCGCCCTTGGTGAAAGTAATTAGAGAACAAGCAAGACATAGGGAAAATCCCACAAACAATGGCATACAACGACAAGCAGAAGCAAACAAATAGTAACAAACAACCATGGAAGCAAGTAGACTGCAAGAAAAATGTTGTACATGAAACACCTATTAGCATGTTAGAAAGATAAAAAGTATGTCAAAGCGTGTATAATACGATATAGTAATGTGCTATGAAAAATGAAACAATAACACCTATAGTGTACGAAAGTGGATGCCCCCAAGAGCCGCTGTGGGACTAGTAAGAGGTATTGCGCTAAGCATTCATGTTATGTGTATCGATATGTATGAAAGTTTCATCCACAACTAGAAAGAAAGTGAACGTGCATGTGTATATAGAAAGATAATGACATATAAGATATTTGTCTAGCATGTGTAATAAAGTGTACATGTAAGCATAAGAAAGCAAGAGTAAATGCGAAAAAGATATGCAGTATGTTGTGGATGAAATGGAATGGAATGTAAAGTGAATGTGATAGGGGCAACATGCCCCCGAGTGGATGTGTATGCATGAGATGAGGTTCATTTATGCATGCCCCCTCAACAGTCAAGAATGAACCGTATAACAAGAGTGCATCATCAAGAAATGGTTTGAATGTGTGCGCTAGAAAGATATGATCATGAAAGCATAGAACGTGGAGTGTGAGTGATGTGGTGAGGTTCATGTTAGATTGAGACCCTCAGCAGTCATGTATGAGCAGTGGAACTAGAGTACGTCATCGGGTAATACGCGCAACGTGTGAAAGTAGATGCGAGAAAGATATGGCATGATCCTATAGAGTACATATGTTGTGTAATAGATGTTGCGAGAAAGATATGCAATGAGTGCATGCGGTGTGCGGTGTGCGGTGCATAGTGGGTAGTGTGCGTAGTGTGTGTGTGTAAAGTGTGCAGTGTGTAGTGTGTGCAAGTGTTCATGTGTATAGTATGCTCTCAATAGTCAAGTGTGAACCATAACACGAGTGTGTCATCGGTTAATGTCGATACAAATGTATAAAATTGTGTAGTATGTATGTGAAATACTAGATGTGAAGGGATGAGAGTTAGAGACATGTATCAATACTAGAGGGGGACGAAAATAAGTGTGATGCCCCCAAGTGTGTGATAGTGAGAGTGATCAAGTAACATCATCTAATAGGTCATCATTGTCATGGTCAAAACCAAATGGCAACACATTTGAGAATCGATAAGCAATAGTGTCGTCAGTTGTTCAAGCAAAGAGTCATCGAGGCGTAAACTATACATGCCCATATCATATTCTTCATCGGTGAAAGGTGTTGGTAGACATCCATGTGCATACCAATTAGTGAGATTCTATGAATAGCTGAGAAATTAATTGTTGTAGATAGAAACATGGCCGAAGGGCATGGGAAATGTTATACTAGTATGCTTAGGGTCCAAAATACCCCTAATGCAGTTAAGCCAAGAATGCCTGAGTGTCAATGGAGAAGTGTGAGGAGCACGTGTAACTAAAACCGTGAGATAGAAGATACAAAGACCATAGGAAGCTATAATACTAACATATCCATGATAGAGATGGGGTGAATGAGGTGGTGGTAAGAGATTATCGAATGTGAAACCAAGCCGAGTCGAGACCATCATGTGTGCAAATAGTGTCAAAGCAAGTAGGATTAAATGGAATATTATGCCAATAAGATTTATTCATGAAAAGCGTGCATGTAAAAGGAGGAAGTGTAGATATAAATTGCCCTTGAGATGGTGAAGATAGTAAAACAACATCTAGAGTATGGACAAAACCTTGATAAAGTACCATATCATTAGTAGAAGGAGGGTTTTTTTGAATTGATATTCACCAGGTCCAATAGCAATGAAAGTATCATTGAAATATGAATCATCGACCTCAATAAGAGTGAAATTAAGATTACCCAATTCGTCATCAGTGAGCTCAACAATATCGACCTCGTCATCAAAATCATCACTATTGACATCATCATGTTGGATAAAAGTATCGAGGATGTTGGTAGGAGGTGTGCTAGATGTGGAAGCAAGAGGAGCCTCAACAAATGGAGTAAGAGACTGATTGGAGTCGACACAAAGGGTGAAATGATAGTAGTAGTATGAGTAGAAATAGATGGAGTGCTCGGAGTAGTGGAAGAAGGTGATGCAACACTAGATTGGACAGTATCATATGTGTCAAGGTTACTATATGGAATAGGTTGTGATGGAGGGATAAACATAGTGGTTATGAGGTCTATGCGACAAAACTTAAATGGATCAGGGTCTACAATAATGGTATGTTCATAACCATCATGTAAGAATTTGATGCATTGATGAATAGTGGATGGGACCACGTGCATTGCATGAATCCAAGGTCTACCTAACAAAATATTGAATTGAAATGAGGCATCAATAATGAAGAATACGGTAGGGATAATTTTAGGCCCGACTTGTATGGGTAATGTGATAGTGCCTAAGCATGTTCGAGTAGTTGAATCATACCCACAAATAAGAGTGGAATTCTTATAAATTAGATTATTTGCAATGCCAATTTGTTTTAAGAGGGAATGAGCACATAAGTTAACAAAAAATCCATCATTTATAAGCACATGTTTGATACAAATGGTGTCAATGATAGCAGTAATAAGTAGAGGTGGACATGAATTATCAACATCGATGGCAATATGTCCTCATCAGTAAAATATATAACATGTGGCTAATTTTTGAGAAGCTGAATGAGGTGTGTGAATGCCATCGAAGAATTATCACTTTCAATTTGGATAGAACCAAAGACAACCTCTAGTGTATGACGACAATCAGGCGCATCTCGAATAAGTCATATAGTGATATTCTGGATGGTATATTCTTAAGTTGTTCAATGATATCATAACCCTTACAAACAAAAGGAGGAGTCCTAGAAGTGATAGGCATTGGGATAGAAATGGGCAGAGCCATAGGGGCGAAAGTGCGGCAAGAAGATTATTACGTTGATGGTAAGATCAACCATAGGCGTAATAAAGTGAGGAAGATGTTGAGTATGAACTTACATGAAATCAACAACACTAGTAACCATACAAGAAACTTTAGTTGGAGCAAAACAAGGATAAGAGGAGTGATCCATGACTTGATAAGACGAAGTCATACTCAAAAGGAGGGTTTGAATTATCGGGTTCTCCAAATGATTACATAAATATTCAAATAAATAAATGTCTAATTTTATGCTATGTATCGAGTGTTGAATATAACAATTAAGTATAAAATTGACCTAAGAAAAATAAGCTACGAAGTGTAAAACCCTAGTTGCAAATGAAAGGAGGAAACACTTAGTTGATTTCAATGTGATGTCATAGTTGTGCCGATCTAGAAAATAACTGGAACAGAACTCAAAGTGCCTCGATGAACCCAATAAAATGCAAAGATGTTGGTATACCCGGACTTGGGCATGTATGGATGATCGGGGGCACTTGGGGTGCCAGAGACCTATTTTGGGCACTTGTGTCTCCGCTTTAAATGTGGAAACTAGTTTTACATGGTCACAAGATGTTTGTTATCCTTCGCTTCTTGTCATAATTATGTCGCACCAAGTCCATGAGATATCACATGTAACCTATAATGAAGAAATGACCTACAAAACCATAAAGTACATCAAATACCAAAAATAAAATAATGCAAATGAGGGGTCAGACTATCCTTAGCTATCAAACAAGTGATCTTACAACCGAGCGTTGCACTACATCTCGCACTCCAATGTAGTTCTATGCATGTGTGTGGAGTTGTGCCCTAGGCGACTCTTGTGCATGTTGCCCTTGATAGCGAGCAAGTAACTAGATGTAGAAAAATGTAGATAGATGTGTGAATGAAAGAACAAACTTCCCCTCCTACGAAGTGTATGTAGAAGTAGCGGTTCCTTGTCCCTTGTGCAAAGTTAGAATGGATGCTTGAATGCTCTTGATAATACTCTTGAGATGCAACCTTAGGTGTGGTGATAGCTAATGCTTAGTACTTGGTCCTTATTATGGTCACATAACTTTATATTTATATTATTCCCTTGCTTTAATTTTGTGATTAACCCCGAAAAGGACGACGACCAAAGAGATAAGATGCCCACAGAGATAGAAAGGACCCAAAAGAAGTGAGTAAAGTACAAAGAGGTTGGGGGCACCTAGAGGGGATGGGGGTGCTCAAGCTAGCATCTTGGCTGGGCACTAGTGTCTAGAATTAGAAAAAATGAAAAGGTCGAAGGTTAGAATGGGCGAGAGGTTGTATAAGACCAAAAGCGGAAATGGAAAGCAAACAAAGATGGCCAAAGACAATGATCATATAATATGTGATGAATAGTAGTAGTATGTGATGAGGACTAGATATATACCCAAAGTGCATGATTTTATGTCCACAAGAAGATAAAAATTGAGCTAAAAGGTGAAAATTCCCAAAATAATATGACTCTTGGTCCCACCTCGCCAAAAATAGAAAGCTTCTATTTTTCAATGCATAAAATTGTAGTTGGCTCCATTTTCACTCATCTCACTATTTTTTTCCATCCTCGCATGGTTTTAAAATTTTCTCGGAGCTCAAACAAGAAAATTAACTTTCCACAAGGATCCCAAAGCATCATTTTGATCATAATTGTGTCAAGGAATGAGACAGAGCATATCGAGGCACATCGGTGAAAGTCGGGACATTGTCCAGTTGGAAATAATTTGAAAAGATTTAATAACCTTATCGAAATTTGAATCCATTAAAGGATGTCATCGGGGCATGAGTAAATTGAGAAACTCATCCAACAAGTTGAGGAACATTGTGCCTTGAATCCATCGTCATACCTCCGAGAAGCAAATCAAAGTGCGCTAGTCAAATTATCTGAGTATTCAAGCCACCTTGTGTAAAGAATCAAGAGCTCATCATTTCCATGGGAAACATTTGAGCATGAAGGTATGCAAGCTTTCCCAAATATGATTTCCTCCAGAAGTGATTTGGAGTCAAGAAAGAGTGATTTGTGATCTTCATGAGGGGTACCTTATATGTAAAAACGAGAAACCATTTGGGATTCATTTAAGGACATTGGCATAACAATTTTCTTAAACACTCAATCAAACTCCTCATAGTGTGATCAATCATTAAAAGATGAAAATTTTCAAGTGCAACCAAGATCCATTGAACAAAAGAACCTTTGAAAAGAGAGGTAAGGAAAGTGGGTGCATAAAGGTTCTATATTCTAGGAAGTTTCATGAAAAGGTGAGAATCTTTGTAAATACCATAAAGCATCTCAAGTCAATCAAGATGGATCCATCAAAGTCATCGCTCTTCATTGGTATCCAAATGTATCTTTCTCGGTGGAGGAAACCTTCCCATGAGAAACATGAGAGCAGGAGGTGCATGAGCTGATTTCATTCAAGGAAGATTTTAGAGACAAGAAAGACAAAAGGTAAGAAGGAAATGATATTCATTTAGAGAATTGTGTGTACAAGAATTGGTAATCATATTTGTTTCATTTGTTTCCATCCACTTGGTAGTGTTTTTAAATACTCATCTAAGGCATTGTAGTGTGAGTATATCTCAAGAAGGAGAGACATTGTCATCATCTCATCTAGTTGGTGCCCACTTCTCAAGGATTTCACTCAAGGGTAATTATTTCATCCACATGATGAAGACTCGTCTCAATAAGAGAAGGATAATCATCAAAAGTTTTGAGCATTATGGAGTTATCTCTCAAGATCATTGGAGCCATTCTTGAAAGCCTAAGGATAATGAAAGTGATTCTCACTCCCACTATGAGATCATGAAACAACCATCATGAGTGATGCCCGCAGTCATCTCAGCTCACATTGAAAGTCTCATAACAAAGTGTTCCTTAACACTCATTCAGCAATTTGAAGTATTTATACATCTTATAGAAGGATGAGATTGTGTTCACTATGCTTCAAATTAGTAAGATCTCCATCATACAAAGCTTCATCTTCATCGGATCACCAACCCCTTCTCTTTCTTTCTTATCTTTCTCCATATTCTAATTTTCAATTAAGAATGTACTTTTGTTATTTCATCTTATTCACTTAAGTGACCCTTAGATAAACATTGTAAGATCTTGTTTGTCCAATAATAATAAAAATATTCACTTCATATGAATATGAAAGGTCACAAGTGATGATGATAAGTGAAGAGTCGTGTGGGGGGTAGATGAGAGGACAATTTGTAATGTTATAAATTGGAATGGATTCTCCATTCCAAGGGGTTGATAATTTTGATTGAATGTATGTTGTTGAGATTACCACTTCTACATCAAGTAATAAAAGTTACAATTCTTCTAGTTCTTGTCTTATGCCTCTACTCTCTCTTTCCAACTTTGCATATATGATAATCTTGTAAAACCAAGAAAGGTGTCTATGCCTTTGATAAATGAATCAATGGAAGTCCGTGTCTATGATTTGTTATGTCTTATCATGGTTTGCATTGTTGTGTTCTTCTAATTGGATGTGAACTCACTCTAGTTATTGTATGTGAATTTTGTAAGCCTACTCACAACAAGTAACCCTCTCTCTCCTTATTTCCCCAACTCCCCTTTACCTATCTTTGTTGCAAATTCCTCCCTTGTACTTCATACAAGCATTTTCCACAATTTCAATGGAGTGTTCCTGTGTGATCCCTGGCCTCATGGCCACCCCATATATTTAGGTAGTTTACATTCAATAATGGGATCCTCCCCATACACAAGGAGGGGATTAACCCCTCATTGTTGGTGAAAATTCAAAAATTTACAACACAACAAAATATTTTGCCAACACAATCTCATAGAAATTAAATTCATGGATAAATTATCACGTGATAGTTAAAAGGACATCAAATTCAATGTCAAGAATAAAAGTGAACAACTCACTCCATTATAGCCTAGGTTGCCATTGTAAGAATGCCTCTTGGCATAGCTAGCGATTGCATGTGAGTTTCAAACCATATAGGAGAGGATAACAATGCTAATTTTATTGAAGTTGTAATTTAGGGTGAAATGTATGTTATCTTAATCTAATTATAACATCCGTAAAAAACACTACATATCATGCTTCAATGTATGTCCATATCGTTGTAAAGTTTTTTTATTTTGTTATGGCTTGAGAGGATCTTGGAAAAGGTGAGGTGATCAGGTTGAATATTCATTTGTTGCATTTGGTGAAACAATCTCAATGGATCTTGAGGATGACCATGTCTTCTTGCAAGTTGTAATAGCTCCCATTTTGTTGATCAAAATATGGTGTAACCATGTGCATATCCTAAACTTCCTTAGAGGCCATGTACTTCAACCATTTATAAGTTAAACGCTCGTCTAAAATCTAACTATTTTAATTCTTGAGAAAAGTATGTAGAAATTTCTTAGTGGACTACAAAGTGCATCCCAAACTTCCAAAGGTAATATTTCATTGTTAAATTCTTCAGTAATTGAACTCTAGCTATCAAATATTTATTCTTGACAACTAGTATATTGTGTATGATACTTAAGCTTCCACACAACTACATAGAAACAATAAATTTTACCATAAAATACTTATAGTTATATTTCTTAAGAAACTTAGCTTCACGGTCAAAATTCATTGCATTCATTACATCTAGACAAGACCATATCTCACCGAAGCATTTTATCAAACAATTTACATGCCTTGTTCTAAATATCCCATTTTGGCAGAAGTTAGGATGATGTGGAAAAGGTTGTGGTGTTTGGATTTACCCTTGTTGATTTCATTTTCCAAAAATGTGTCAAGGCATTTCCAACATACCCATTTTGTGTGTATCCCACGATCATTACAGTCTATGAGGTGACATTTCTTTCAGCCATTTAGTCAAACAATTTGCATGCCAGTTGTATGCTTCCACATTTTTAAAGCTCCCATTTATCTTGGGTTTGATGGTTTCCAAATGCATTTGCTTAAAAGTATCAAATGCCTTTTAGAAAAACCATTTTGTGTACATTTTACATTCATTGCATTCCATATGACCACGACTCACTGAGGCATTTTATCAAACAGTTCATCATTTACCTTGTTCAAAATCTCCCATTTAGGCAAAAGTTGGGAGAATGTTGTTTAAGGTGAATTTTGGTTCATTAATTATGATAAACACCAAAAACTCATAAGACAACAAGCTTTAGGGATACTTGCGTCGACAATGCAATGTTGATATGTGCGGATGCAAAAATATATGTGGGACTCCTGCTTTTGACAAATGATAGATACCTACACACAAAAAGATGACTAAACAAGATAGATATTAGATAAGGATATGATGAGTTGCTCGAAAAATGCCGATCCTAGGAACCAAAGGATTTCTTGAAGGGTGTCAACTCATTTTACAATCAAGTGATAATGATAGTAAAATAATTGACAATAAAAGGATGATTAAAAATCCAAAGGGATAAAGAGATCATGCTCCACGTGATAGGTGGCCCAGGTGAGGGCTATGAAAAGCTTGAAATCTAGGAAGTAATCGAACCAGCTTGTTTAAGCAACATCTTGTTCTTCGCGTATGATTTTAAGTTGGTCTTCGATGTCTTCAACATTTGGTGTCAAAGAGATGGCACAAAGGCTAAGTTCATGTGCAATGTCAAATTGTTCCCAGAGACAAAGGGTTGTTAGACGATATGAAGGTCGTATATGTTTGTAATTGAATGTGCCTGACCTGATACAATCATCTACATAGAGAAATAACTTGGAAACAAACATGTTAGATAGATAAAAAAGATAGATATATTGATTGTAAATGTGATAAATGTGATTAAAATGATAAAATTATAGGGATCACTAGTGATTATGTACTGATCGCCAACAATTTAAGGTAAATCACTTTGGAGATTATTGTGAAAAGGATTGATTCTTTGATAAGATGCAAATTAGATATAAAACAAGTGATTTATGACTTGATATGGGCTCTAATGTGATATATTGACAAGATGAATATGGAAACGAAAGATAAGAACTTACCTTTGTTGATGAATGCTTAAAAATGATGTCGTAGGATTCTTATAGAGATTATGGAGCTTCTAATGGCGTGACAATGATGTTTAAGATTCCAACATGAGCATAGTGATGTCTTATAGGTTGTTAATGAGTCGAGCTTTGGTGTAAATGTCTCGGATCCGATTCAAGAAGTTTGATGTTGCTTATATAATCGTTGGTGATTGGTTAGAATTGTTGACAACCCGAGAAAAGTGGGGAAACCCTCTTAGAAGTGGTTTCAACCACTTCCAAAAAGGGTTAAATTGGGTATGGGGCGAGTGAAGATGGTTAGGAAGAGGTTGAGGATGTTAGGAGGTTAGATGGTTAGGGTTAAAATGGGCTAGGATGAGTTTTAGGTGGTTAGGGTGGTTTAGGTAACTTAGGATGAGTATAATAGGTTTTTATTGAGGGATAAGGTGTGTTTTTATGGGGTGAGGACATGATTTTAGGAATAATAAGATAATTTAATGTTTTGAGTGTGAATGTGAGGAGTATGGATAAATAATGTAAGGTACCGAAAATGAGTGTCTACATTTGCCCCTTTTTGTTAAGTGGTTTGTGATGGACAAGTCATTGGACAAAAAAATGAGTGAAATGGTCTGGATTTGTGTTAGATAGGTGTCCCCCTCAAACTGGGGGTCATTGTGATGAAGTGTAATGGTCATTGATTTGAATAGGTTGTTGGATGAGATAGGCTTGTGTGATGTTGTGTTTCCATTTAAGATGCCCAAGACTGGGCACACAAACAAATTCCCACAAAGGTGGACTTATTTAACTAGATAGTCAAGTGATAGGAGAACCAATGGGTTCTCAACCTATAAATGTATGACTCATTAGAAGAAACTACAAGAAAAATTTCTCAAAGCATATAGTATCAGGTGTATTAGGAAATGCAAGCTCAATATAAGGATGTTTCCACAAAGGTGGGCTTACGTGACTAGAAGTCAAGTGATAGGGGAACAATGGGTTCTCAACCTATAGATGAATGAATTAATGACAACAAGGGAAAATGTTCCTAAAAGGCTATAAAATCCGAGAGGGATTTGATAAGGACAAGTTTTGTATAGATTGATTGATTTTTATTTTTAGAGGGTCTTGGGGCCCAAAAGAAAGAAGCACACTTATAAACATGCAATTTTGGCAAGGAATGATGAAAATTTGATGATTTGGTGAGGTTTGAAGGCCAATCAATGATGTTTTGGATAAAGGGGAGGTAATTGCTGGTGATTACCATAGGTCGTTGGCAATTTGACTTGAATTTAGCGAATCGATTGTGATCGAAAGGGAAAAAAATTGATATAAAAAGTGAGTAGGAGGTTCATTTGGTACAATTGCGATTTGAGAACCTAAGAGACCAAACAAACCTTAATTTCTAAGTTTTTCAATTTTTGGCAAGATGGAGGTAGTTGGAGGTGTGCAGAGGTGATGAAGGCCTACATGTGCTGAGGTAGGTGGTGTTTTTAGATTTTTGTTGTTTTTTTTTGTTTTTTCTAGAAATTTGAATCGCTTGAAAATGCTAGTGATTTCATATGAAATCGCTAGCAATTTGGGGTTCGTTGGAAATTTTGACAGTGGTCGCCAATGATTTAATAGAGTCATTGGCGATTTCTAATGTTTCGATAAAAAAGTTGTGATTTTTGAAGTGTATTTGATTGATTGTTTATAATGGTGTGTTGTTTTTCAAATGGTGTGTTGTTTCATTATGGATGTAGGATAAAAAGAGTGACTACATGAGATAGGATCTTGAAGATACTAGATAATATTCGAGCTCGATTTTGGGTGAGGATTGGGCTCACTTGGAAGAGGTTCGATTTGGAGGGATGTGTCATTTATAGAGACACGAGGTTATTGTTGGTGTTGTTTGAGTGATGGGACCATGCCAAGGTTACATTCTGGTTGCATACAAGAGAGATGACAATGACTTTGGAGGATATACACAAGATATTATGCTTACTAGTACAAGGTGAGCAGGTATATGTGATTGATGAGGTAGGTAGGTGTGCCACAATGCATATATTATACATAGATGATGTGGCTGATGTGGTTTATGCCTCTAGAGATTTTTCATATAGAGCATTATATAATGATGACGAGGATGGTTGGGCCCTAGTCACGATGATGATGATGGGTATTAGTTGTTATACCTTACCAAATTCAATTGGAGGTTGATTTTCTTAGATGTTGACTTGGGTTGTAGCCAATACGATGATCTACAGGGTAAAGTTTATTTGGGCCCCTATTTTATTGGCGCAGGCTTATAGGGAGTTGTGATCTTAGAGTACTAGACACAAGTTTAGAGTGGATAGGTCATTTTTTTATTGCAATGTTGGGCTATATGAGAACATTGCGGTGGATCAACCGAGGGGAGTGTCATGGATGAGATGGGTTGATTTAGAGTACCGAGTGGGTTTCATGTGGTGGCGATCAGATCATGCAGCCACGAGGCCCATTAGAGGCGAGGATTACTATAGACAGCTCTATATGGGTTTATAGGGTGGAGACATTCTTTGGAGGTCTTACATAGGTTTTTGGTATGGTCGGTGTAAAAGGGGTTTGAGGGCACTACAATAAGATAAATGGGTGTGAGGTCGAGGGAGGATCGGTGGGAGATGATGACGGATATGGTCACATTAGGTGATAGCTTAGATTTATTTAGGATGTGCTAGAGGCAACAATGACCTATTAGTGAGATGATGTAGAGTTAGATGTAGCACTCCCAATGAGTAGGGGTGAGGGTGGATGCGTAAGGAGTAGAAGGAGATGGTGGCATGATGATGTTAGAGTGATGATGAGGCCTACACTACGTGGTGGTGGTAGGGGTAGTTAGGTGGTTTGAGAGGAGGTGTGTGTGCAAACTTGTAGAGGTAGAGGAGGGTGGTACTACGGGAGTGGATGAGGATGATAGGGTGGATTTATCGAGAGGCAACTGTAGCGAGTTTAGAGGTTGAAAAGGTTGCGTAGTTATCCGAGAGGTCCACATTCATTGGTGAGAGAGATAGTGTGATTGGGGAGAGAGATGGGTTGAGCCAACAACTCGCTACTTTGTTTAGGTAGAGATCACATATGCCAGGCAAGAGAGGCAGAAGATATATATGTGGGACAAAGAGGTCTTAGGAAAGGCCTTTGGAGTGACATGCCCATCAATCTCGGGGTGAGCTACGGGATGCTAGAGCTTAGACTAGTGGTTAGATGGGGCCACCTGGTGATGTGAGTGTGGTGAACTACTAGGCTTTGTGTGATGAGCTTTGATATTATGAGGATATAGTGAGGCAGAGGCTTCCAGATGAGCCTCACTATACCGTATGTTAAGCTCAATGATGGTAGGTTCCTTTAGGTAGTGCCGCGAGTGTGGGTTAGCCACGTGGAGGTCCATGTGAGGGACCAACCAGAGACCAAGATGATGATCAGGGGAGAAACACCTGAGGGAGTGTCCAATTGACAAACATTCAATTCATTGGATAGTTTTGTAGATAGATTTTGATGTATGAGGCTCATTTGAAGCCCTTGTCGATGATGTATAAATATATGATATATGAGGCTCTTGAAGCCCTTGATGATGTATAAACACTTATACACACACACACAAAACACACACACACACATACACACACACACACACACGATTTTGGTGTTTGATATTTTGTAATGATTCTAATATGATAGATATAGTTGATGATGATGTTTTAGTTGATGATTTTGATATGATTAATTATGGATGTATGTGAAATGTATATTTTTAGTTTAGAGATGTTTGATGTGATTTTGATGATATTAAATGATGATTACAACAAATGATGGTATTTTTATTAGATTAATGCACTATAGATGGATAAGAACATAATGTGAAATGTTTGCTTCTTTTTGTTATGGACACATTTAGTGTATGATGGTAAAATTGTTTTATATGTATGACATTGCACATGCGTCCTCAGTAAATGCTATTAACATATGACTCACAATGGTTAGTCATATTAGGATCATTGATGGATGTGGGATAGTTGTATCTATCCTATTTTTGACACATGAAAGTTGATTGATGTGGGAAGCCCTTTTTGATATGAGGATTAATCGATACGGGAAGTCCTTTTGTATGTTTGATTGGATATCCATCCTTCGAGGGAGTGGTCTATGATTTCATTAATTTTTTGATTCTTATGGTAACCATCCTTTGAGGGAGAGGTCTATAACTTTATTTGACATGAAACCATCTTTGATCCAGGGATCGGTCTATATTTGATTGTATCCATCCCATAGATATTTTGATTTTTGAGTGAGGGCAAGCCTAGGTAACCACTTTAGAAGGGGATAAATAAGTGTGCAAGCTACACTTATGTCTTTGTCATGTCGTAAAATAGGATGAGATAAGGGATGGTGAGAGTAATGATTGTGGGGTTCCCTAATTGTGAGTAGGGAACTTATCCATATGGAATATGTTATGAGTAGATCGTGGTGCTTATATTCAAGGTCATGATTGATATGGTGACGGGAGACCACATAATTCCAAATCATTACAATAGTGATAAGATATGTGGGTTGATGGATGGAGATCGTAGTTTGATTAAGGTCTCATGAGTCGATATATTAACAATAGAATTACCGCAAATGCAGGGGCATTAAAAGGCTCCTTTTTAGGTTTACCATTAAGGGATAATAAACAACAAGCCTCAGACCCATATTTATGAGTGATAATATATAGTCTAAGCTAGTTTGGAGCAAAATTTCCACATTTTCTCTTTTCCATGTTAGTGACATGTTGGTTTTCTTTGAGAACAAGATCACCAATGTTAAATTCACGTTGTTTGAGATGTTTGTTATAGGCTCGTTTGATTCATTCTTGATATATGTTGATATGTTCAAGGGCGGTTAGACGATGTTCATCTAACAATTCAAGTTGTGATAGGCGTTCTTGACGATATTCTTCATCAAGGATGAAGTCTTTGAGAGAAACGTGTAGGGATGGGATTTGAACTTTGAGAGGAAGAACGACTTCGGTGTTGTATACTAAGGAGAAGGGCGTAGCATCCGTAGGAGTTCGAAAGTTGGTCCGATATGCCCATAATGCAAATGGTATTTGAAGATGTCAATTTCTACTAGCTTGGTCAACAATTTTCATGAGGATTTTGTTGAGTGTTTTGTTGGATGCTTCGGCTTGGTCATTAGCTTGTTGATAGTAGTGTGAGAACAAACTAAACATGATGTTGTAAGTGTCACAAATTTTCTAAACTTTCTTGTTTTTGAAGGATTTGTCATTATCTATGATGATTTTATGTGGTATAAAGAAAGTTGAGATAATGTGATGTTGGGACGAAGTCGATGATTTTAACTAGATTCATTAATTTCACTCCCCTCTTATTTAAATCTAATATTCAATAATTAATAAGATCAAATTCATTGATTGTATATGTTTTAGACTTGATTACTTGATATCCATGTGTTATGGGTGTCGATTTGCAAATTTAATCTAACATCCATTTATTCATACCAAAATATAGTAATATAACTCTATTCAATAATAACATTAATAATAATGATAATAGTAATATGATTATTAATTTAGAGGCATTTTGCAATGGTAGTTGAGGAGTGTGGGTTGTAATATCCATGCTCGTTTGTCCACTTTTGATTTCAACCTTAAATTTGTCACCTATTTGACCAACAATAACATTTTTTCCTTTTTTCCTCAGAGAAGTCAATTGAAAACCATAATATTGGCCATGCAATGGAGTTTGGAGCTCATTTTGTTTCTTTCCATAAACATTTTTTCAAGCCTTACACATTAATGCAACTAGATTGACACCATTTGTCACCATTCAGTACGAAAGTTTTGAGGAAGGTAATAAAGTTATCAGTAACTATGGAATGCTAACAATCTAAGACAAGGGCTTTGAGATTAATCTCTCTTGGAAATTTTCGAGATAAATATATTTAAAATCTTATAATTACTAATTATTACGGCGAGAAGCATTCTACGATAGTAGTCACGGGAGGATGGTGGTGAAATGTAATTTCTATTAGAGCATTCACTTTTGTTTCCAACCATAAATTTGATGTCCAATTGGATGTCACAAGGAAGTTTTTTCTTTTTCTTGGAAAAGTCAATAAAAAATCACAATGTCTTAGCCATACAGTGGAGTTTGGAGCCTTTTTTTCCTCCAAAGTTTATTTTTCGAACCTTACAAATTATTGTAGCTAGATTGACACCATTTATCACCACCGATTAGGAAATTTGTGAAGAAGTAATGAAGTTATTAATAATTATGGTATGCTTAAAAAACAAGATAAGGGTCTTGAAGTTGATATATGTCAATACTTTTTAGATAGATGTATTTAAGATAAATGTACTAGTTATAATTATAGAGATGTTTTAGGAATTGTGAGAAGAATGATCCACCAATCTTAATATAATCAACTAATGTATTCACACTTCATATTTAAAATATATTTAGATGCCTTTAAAAATATGATATAGCCCATATGCTAAAATCTACTCTACATGCCCAAAAAAGAGCACCCCACATTAGATGTAAAAAGAATTTTCCTTTTCCTTCCCTTCCACTTCCCTCCCTAATTAATAGGAAACAACCTCAAGGGGACTTGTTATTCTCTATATGAAATGTACCAAAGTACATGTACACATGTCATATACATACCCCTGTGTGAAGTCAAAAATGTCAAAACAACGATATACTTATAATTAATTAGAATTCCAATCGGTGATGGTAGTGTCGATCATTGTAGAATAGAATTGGTTGATGCACGAGCTTACAAAATGATAGTCACGATTTCAAATCATGACTATAATACATAATGATTTATTATAAAACACATTACACAAATATCGTAAAAAAATCTAAAGATTTGAATTGTAGTGGATGGACATGGGTGTTATGCAAACAACATAGATATAATGTGTATAAAGAGTAACTTCCAATTTGTAAGTGCCAAGTAAAAGGCCTTCAATTAATCGGAATTTTGTATAAAGATAACGATGTCCAATGTTAAGAGCCAAATATAGGTCCTATGATGGATGAATAAGATATCGGCTTCCTTGGTTTATAAGATAACGACTTCCAATGTTAAGAGCCAAATATAGGCCCTTTAATGGATGAATAAGATATCGACTTCCTTGGTTTATTGTTGAAGTTGATTGGCTTGGAATGAGCCCACTAGGGATCAAGTCTTGTTGAGTGCAAGGTCTGGAGATAACCAACACAGAGAGTAGAAATGGTTGGGGCCAAGATCGTGCCCAGGGCGACTTTGACGACGTGGATGCCCCTTACTCGTAGCTCCTTAAGCTAAAGGTGATTACTAGTTTAGTTGTAAGTATGAGCAGAGATCTTGTGAGTTTAGTTGTATGCTTACCTGTAATTGTAAATCTACTATATGCTTCCTCTCGAAATATAGCAGAGATATCTTGTGACAATCTATATAGAAGAAGAAGAAGAACTTTTAACGTCTACAAGGCTACCAAAAACAACCTATGGGACAATAGATCTTGCTAAAGATATTTCTAGTGGCAACTTTGATGACGTGGATGCCCCTTACTCGTAGCTCCTTAAGCGGAAGGTGATTACTAGTTTAGTTGTAAGTATGAGCAGAGATGCCGACAATTTAGTTGTATACTTACCTGTAATTGTAAATCCACTATATGCTTCCTTCGAAATATAAGCAAAAATGTTGACAATCTATATAAAAGAAGAAGAAAAACTTTTAATGTCCACGAGACTACCAAAAACAACCTATAGGACAACAAATCTTGCTAAAAATCTTGTAGAATTCCAATCTCCTATTGTTGAGTATGATAATCAATTCCTCTTGAGTGGAGTAGTGCCCGCTTGAGTGCACTTCCCAATTTAAAAAAGAAGATTAGTAGCTTCTAAGGTTAAGAGCCAAATATAGCCCCTTAAGAGGCATAAAATTCAGCAAGGGAAAGTCGTCAAATGACGGGTTCTATTTCTCATCCCTATATGTCATATTCCCGTCAATTGATGGAATAATCTTCTGAATACAAATAGTTGCTAGCTTCGGATTCACGCAAGACATATGTACATAAAATGCCCACTCAGAAGCTCTGAAACTCAATTGAAGTGAAACTACAAGCCGTCTGATTTTTCGCCAAAGAGGTAAGGGTAGATTTTCCGTTTTTTTGTGGGTTTGATATTTATTTTGTGGTGTAAAAGATGATGATCAGAGTAAGAAGCAGGGATGGATTGGAGAGAGTAAAAGTAGACAACCCAAATGCCACAGTAGGCGAATTGAAGTCTCTTATACAAACCCAACTGAATGTGCCCCTCCCCAACCAAACCCTATCAAAAAACCAAAACTTATTGTTGGCCAAAGGCAATGATATACAGAAATTTAATGACATGGGTGACCTTAATACCCCTCTTTCTGTATTGGGTGTTTCCACGGTCACATGATATACCTTGCCTATGAGGGTCAGCGATCTATAGCTGGTCCCCAGATAAAAATAAGCCCTGCTGGAAGTTTCGGTAAAAAGATGACCATGGATGACTTAATTGCGAGGCAGATGAGAATTGAACGACAAGAGAAACCCCACTGCCAGTCTGTGTCGTTTGACAGAGATTCTGCCAATGCATTTCAACAGTATGTGAATGAGAATTTGGCTTTTGCTATTAAAAGAGGGGGTTTATGTATGGGGTTGTTAATGAAGGGGGACGTTAAAGTGGATTTTATTTATGAGCCCCATCAGCAGGGTACTGAGAACAATTTGTTACTGTTGAAGGATCCCGAGGAGGAGAGGCAGGTTGAGGCTATTGCTATTGGGTTGGGTTTGAGGAGGGTAGGTTTTATTTTTACTCAGACCATTAGTCAAGGTAAGAAGGATTATACTCTTTCCAATTCAGAGATTCGACAGGCTGCCGAACTCCATGCTGAGAGTGGACTGGAGGAGTGGGTGACTGCCTTGGTGAAATTGGAGGTGAATGAGGATGGGGGTGCTGACGTTCATTTTGAGGCATTCCAGTTGAGTGATCAGTGTGTTAAGCTGTTTAAGGATGGGTGGTTTGCGGAGAATTGTGAGGATTTGGATCCAAAGATCACGCGGATGAAGAAGGATGTGGTGATTTTGGGGAAGGATACCAGGGATGTTGATAACGATTTCTTTTTGGTGCTGGTGAAGATTCTCGATCATCAGGTATGCTACTGTTCTTTTTCTTATGTATAAATAAGGTCTGCCATATCATCTGATGCTCTTGCATATGCAGGAATTCACGAAAGTCAAACAAACCAAATAAGCAAGTTGTTAATTTAGTTTCAATTCTAGCAGATAGTAGAGTCACTAAATCTTCTTTCATTGTTGATTATTTTCCTTCTGAAAAACTCCAAAGATCATTAGTCTACCAGCAATGCTCATTTTTTCTTGTCTTTGGGCTGCCTTACAATTTTTATATCCCGAGGATTTGGAATTGAGACTTTGGGCTGTCTTCTGGGTGAGGTTATGAGCTGCCTTTCTGTGGAGTGGGTTGAGCTTGGGTCACACACTCTCGAGTATCTGATTTTGATACTCCATAACCTCACTTGCCTGCATTTCAATACTAAATAACCTCAGCTAACCATATTTCAATACTTCACAGCCTCACTTACCCATATTTCAATACTTAAGACAACATCTCTTATCTTTATTTCAATACTCTAGAATGTCACTCACCCATATTTCAACAATCCACAACCTCTGTGGCTTGTCCTCAGAGTTCTCGGCTGCTTTAATGCGTGGAATGTGAATTTGAACCCGGTCACTCTCTTTGCAAATTATCTTCATGTATCCCCCTGTTAGTCTAGTCTAAGGTGTGTCATTAAGACCCTTAGTGACCAATGAGCTCCATCTAATGTTAGGTCAAGTTTCTTTGCTTGCACCTTGACTGGATGGTAGTAAATGAATTGGTGAATAACTATGATGCACATGCTGTCATAACTTTCAGGTTGAGGTGTATAAACATTAAAAGCTGCACAATTTTAGTCTTCTTAAATTTGGTTTTCAAGGATTAAAGGCAAACATACCATTTAGATCCCAGCCCATCAGCAACCCAGCATGATAGATTAATGTGTGTAGAACCTCCCTTTTGGAGATTTTCCACCCTACCGCCAAAATTTCAACACAAGTTTTTTCTTTTTTGAAATGACAAGTGACAAACAAAGGTTTTACACTTTGAAGAAGAGCATTGGAATACCTTAAAGGTAAGCTAGGCATATTTTGGCTCTATTTTCATTTTCATTTTGGCCTATGGGCAGGCTAAAGCAAATGCACTGTATTTTTGCTCTTCTGAGTTGAGCATATGGTATAAATAAGGTCTTCCCTTTCTAGCCTTGCATTGTCTGGATTGCTGTGATCGTGTCGACTGTAGCATTTTTGGGGCCTAGTGGTCAATGCAGTCTTTACACCCCTTTTTCTGCATGTTGTAGATAGAGCTCATTGTAATCCAGAAGTTGGGGATTTTAGATTTATTGGCTTTGTGAGTCTGCATTCCCTACATCAAATATTTCCAAGATTAAGCACTTTTAGGCAGAGTTTGCCTTCTTCATGATAGGATTGTATGATTCTTTGCCTTGCCTGATTTGTAATTTAGGTGTGATCAGAGCTAATAGCTTCAATCCTTGCTAAAGTAGAATTAATATATCACTCCACAATTAACCTGTAATGTTGTTAACATTCTACAATCAACCTGTAATATTGTTTACATTCTAATCATTCACACCTCAAGTAGACAAGAAGGATGGGCGTCCATCTTTAACCTTTGTGTACCTCTTAAGTGCCATAATTATTTGCAACTGTCTGACCATATAGATATCCCATAAAGGAAGATATTACCTGGGGAAAAGGGCAGTGAATAAGTAAATTAAATTTTTCCATTGGACATCTCCAAAGGTCCTGGGAGATGAACATTTCTTTGAAATTTCCCTCTTGATTGTTCTTTTCCACATCAAAATTGATTTTCTTAGCTATAGAAAGACTGGCCATTGCACTACTTCCATCCTCTCCAGTAAGTGCCTGAGCCATGGATTTGAAGTTTGTTGGCATGACTAAATTTTTAGGCACAAATTGGTTCACATCATAGTTACGTAAGTCTCGAGGACGGGGGGACAGGGAGACGGAGGGACGAGGTTTCCGAGATGGGAAAAATTTCCCAAATTCTGGGGATGGCAAGGGGAGGGCTATCAAAATAATATATAAAATATTAATATTTGAATATTTTAACTCTATTCAATGAAATTTAGGGATTTAAACTCTATTCAGGTACTTTCAAGATTATAATTTGATGTTCTTCATAACTTTTTAAAAGCAAAAACATCAGAAGCTTTTTGAAAGATTTTTAAAAAATAGGGACGTCCCCTCCAAGTCTCCAAGTCCCGAAGCGTTTGGGATGTCCGAACATCACCAAAATCTAGGGGACGCATCTCCGCGTAACACTGGTTCACATGTGTGTGCCATTGTAGAATTGTTTTTTTCTTGTGTACCCATCCTCTCACTTATTTCTTCCTACCGAATTTGATCTGTAACCTCAAATCCCTGATCAATTGAAGTAAAATTAAGTTCTTTGAGCCCTACAAATTTGCTAGCAACTAAATTCTTGGAGATAATAGTTTCAAAGACTATCTGTTCTTTAGAGGAGTAAAAACAATAAGGGACCTTGTGTTTAGATCTTACAAGGTGGACATCCATGCCAAAGGGAGTTGGATCCAACTTATAATGAACTTTGGAAATGGGCTCAGGTGACTTTTATAAAAGGTTGTGACCATAAAACACACACGTCCTTGTGGCACTTGCAATTATTAAATTGAACACATCTGGGGTATCCTGGCACTTTTTTATATGGTTTGTTGGAATACCTGTCCTGTAGAGCTGCTTCAACTTGTTTTTAGCAGTCAAATGAATGCAATCTGATGTTTCCACTTGTCTCTTGAATCTTGAAGCTTTCCCTGTAGGGGTAGCATATTGGTTTTGATAAGAGGAGTTGGGTTCTTTTTCCCAGTGCAGTGCTGGGTATAATGTGCTCCGATATTAGGTCTGGATTTTACCAATTGACTAATCTTTTCCTGCCTATTTTGTGCTATTTATAATGCAGTTTCTTCTATAAGCTTTCTAATTGTCAGCCTTTGGTCATGGTATCTTTATTCACTAATGTCCCTGGATACTATCCATGGGCTTCAGATATTCTGCTTCTACTGTGAAGAAGGTGTCCGGTTACCACAAGATTTGGAGTTATTTTGTGCAAACAGTCCCACTTAAAAGCCATCTCTTGACAAATAGACCACTGTATTCACAATTTACTGAACATTAAATCCTTGATAGTGGAAATATGAGCGGCAGATAGTATTGTCTAAGAAGAGATTCCATGCCAGCTTTTCATGTACCCTAGCTTGTTTGAGGCCATCCTTCATCAATAGTTCTTGACATTCATTCTTTGTAAGAAGCTTCAAATATACATTTATCGGATAGAGCTATCTGAATCCGGTTCAGTCTGTCTTTCTGAGATATCTTCTATACCACTTGCCATCAAGTTAAGAATCTTCTTAGCACCCTTCTTTAACGTAATGAATCTTGAGGATGTGATAGAGCTTCATTCAATTTGGAAGGAAACTGGCAATTCGAAATATGGTCATGTGAAAGCTGCCAAGCCAGCGTAGTTGCATTTAAGTATGCACATATTTATAAGATACCCAGAAACATGATGGTGGTTCAATCCTATCTGTCCACAACATGAGAAAGTTTGCATCATCTCATGTCATTCTCATTTTGATAACTATAAATATCTTTAGAACGCCAATGTAGGGAAATCCAAAAATATTATAGCCAGGCTGTTGAATATGTTTTCCTGTTAGTGGGCACAGTGTATGGTTTGGTTTGCAAGAAGATACAATCATCAGATTTCTTGTAAAAAGTACCATGCCAAAGGTTCTTCTATTTGAAGATTTATCAGCAATCTACGGTGTAATTTTTTCTCCCACACAAGTGAATATATGTCCTCATCCATTCATCTTCGTGTTGGTTTGAATAACTTTTTTGATATGAATACTTTTTGTCTCCTCATGGTTTCTTTTATGAAGCAGTCTCTGAACCCTTTTCAGGTTTTTAACTTCAGTATGAAGTTTTTTGTTCATATAGTAATTCTTGGACAAGGAATGACATTCTTTTTAACTATTTGGACGTGAATAGTGTTGTTCTGTATCCCTGTGGGTTGCTTGGCATCGGTGCCACCTGCCATATTTTTAGATTTTTAAATATTTGTTCTCATGTGATGCTTTATTTTTATGATTTCATATATATAACCCAGCTGTCTGTGTTTTGCAGGGTCCCCTGTCATCAACATTTCCCATTGAGAACAGAGTTTCTCCTGTTAATTTGAGGGCATTGAAGAATCATCTTGATAGAACAAAGAATCTTCCTTATGTTAAGCGCCTATCTGATTTTCACTTATTGCTTCTATTAGCAAAATATCTCGATGTCAATGCAGATGTTCCTCAGTTAGCAGCATGTGTTCAAGCACAGGCCCCCATTGCTGAAGGATATCAACTCCTAATAGATTCTCTGGCAAGTAACAGTAGGGATTGATGCTTGTTTGGATAAACAAGTTGGCGCCTCTTAACTTATATTCTCAGTTAATGTAAGAATTCGAGTGAGTGCTTTATTCATACTGATTGAAGCTCTGTGTTAGTTGTGATAATATTTTTAAAAAAGATTCATTTCGTACAAATTAAAAAATTTGGCTCAATATTCTGAGCTGATTGAAAATTGTATTATATGCATATTATGGCCATAGAAGCAATGACTAGAGAAATATTGTAGTTGAATACCTATGTTACCAGGGTTCGCCCCCACTCTCCCGTACCCCCTGGATACATATCCGGTGCGGATATGTCCGGGAGAACGGTACTGATACATCCCGGGTACATCCAGGTATGTACCAGGTGCGTTTTGATGTACCGAGATGTACCCGGGATGTACCCGTAGGGTTGGGCAGTGGGGGCTCTAATTTTTTTTTTTTTTATTTTGACTCAAACAAACTTCAGTTTTATTGAGGAAACTTGGAGATTGTTTAAAATCCCTCTAGTTTATTGAAGAGAAAATATTCAAAGGATATCAAGAATGTTTGAGGTAATTATTTGGGATCATTGCAATTGGCCAAGGAAAGAAGCTATTCATAGAAATTTGGACATATATCTAAGCCTCGGTACAAGTTATTTATGAGATCAAATCTCAGGTGATCTTCAATACTAATAGAAAAATTTGGAACTGCAAATTGCATAGCTTAAAGTTTCAAAGAGCATCCTTTCCTAGAAATTACCAAGGCACAACATTGACTCCTTCCTGCATCCTTAAGGAGGATTAGAAGGTGATTTTGGATAATATGAATGCAAGAACCAACCATTGGACTGACCTCTTTAGTTATCATTGGCAGATTAGAGTCAATCTCATTAAATAGGTCCTTTAGGAGCTCCCTATATACATCTTTTATGGCCACCATTGCAACACAAAAATTAATCTCGAAGGAAATGAATGAAACACAAAGTAATACAACCATTGGACCGACCTCTTTAGTTATCACTGGCAGGTTAGAGTCAATCTCATTAAATAGGTCCTTAGCTCCTTATATACATCTTTTATGGCCACCATTGCAACACAAAAATTAATCTCAAAGGAAATGAATGAAACACAAAGGAATACAATAATTGTATATCATAGAAAATGTAAAATCTTAAGTATATTGAATGTTTTGAAGTTTTGAACCTTGATCGTAATATATTTTTCAAGTTTTGTATTCTTATGGACTAACAAATGAGTAAAATGAGTATATATATAATTTTTTAATATATATGTATGGACGTATCCTACCCAAAGGTTTTTCAAAATTGACATATCCGTGTATCGAACCCGCACCCGTATCCGTATCTGTATCCTGGCAACTTAGAATACAAAGGCAATGTTGTGGAATTCTTTGTTTAGACATCTTGTTAACTTTTGTCTCTAAGTTTTATTCATGTCTTGAATGCAATTAGTTGGGTAAAATATCTGTATCCTGGATGCGACACTGTAAGTGAGAATGAAAATTAGGAGGTTTAGACAGGAGCTTTTGGAATTACCGTGAGCCCTCACAGAGCTGTCTTAGGCTCCTTAGCTGGCATTAATTATTAATTTATTTCAGATGTATATATTCCATGAATAGTCCACAATGATAGAAAACACGTATTGTTTAGTCTTGTTTTCATTTGATATGACCTTTACATCAGTGTTTCCACTGTGCTACCTTGAATCTTTATATTCCTTGCATGGGTGGGTTTACTATATTTGGTTTTTATTTGTACATTCTAAGAATATATTTCCTCTTTTCCTGATATCTGTTTTTGAAAAGATGTTGAACGGTTATATTAAGAACAATAAAAAGAGTAGACAGTATAACACCTACAACATAGTCTTCCTGCTTTCCAACACGCAGCAGAACGTTTTTGTCTAATGATCAGGAAAACCCAGGAAACCGAAAATGGGATGCTGCATGTCCTCTCATAACAAGTATCAAAAATACAATAAACATACTATGAATTTCAAAGGAACTATGCGTAATGTGATAACCAACCATCAAAGCCAACAAACATCATAAAACAACATACCCTTTTCATTATATTGATAGGGATGTGACCATGTGAAACTATTTCACGCCCTTTACAGAGATTCTTGAAGATCTTCAGTTTGCTGGTCAAACTATCAATATCGTGGTAGATGTTTTGTAGTCTTAATTGACTAACACATGTCTGGAAAACACACTTTGTTTTGTATGTGCACTCAGCAAACTCGGGAAATGTTTTTACTGTATCTGGATAACCTAATCTGCGTGTGTAGAAATATATGAACTTGAGTAACTTTGGGATTTAACCGTAAGACATCTTCTTGGTTAAGCAACTTCCTCATTAGTAATTACATCGCTTAATGTTGTTTGATGCATCTTGTTGGTCTTTTGCGTGTGGTGGTTACTATTTTAATGCTTTATTGATGTAAGATATACTTGCCACATCTTCCATGGGCCCTTCTCTTACCTCGACCCATTCAGCGAGTAGTAGCCTTGGAGAAACCACATCTTTTTTTCCACAAGTAAAAGCCTTTGTTTTGTATCTTTTGTCATATCATTAGTTTAATTCCCCGATCTTTGTAACTACCTGTTGGCTCTTCTTGGCTGGGGTGTTTTGTAAATTGTTTTCATTTCTCAATATCAATATATTTAAACCTTCTTTAAAAAAAAGGTCCGTACTAATCTGCGCTCTTCTTCTTGTGTGCATGTATTAATGCCACATTGGAAGTCTAATGTTTGTGTGATAATTTTACTTTGGAAGTTGATGTAGGTGCATCCTCGGTATGGACAACTACCTGGCATATCCAAAACATCTATCTAACAATCCAAAAATGTGTTTTTGTTATACAATAAAATGACTGCTCAATTCCGGGGTTTGGACTTTGTTTTCAAGCTATGAGGAAGTCGCCATGGTAGAAATTAGGGGTGAAAAAGTTACGAAAGGGCATCAGAAGCATGCTTGTTCTTACACAGTGCATTGTGCCCAAGACAAGAATATAGAGTTCCGCAAACACCCAAGAAAACCAAAGGCACTTTCAACCTGTGTTTTTTATGGTGATCGTGTGCGCATCCTCGATCTTTGAATAAACAACATTTTCTTCAAATTTATGCATTTTGCTCTTGTGAAGCCCAAAACAAGGGGCAGTTGAAGGATATGGAGGAAGAACAAATCTTGACACCAAAAAGGGGGCCTACATTCTTGTTGATCATGAAGACCAAAACATCTTTCAAACAATTTTTTTTTATGCATCCACGATTAGAAGAAATAACGAGGCATATTGAATGTTTGGGAACCCTTGTTTTTAAGAAGCATAGAGAAAAACATGGCAACTACGAAACAATAAGAAATAATGGATGGAAAACACCTGTGTGTCCAAAAGGAAGATCCACGGAAAACATAGCCTTACACAAGAAAAGAAAGATCCAAGGAAAAACTTAGCCTCATACACACACAAGAAATGGAAGGGGTGCTTTAGTGCCCACAAAAGAAAAAAATGTTTTTCTTCATGTTTGGGCAATATTGGCAAGAAAAAAAGAGAAAAATGTGAGAGAAACACAAGATGGATGGAAAACATTCTCGAGGTCTCAACAACACAACAAATTAAATCCTTCTTGTTGATACCAACAAAAAGAAGCAACTACTGGAAAAGGGGAAAGCAATGTTAAGTGGCTTGAGGGAAGGGGTGTTAACGCTAGGAAGTTTGGGATGGTATCAAAGACGCCCAAGGTATCAATAGAAAGGTACCATCATGGATAAGTTGAAATCATTATTAGATTTGAAGTTCACTTATTCTCCTTTGCATGGAGGGCATTTTCAAGGGAACAAGGAAAATTTTGCAAAGAAAGGATACAAAGTTTGGAGAGGCACAAAAAGAAATGAAGAATAAACTTGACTTGGGATTTTCATTTCTTGAATGATCAAATTTCAAAAGTGAAACAATGATTTGCTTTGGAGCTGATTTTAATCATGCAAAATTAAGCTAATTGTTTGAAAAAAATGCCAAATCCGTGTCTTTAGTGTCTAGCTTTTACGGGCATTGAAGAAGGCATTTGTAAGTTATTTTGATGTTTATAAGTCCCAAGCATATCAAGGGATCAACTTAGAGCCTATGCAACAAGTATTTGCTTCATCCAAGCCTCCTCGTATGCTTTAAATTGGTAGATCTGAGTCAATTTGTCAAAAACGCAAGCCTTTTTAAGGATGGGCTATGAGATCAACATGATAGGGCATGGTTGTTTAACATTCTAGGATTGATTATAATTTGAGTTCGTCGTCATTTGATTCTTTGTTAAAGTTGTTTATGTCATTTGAAATAATGTGCATGCATGGTTTGATGAGTAAAATCCATGGAAAATAGCATATGTATGGTTTGATGTTTAAAATTCATGGAAAATAGCATAAGCTTCAAAGTGGGTAACTAGATTTTGTTTAATCACTCCCAACATATCTCCTCTCAATGACATTGTGGTAATACTAGCAATCACACATAAAGGTGCAATGGGTACGTTGAAAGTCAAGTGGGGAGTGTTGAATTTTGTTGGGGAAGGGAACTTAATATTAAGTTGAGGATATAAAGTGTGAATGTATGAAATGGAGAGAAGATGTGGAGACAATAATCCGTTATCGAAGTGAAATTCAAAATACACAAGACGTTAACCAACTTGGAAGTAGAAAGGGTGGCGTGGATGTAGGGGAGTAATTATGAAGGGACACCGAGATCTCTTATCAAAATCATTATGAAATTTTTGTAAATGAATAAAATAAATAACTTTAGCTTCTACTTGGATTTCAGTGCTAAAATTAAAACCCATTTGGATTCTTATCATATCAACAAAAAAATTATTGATTTTAACCACTAAAATTAAAACCCATGTAAATTTTAACTAGTAAAATGCATTAAATTAGATTTTTCCAACTAAATTAAAGAAAATGTGCATCTATACATTGAAACACCCACACTATGTCATCGACAGATACATCAAGATATTCTTGGTCGATTTGAGCTAAGAGCTTCACCTCGTGCACAATATGCATTTAGATCTACTATACACAAATGATGTATTACCAAATTAGACTACTCCATTAAACACACTCACCCTTCATAATCCTCCCTGAATCTGTCCATAACCCTCTTCCTCAACTCCTTAGGCATATAGTTGAGCTACATTGTCTTGAGCACAACTGTAAATATAAAATTCTTGTTGGCCTCCACATCACTTGCTATTGAACAATAGTTAGAGAGAAGATACCAATAATGACTTAGAAGGATGCTTTCAATGGACAAAGAAGCTTATCTCTACCTTTTCGCCCCCTCTGCAAAGAGATCCTCTCCTTTGCCTTGCATTCTGCCATTTCGGATAGGTCCAATCAACCTTTGTATTAGGGAGAAACTCAACACTTATCTTGGTTCTTCTTTACAAGGGTCATAATGGGTGAACTCCTCAAGTGACTTGACCTTTGTTTTCCTGAAAACAAGCCCCAACTACCTTTTCCTCGAGCTCCTTCGTTGCATACAAACCAATCTAATCTAATCATCTTGTCCCCAAGCTTGTCTACACACAGAAATCAAATTGATCTGGGTCGAGACCATTGTGAGCCCATCCCGCCCTTTGGCACCAACGTGGCTCCCATAGAGCCTGCTCGACACCCTACATTGCGAGTCACGAATTGAAGTCACCCATTGAGATCAGTTCAACACTTTTCTCCAATCCTTGCCCGACCTTAGATATCCATCTTAGCCCATACCGATCTTGTGACCACTTTGCACGCTCGATCTGTTCTAAATCATGTTGTGTAGGCTCCCAAGTGGGTAGATATTTGTGTGTAAGTCGATCCTAGCTTTGTTCTCTACCTCTCAAGGTGGCTTTTGCAACAAAGAAGCAACACAAAATATAAGGCAACAGATAAAACGTTTGAATGAATCCCAAGAAAAGGCCAAAATCCTAAATGGTAATACTAAATTTTTACCCACCCTTTTCTGACGGGTTTGAGGCCTTGGGAAGGGTTGTGATGGGCTCAATTTTGAAACTGTATACAAGCCACATACAATGGTTATTTCAAATATTTACAAATATTTTACAACTAAAATCATGAAAAACGTCTAAACGGTCGTCCAATTGCTCCTGTAAGTGTAAATGATGGAAACTCACGCGGTTATCACATGTTGAAAAACTACATTAATTAAAATTTAAGCAACATTTTACATTTTCTAAAATGTCGATCATCTTGGAGGGAACATGACATAATTTTTTTGACTCGAAGGCAATTTATGGTGTCAGCCAATGAGACCACGTGGACTCGACCATTCAGACTTCGGTCCTCGACTAATCAAAATCTATGGACGCACAACACTATATTTTTTATTTTCCTTCTTTGCAGGCCGTAAAATAGACGAGTTTTGATGGAATCCTTCTCTCCTCTAGAGTTCTCCTTATCCAATTTAATTCCGATCCTTTAGTCAGTGTGCCAACCAATACATAAGAATAGTTTTGAATGATAAATGGAGGAGTTGTTATGTTTTGAACTTCGATGCACCCCATATTTCGCTGTTGATTCCTCTGCCCACACATTAACTCAGCCACCCTTAGTGGATCTAAATCGCCTTTACTTTTTCTTCGAGAGAAATATAGTCGAGGAGTAAGGCTATGGTCATCCAGATTTGCAATGACTACGTTGCATTTGATTTGTCAATGTTATGTTGTCTCTAAAGAGAAGAGTACATTAGACGACGAGGACATGATTTAGGTTATTTGGACAAAATGGTTGTCGAGAGCTTGTGCTTGTCAAGTAACGGTCTAGTGAAGGGCTCCAAGTCCGAAGTAAGGGATTTGAGCGTGTGATTTTTAAGGACTTTAAAGACGAGATGATGATGTGGTTGCTTCCCAAGTGCAACCACACATTTCATCTCGCCTGTATTAACACGTGGCTCTCTTCCCACGATACCTATTTGTTGTTGAACGATCCTTCTACACGTAAAATAATTCAAAGTTTGCAAACATTGATGGAGTAGGTCAAAACCGTTACGCCAATGTTTGGAATAATTAATACACTATTTCCTTCACCATACATAAATCATGAACATTTTAGTTGCCCATTCTTAAAGCATCAAGACTAGTGATAAAACTGAATTAGTGCCCTATCTTTTAAATTGCAGAATAATTTAATATAGAGTTGACCCTACTACTCTCATTCACTCGAGTTGCGAGTAGCTCTGCCGCCTCCTACATGTCCACTCCCACCACTTTCGTGTCGTATGCTATCACATCCCTAATGCTGCTTTCCCATAAGGAACATTTGATTGAAAGCTGCTCTATGTAATCATCCACATGTTGCCTATGCCGGGTCGTGCTTAACGGAACACAAAAATATCATGTCCTCGTTGTTCTCTCAACCATTGTTTTCATGTTCATCTACTTTAGAGCTTGTGTCTCCTTATTATAGGTCATATTCACTATTAGTATCACTTGTCACCTTCACATGTCTCCATTTCTCATGGGGTTGATGTCCCTTTACAGTCCAACAACTATATGGCTCTAGGAATGGTTGTCTCAAACTTTATCAATCCTCTCCTCTTCTACATGTTGACTATTGTGCGTTTGAATGTTTCTAGCTCATCACATCATGACTTAACTCTTTTGCTATTAACATGGGATTTAATTCCCTTATGGTGACGTTCTCTTCTTATCGGATGCCGGGGTTGGTGCTTCACTAAAGTTGCTCTTTGTTTATAGGAAAATTGTCCATTTCATTGATCAGTGGGTTTTCTTCCCTACAAGAGTTTCCCACTTAAATCTTGTGCTCATGTGTTCTTGTGCTCCTTTTGCATGTGTTTAATGGTTGTGTTGTCTTGATGATTCATAATGGCTAAGTTAAATTGAATGGTTGATGGATGTCAATATTTAAGTGAATGAAAGTTTTAATGCAAACCGATTCACCCCCTCTCAGTGGTTGTGCTTCTAACATGTACTTGCATATTCGTATGATGATCTCAAATCCTTTCAACCAAAATCAATGCCACCCCTATAATCCAAATATGATGGGACCATCAAAGTAGAAGTCGAGAAACTACTCAATGCCCATATCATTTTTCCTATCCATCACTCAACATGGATAGCAAATATCGTATCGGTCTAGAAGAATTGTGAAATCCGTATTTGTATAGATTTCCAAAATCTAAATCAAGCCTCTCTAAAGGAAAACTACCCCTTTTCGGTCATGGATCATATCCTACAAGTAGTGAATGGTTTAGAAATGATGTCTATGCTTGATGGATTCTCTGGATACAACTAGATTGAGGTAGCCAAGGAAGATCAATTTAAGACTGCTTTCACCACTCCTTGGGGCACATTTACATATCATCACATGCCCTTCGGGATAATCAATGCAGTACCACCTTTTAGAGGGCTATGGACTTAGATTTTAAGGATTTGAGAGGGAAATGCATAGTGGTGTATCTAGATGATCTCATGGTATACTCGAAGAAGAGAGGAGAACACTTGCAACAAATGGAGTAGGTTTTGATCCATTGCAGGAGGCATCACATCTCTCTCAATCCAAAGAATTCAATTTTTGGAGTTATTGAAGGAAGCTTCTTGGTCACATTGTGAGCAAGGAAGGTACAAAAATTGACCCAGAGAGAGTAGAAGCCATTCAAAGATTGTCTTTTCCCACAAGTAAGCTAAGTGTGCACTCATTCTTCGATAAAGTAAATTTCTTAATAAGATTTGTTCCAAACTTTTCCGAGCTTACAAAAGAAATCATCCACATGATGAAACCTAAGGAATATTTCAAGTGGAATAAAGAAGGGAAAAAGGATTTTGAGTCAATCAAAGGTGTTATTGCAAAATCACCCACTTTGGTCCACCCATATTTCAACAAAGAGTTCATTGTGTATTGCTATGCTTTGAGCATACCATTTCAATTGTCCTCGTTCAAGAAAATTATGATAAAGTTTAATCACCCATTGCATTCATGAATGCTCCTTTTAAGACATATGAACTATTCACAACATGAGAAGCATACCTATGCGGTGGTTAGAGATTTGAAGAACTTCATGTTTTACCTCTTAAATTGGCACACTATTGTCATGGTCCCCAACCCAACAGATTAAATCCATTTCGATGCAAAGAATATCCCGGTGCGAAGAGAGGAAATTTGGTGTCAAAAGTGCAAGAGTATGACATTGATATTAAACCTTACAAATTGGTAGGAGGCAATGGATTATGTGAACTTCTTACTTGAGAATAATGGGAAGATGATTCCAATTGATATGAGTGCTTGATCAAGGATTTTCCTCTCATGCTCTTCGCAAGCACCACAAATCCTTGGTACTCAGACACAACATATTTTCTGGCTTATGGTGATTGCCCCCAGGATTGGATTACAAGAAAAGGCATACTCTCTATCTTAAAACAACAAAATATGTTATTTGGGAGAACATATTATATAAGAAAGGACTGAATGACACTTTCCTAAGGTGTATTGAGGAAAACAACAAAAAAATATTTTCAAGACATACCATGATCAAGCGTGTGGGGTTCATTTTCAAAGAATGGTAATAACCCAAAAAATTTAAGAGGTAGATATTATTGGCCTACCCTCTTTCGAGATGCATACAAATGGGTGAAGAAATGTGATCTATGCCAACAATTTGTAGGGAAAGCAAGACTTGTTGTTTTACCTCTCGGGCTCGTGATCATATAAGAACCCTTCGAATAAGCGGGGTTTGGATTTCATTGGTGTATTAGACCCACACTCCAACACGTGTTATATGTATGTTCTTACTCGCCATCGATTACTTGAAAGTGGGTGGAATCTATTAAAACTAAGCATGCCAACTCTAAAACGGTATGCAATTTCTTGAAGGAGAATATCATTGTCAGATTTAGGGTACCAAACAAAATAGTAGCCAACAATGCTACTTACTTCTCTTCTAGTGAACTGATGGATTTTTTCTATAACCATGGTATTTCACTATCTCACTCTGCTGATTACTATCCGTAAGGCAATGTCCAAGCGGAGTCTAGTAACAAAAATATTATTACTATTGTTTGAAAGCTAGTGGATGCTAATAAAAGGGATTGGCATAAGAAATTATATGATGCATTGTGGGCTGATTAGATCATGCCCAAGAAGGCCATCAACACTTCTCCTTTCTAACTACTATATGGACTCAAAGCTCAAATCCCAATTTCTCTAGAGTTACCTTCCTTGCAACAAGTGAAGGTAGTAGAAAATAGAGAATACTCAGATGCTCTTGACAAAAGGATTTGCTACTTAGAGAAGTTGAATGAAGACATGAAAGTAGCAATTGACGTGCTAAGAAGACACCAATCGAAAGTGAAGAGGATTTTTTTATCAAAAGACACAAGATAAAAGCTTTGGATTGGAGATCTTGTCTTACTCGGGACAAGAGGAGAGAGCCCAAAGGAAGCCATGGAAAGTTTGACTCTCTTTGGCTTGGCCCTTCAAGACCAGGCATTTCGCCGTAGAGAATACATATTATCTTGCTTACCTTGACAGGACTCCATTGGAGTTGCCTCACAATGGGAAACATCTGAAGCTCTACAAGCAATAAGGTTGGTTGTCCCCAACCATGTACCATAGTTTCCATTTCAGTTGTGTGTGTTTCCCTTCATTTTTTTGTGTTTATCTTTCTCGTCGTGTGCTTGTGTGTTTCCCTTGTGTGTGTTCGTTTCTTGTATTAGTTGGTGAAGGAATGACTCTATTGCCCGATTATCAAAGCACTAGTATGCTTACCAAGAGAATTCTAAAGTCCTCCATTTCCCCTTACAATTCAATGTCCCAAAATTAGATCCGGTTGTAATTCTAAATTTCAAGCATGCTAAATTAGTTGGCTTGATGATCATGATCCACCCGCAACTAGTCAACTCTTTGCAGTGGCTGCTTAGTTTATTTCTTGATGTGACTATGTATTAGTTGTTTTGTCCTAGGCTTGGCCTAGTTTGTTCGTGGCTTTGGGGCGTGCTCTCATACTGCCCGCTTTTTTGTTGAATTATCTTGTATCATTATACTTGTTATTATAATATAAGATCTTATTCATCAATTTTTTTGGCCATGACAACTAATCCCACACTTGAAAATTTCTTCTCCGGTCATTTTGAACCCTTCCTTTAACAAGTTCGCCCTTAGTTCCACCTCATTCTAGCTCGAGTAAAGTGATAAAAATATTTTCAAGTGTGTTTAATGTGTAGGGATGAATGCCTAAGGTGATTGATGAATTCACTGAGATTTATGGAAGAACAACTGTCCCCAAAGGCCTAGAAAGGGCCATTTTGCAACTAGTAAACACCCTTCGAAAGCTTACAGGGAAGATTCAAATCATCTAGAGAGTTGTATATGAGAATAATGAAGTCATAAAATATAGTTTAGGGAATATTGGTGTAAGAAATTGATGACATGAATCAAACAAACAAGATCAAGTCATTTTGGGCATAGGGAATGAAGACTCCAATAGTGAAATCCAACTTGTCTGGATGATTTTGGGAGATCCGGGAGGAGTTGGGATGAAAAAAAAATCCATATAAATATCTTGGAACTGTCACATACATTATGGATACATCACTTTTTCTCCAAGATCTAAAAAATTATGTGATAATCTAGGACACCGTAATGTCCCCTTCAAATCAAGAATGAAATAGACCCTAAAAATGAAATAACATGCAAAATTGTCTCCTGATAATGGCGGTAATGATCTCAAAAAGTGATTATGAGTCAAAATCATATAAAGTTTGACCCCAAAACACTATTTCATGCTCCTAGGGTGGAAAAAGCACTCCTGGTGTCCAGATTTGCACTCGATGGGTGACATCAACATTCTAAAGCTCCTTTGTCACACTTTTTCACCCTTGGTGTCCCCTTTGATTATACATGATTTGAAAATGGTACAAGAGGGACATCAAAGTGTGACCCCCATTATTTTGAAGTTTAGTCACTTGAAAATATCACTTAAGGTGTTATGGTCATCAAATGAGTGAATTAAGTTTCCTGGTTCACCTTTCATGATAGATGAACCCCTTGGTCACAAATTTTCACCCTATTTGTCCCCTTTGATTGTCCCCAAGGTGAAAATGGGACAAGGGGGACACAAAAGTATGAGCCCCATCATGGAAAACTTATCGCAACTCACTCCTCACCACTTTTGCACCTAGGTCTCACAAACTTGTTGGAAGCCCAATGGACTGAGAGGGGGGGTGAATCAGTCCTTCAAAACTTTAACTTCAATTACCATGTATTAACATTCATCATTCAATTATCCATTCATCATACATAACCATACATGAGCATATTAGATGTGTGTTAACCATTCAAAAGATTATAACATAAGAGAGAGTACACAAGACACCAAATATAAGTGGGAAACCCTCATGGGAAGAAAACAAACTAATTTTTTTTTTTTTTTGATATTACTCACAAAAAAGACTCAAGTGAATATTACACATCACAAGATATTTCTTTAGTGAGGCACCAACCCCACAAAGAGCACCAACCCCTAAACCCTTGTTGATATTACTCACAACAAGAGACTCCTATGAATATGACTCATCATAAGAGATTTTGAAGAAGTATGACCATTGAAGATATGTTGATACCACAGTTGATTGTGATCTCAAATTTCAGCTCCGAATTTCCTTCCAACCTTCTTCAAACACACCTTCTTATAACTCGTTTAATCTTGATCAAAATTGGTGATTTGATCTCAAACCCTTTCACACAAGATATCTAACATTCCTCATCCTTTCACACACTTCCTCAACTTTGAAATGATGCCTTCATACCTATTTCACACTCATATTTGGGTCGTACTTTTCCCTCTCTCTTAGCTTGTTATTTGAACTCAAACATTCACTTTATACCCTTATCTTCTCATCAACATAAGGGAGGTCGGTCCTTCATCATTAGTTCAACCAAAACAAATCAAAAAAATAACAATAAACTCATACACATTCATAAAATAGACCCACGTAGGTTGGACATGCTCAAACATACCAAACAAGCTCAAAATGATTTCAAAACCCCATCACCTGGATGAACAAAAACCACAAACCTCATAACCATGATTATTCAAGCTCGCTAATTGCTCACACATGTCAAATGTGACATAACAACATCATCCATGGTCATTAATTATCTTGCAGCAATAAAATTTATCATAACACAACCAAGAAGGTTCATATCCTTCTCAAAACAGTTATTTCCACGAACCATTCTTCACCTATGGTCTTCAAGCATATAACAGACACCTCAACTATGGCTTGTAACCACTAAGTGGAATCTCCTAGATCTGTAGATCACATCCATATCTGCTAGAGATCATGAAACATCAATACATGCAAACCACACCAATTTTCCTCTTCACTAAACTGAGCTTCCCATAAAGTAATTTTAGTAATCCAACTAGTTTGCACCCTTGTTGCCACTTTCAAGACCTCCAAAGGCCTTCACTAGGAACAAAATTCATCCCTCTTCACTCTTCAACTGATAGAAGCATCAACTAATCCATTTCATGCCTCTTCTACCTCCATCTTTTAGAAAAAGCAATTCTATCCTGAGAAACAAACATCCTTCTTCTTCACAAACTGAGGTAGATGACCTACCAAATCTCCTCATCATGAGACGAAACCTATACCACTAGAAATACCTCGAATCCTATTTCCGAGAAAACCTTATATGCCCTTCCAACACAGGTGGAAGGCCTTCAACCAAGTCCATCTCTGAAAACTGCTCAAAACTTCCCCAAAACTGCCTTAGGATCAGTCTTCATAAATAGGGCACACTTTTCCCTCTAGAAGCTCAACCATGATCTAAAAACATTATGGACATCAAGTACACCTCCCATGCCAAAAATAATGTCAATTTATTTTGCAACTCCTTTGGACAACTTTGTCCCAAACTGAACTTCTTCAGAAACATGCCTTTTCAGGTGGAGTCCAATCATCACCACATGCTCCAACTTAATTTTCTGGAAATATGGAGGAGTCCTATACAACCTCCAATCACTATATTAGAATAAAAATCAAATTTAGGCATCTACCATGAAGTTCTTCTCCATCACTCTTGACCTAGGGTTTCAAAGCCATAACAAATAGTTTACCTTCTTAACATTCATTCATAAAATTTTGGGCCTCATTTGACCTCATTCCAACTCTGGGATATTATTAAATCCATGCCCCAACATCCCTAAAAGAACAATATTTACATGTAAAGTCTGCATGTGCCAACCATGAAGATTTATGTCACTTGATTTGGAAATAACACTCTTAAGAACACTATTTTGGTATAAGCTTAATATATTACCAAATATTCCTCATGAAAACTTGAAATTATTCCCACAACATCCTCACATACTCTACTAACATCTCCAATGCTCACCAAGTCATAAATAACTTTGTATCTTCATGTCCCATCTCATTTACATGATTAGGCCTTGGGGATTTGCATGTTCTAGGCTATGACAGATGAACCAACATTGAAACTCATCACGAAACCTCTACATTTGTATCTACATGATGAAAACATGACATACCTTCATGAGTTAACTCGGGAGATCACACATACTGCAAGTGACTATCATGCCTAATTAGGCCTCCAAGCACTAGGATTAGACCTAGTGTACACCATGACCAAGTAGTCAAACCTCATAACTCAGCTTCCGGGATCTCCAAAAGGACCTAACACACTTGAGACAACATGTCTCACACTTCTACATGCTTCCATGATCTCATATACCTCTACACCTCATTCTCATGCACCATTTTGCCTTCAAGCATCTAGACTAGGTCTAGATGAACACCTGCAAATCATGCTCAAACTTATACCGCACTCCTCCATTTCACTCTGCATATGCTTTAACTTCACCACATGTCATAATAGAATTATAACAAATTCGAATCATTGATCCAGACCTCAGACCAAGCAAACAATTCATACTTGAAGCAAGTAGTTCAGACTCAAGTAAACGGATCGACTTCAAATTACTCGAAGCATTCAAGGAAACTATGAAGCAATCCATCAAACTCGAATCATCCTCGTATTCTATCTTTCAGATATTCATACGATTCTAACACATCATACTAATGATGATAAACTTCATGACAAACTATACTCAACTTAGGATGACTCAGACTATGACCATGTACATCGAAACATGCTCCAGAACACCATAGGACTTCACCAAACATGACACTACCAATCAACCTTCATGTTTAACACTTTATTGACTTCACATAGAGACTCACATGACCTCATGACACCCTTTTCCATGAATGGACTTGACATCAATGACACCACTAACACACAATGACCAACAAAAATTGCATTCTACCTTGATCCCTTTCATGTGCTTGAACCTAGGTCACACTTTTTCACCCTTGTTGTCCTCCTTGTCCCAAATGTGGAAAGGGGACAAGTGGGATAAAAATGTGACCCCCTTCCTTCCATGTAGCTCGTGGTCACATCGAAAACCATATTTTATCCCCGATGCTCATTCCCCACTCCTTGAATCTCACCCACAAGGAACCAGAAGATGCTACTTGTCACCATCTAGTGAAAGTCACACTTTTGTGTCCATTGTGTCCCCCTTTTCCCTTTTTCACAAGTGCAACTCCACTTCAACCATATCCCAACCCTAGTTAAGCTATCGAGTCAAATGGGTGAGTTAAAACTTGCAAGAAAATTGAATAACTCTCCACCTCTCACAACACTTAGCCATTTTCATCATTTAGAGTGTTGTTATATTTCCCTCCCAAACCTCCATTTTCACTAGACATGCTACTAAAAATTTACTAGACATCCATGTCCCAAAACGGAAAAATGCTCATAACTCTCTAACCATGCACCCGTTTTCAACCAAATTTTACCTATGCAATCCTCCCAAAAATAAATTTGAGTTGAATGTAAGAGAATTTCCATTGATTATTTGTATGATTTATAACATCCATCTAAAATTTATATTCCTAGAGGTTTCTTTTCAAATCTCTGAGCTATGGATGATGAAATGCCTCAAAATCCGGAGCAAAAAGCGCTCAAGTAAAACCTACAATTTTGAGACCAATTTCATTGCAATTTGACATCCAAAAGACACCCTTCGAAAAATAGTAAGTGTGCAAGGCTCTGCATGTCCAAATATAGTAAATTTTTAAAACGCAAAATTCTCAACACTAATGATACTCTAAAAGATAAAAAATATTAGAAGGTGAAAATTGTGAAAACTTAATAAAAATAGTTATCCTAAAAAGTACCTGCTAAAAATAGAAAGTATTTTAATTGAGCTCAAGTCACTTGTGTCAACTCATATTATGCCTATCTCATTGCTTTTTGACATCATGAAGTTCAAGTATTCATGTTTGGAGCCCATTTCCACTCTAATCACTGAATACCCTAGTGTGGGAGATAGTGATGTCACCCACATGGATATGGAGGAATTGAAAAATAAAATGATTGGAGGACCTATGAACCAGTGGAGGAAAAAATATTATCAAGTGGACTATTCAGGGTAGGAGGTCACCCACTATCTCGTTGAGAGCTTGAATTAGTCCCGACATTTTCACAACACTACGATCGACTCTCGAAACAATTGCAAATGCCAACTCACTCCTCATAGTTCTAACACCGGAGGGCATTTATCGAGTGCCTAAAAATTCCCACAAGTAGCAACATGGTCATAATAACCAAGGAATTTTCATTGTAGGATTGGGTGAAAAATCATTATATTTGCAAGGTCTAGCACTCGGTTCGTGGCTCAGACAAGGAAGAAAGTCTTCCGTATTCCTAAGAACTTGTTAAGGAGTGAATTTCATGAGGCTTATTCCAATGCCATTATTATTTTGAGCAGGGTGATGGGGGAAGAAAAAACAAAATATTTCCAAGATTGGATGGCGTAATTCATCCTTGTGGATATTGAAGAAAACCAAGTGGTGGATTGGGGTATATCCTTAGTGACAACATCCACGGGTTATTGCAGTTGTCCCCCATTAAGAAGTTCACCATGAATTCTTACCTAGTGTATGCCCTTGCCTTCACAAGACCATTCAAAGTATTGTCCACAACTCCCCATGTGCCTCAAAAATCACCTACATACGAGAAATATCCACAGCTGACTCATAAGGAGAGAAATTCCCAATATACTAGGGTGAATGATGCATTCACCATGTTCATTATTAGGCTCTTGAGGGAAATCAGAATGAAGGATCTCTTCTCAAGCGGTTGCACTGATTGAAAAGTATGGGATCCAATTCATCTAGTTCCCTACCTTCACCTACATCAGAGTCTTAGGCTATGATCTTTCTCCTCACAAGATACCTAGGTACCCAAGTGACAAATTCATAATGTTCGAATTGTGTAGGCAACTAGCTCATGTTCATGTCAAGTGTAAGAATAACAAAAAGAAAGGTGTGTCGTTTCCCATTTCTCTGGGAATATATTCATGAAAGAATTTCATAGATGCAATAAACATCAAAGCATCCTTCACCGCCCTCAAACTCTACTTACGGAAATCTAGGTCTAACATCAATATCGGGAGAAATCTAGAGACTTTCATTTTTATAAGTTTGCACCATACATCCCAAATTGAAGACTACTGGGCCAATTGCAATGATGATTTTGAGGTATGGAAAAGGGACTATATGCGGATGACAATAGGCCATATGAGGGATATGAAATTTTATTGGTGCATTGAGGGGATACAAGATGATGGGTCAAACTTGTTTGACCCTAAGTACCAAACAATGCAATCTTCACCCCTTCCTCGACCCCATAGAACTCTAGAGAATTAAGTGATATTAAGGAGATGAATGTAGTAGTAATCCAAATATCAAGAGAATGGTTCAAAAGGAAGAGAACTTCTTTCATCGAGTCTGGTGGCCTCCTGACTCTATCTAGATAGGTATCTCACACATCCTCTCTAAGGGAATTTAAAAAGGCCATGGGATCTACTCACTCGGAAGAATCTTCAAAGAGAAAGATTGTGGAAGAATAAAACATGAAGGATTCCCATCTTAGGAGGCATCGTAAAAATGACAAGATTATTGAAGATCCCATTGAGCCTCTCAAACAAGGTGAAATTGATCCTTCACAGTCTCCCATTCACCAATGACATATAAGTGTATCTTCCTCGACATCGAAGTCATCCCACCATGAGAAATATGTGATCCCCTATTGAGCACCTGAAAGTGCCCCCAGGCCTAGATATTGTTTCTACTTGGAAAAAAATTTCTTGTGGATTCAAGAGTTTCTTGGGAGTGAGTTAAGGATGGTACAAAATTCACATCACCTAATTTTGATGCTATCTCAAAATTCATGAAAACCAAGCAGAGTAAGAAAGCACAAGTAACCACTCATTTCTTCATCGGGGATTTTGGAACTCAAGTATTTGGAGGTTTCTGAGAAAAAGTTGTAAAATATGTGGAATATATGACTCAGGATGCCTATGATTTGACTTGAATCTCCTTAGGTCAAGCCACCCACGAAGGTGATGCACATATATTCAAGGAGTCTGCGACTTTCTTGTTTGCTCGGAATGAGGAGTATAAACAAGGAATGGAGCAATTGGAGGAACATGTGAGAAATTTCACTACTTATGTGCAATCCTTCTTGTAACCTAATGCAATGCTACCTCATGTGGAAGTCATCTCTCCCATCGAAGTTATGAATCTTAGATGATCAATAGAGCACAACTATACACAATGCAAGGGAAAGCTAATGATAAGTGGGTTGAAAGGATTCTCAAGAAAGGAAAGACAATTTTTCCGTAAGTTCTCTCATCATTTGAATTTTCTCTCTATATTACCTTACTAGAAATCTGGAGGAGTCCTATACAACCTCCAATCATCATACAAACACAAAAATTCTGGGAACCTACCATGAAGTTCTTCTCCATCGCTCTTGACCTAGGGTTTCAAAGCCATAACACGTAATTTACCTTCTTAACATTCGTTCATAAATGTCCTGGTCTCATTTTACCTCATTCCAACTCTAATATATTCTTAAATCCATGATAGAAGATCCCTGAAAGGATAATATACCCATGTAAACCTTACAAGTGCCAATCATTAACATTTATCTCACTTCGAGTGAGAATAACACTCTTAAGAACCCTGTTTTGGTCGAAGATCAATATCTTGCAAAATCTTCTTCATAACAACTTGAAATTTTTCCCACAGTATCCTAACATACCCTAATAACATCTACAATTCTCACCAAGTCATAAATAACTCTTCATATTCATGTCCCATCTCATTTGCATGACTAAGCCTTGGGGATTTACATGTTCTAGGCTATGAAAGACCGAACTAGCACCGAAACTCATCATGAAACCTCTACAAACTATCTTTACATGATGAAAACAACATGACATACCTTAATTAGTTATTTCAAGATCTCACACATACCTGCAAGTGTCTATCATGCCTAATTAGGCCACCAAGCACTAGGATTAGACTTGGTGTGCACCATGACCAAATAGTCAAACCTCATAAATCATATTCCGGGATCTCCAAAAGGACCCAACACACCGAGACAATATGTCTCACACTTCTGCATGCTTCCATAAGCTCATATAATTTCGCATCTCACTCTCATTCTCCATTTGGCCTTCAAGCACCTAAACTAGGTCTTAAGGATCACCTACAAACCATGCTCAAACCTCGTACTGCACTTCTCCACTTCACTCTACATATGATTGAACTTCACCACATGTCATAATAACATTATAAAAAACTTTGAAGCATTTAGTCCAAACTTCGAAGCAACCAGTTCATACTCTGAAGCAAATAGTTCATACTTTGAAAAATGCATTTCATCTTACAAAGCTCATACTCCCGTATTCCAACTTGCAAGCACTCATACACCTCTGACACACCATACTAACCATGATAAACTTCATGACAACCTCTACTCAACTTAGGATGACTCAGACTATGACCATGCACACTGAAACATGCTCCAGAACACCATAGGACTTCACCAAACTGGACACTACCAATCAACCTTTAAACTTAACATTGAAAGACACCTCATGGAGACTGATATGACACCTACACACCCTTTTCCATCAATGGACTTGTCATCAATGAAAAAACTAAGAAACAATGGCCAAAAATCTCTCCCTTTGTCATTGATGGCTACCAACAAGACCAAAACACAGTTACAAAACCTCATTTCCATGTTTCTGATGTAACTCTCCCCCTTTGACATCTATGAAAAATGCTGCTATGATGACTCAACATGGAAAATGACAACACACAATATGACACAATGGAAACAATGCACAAAACCAAACTTACTTGCACAAGTGACTCCCCCTTGGACTGCATTTTGTCTTTTCTTGTCTTCTAAAGCAGTAAAAGGATTCATAGACTCGATACGATCATCCACAAGGCTTCCCCGAGCTAATGTCCTCTAATTTTGTCTTCATCTCTGTCATAAAATACCATTATAAGACTGTACTCTCTTTTCTGACCTCTTTCAAAGCATTTGATCACCGTAGAATACATAAAGTGTAAGCATATCACTCATATTCATGCCAACAAATCTGATTCTAAGCTTGAAACATCATCTTGACATCTTCTTTCCTTGTCTCAACTGAAAATAGTCTTAAACATACTTGTACTTTGCATTGTCAATTCATAAGAAACAATCGAATATGAATCCCTGAAGCTCACTTTCCGACCTAAAAGGCCAATCTTTTTCACATCATGGAAGATCATTCATCACTTAAATATCTGTCTTATGACTCCCCTTGGGTTTATTCCATCCATATCTAATTGAAAACCCAAACATCAAAACACTTACCTTGCATACATGTCATGAAAACTGGGTCAAGCACATCATTATTCGCCTTGAAACAACTTTTCAATATTTTCAACCTTCTTACCTTGCTATCATAGCCTTCTTGAACACTTCACTTGCTATTCTTATCAATACACTTGCAAACATGAATGCTTTTGCCTTATAAGGACTTCTAGCATCTTGCACATCTGATTTAAAGCTAATACAAGCTCCCCCAACCTTAGAGACCTTCTAGAAGTGTAATAGACCATTTTCTTTCCTTCATAGACCGATATAATCAGTAGCATGTCAACCTTCACACATAGATATGTAGCCTCTCATCATAGTCTCTGAAATCATTATTATATCCGCCATACTTTATTCTTCTACCATTCTTAAGTCGTCATTTTCTAACCATCATATTCACTTATAAAATCATCTTACTTACCTTATTGAGAGCATAACCAAGCTCCCCTACCTCGAATATTTTTACATACCTATAGTTGTATCTAGGTTGTAATTGGATTGGTTTTTGGATGAGTTTTCCATTATGTAAACTTGAACTCTTATTCACATTAGTCTCAATCTGATATAGGTCACAACCAACTCTTCCCGCTTCGACATACCTCTTTATACCCAGTAGCATGCATCTAAAACCTCTAAGTAGGAGACCAAGAGTGGATCCCCCTGTCTCAGTTCTCCTTTGCAAATATTTATTAAATATACATTTGACCACATAAAATTCTTAGGACTTGTAACTAAGACCTCAACCTCAAGGATACACCACATGTGCTTTCACAACTAGACAACATGACAGACCTAACAAAAATTCATGCCCAGACTTTGATCTTAACTTACGTGGACTACACAGACATAACACATAACTTTCCCTTGACATGTCAAACCAAAGACCACATAGAAAAACCTTCTGATATAACTTGGACATACAATAATAATTCCACAAGATGGGGTAAGATAAACCTCTTTTATAGACCAACACGAATTTATACTTAGACCGAGTCACAAAGATAAGTACCATTCTCTTTACAATTCGAGAGACATATCTTGACAACCAATGATGTATGACTTCATAGAATTTTGACAATCTCTTATTCAAATCAAACCCATTATGCAATCATTACACACACAAATCATGACTCATACCTTGAATATTAAACACAAGACTTAATGGACATCAATAGTGGCAACACATACTTGAATAAATGAATGTAGACCTTTGAAAAATTCCTCGACAATAGACACACACCCATTCATTTCTTGAAAACTACTAACAACAACATGGAATTGCAAGACATACCTTAACACCATGAAGACACATCCTACAAGTAGCATATCTCAAATCAATCAGCTCCCCTCTTCTCAATGCTTCATATGGATGAGCATGTCTCTAAGAAGCCTAGTAGAGACAAGATTTTCATGATGAATCTAGAAGAATGACCTAAAGAGGTCCCAAACACCCTTAGATACATGTACCTCACTTTTTCCATCTTGTTTTTGATCAATATTATGAGAAACACCTTGTTTTACATCCATATCTCTGTTTTAGGTGGAACCATATTACTCCTTCTTGGCTCCCATATTCTTCCTTGTCTATTGTCATGCATTCTAGAACCCTGAAAGATTCTTTCTTGCATCCTTGGACCTTGAGATATCTTGACTTCCTTTGAATAACCATGATGGAGTTCTCAAAGCAACATGACTAACTTAATTACAACTGAAACACACAATTGAACTCTTTCCTTTGTAGCCTTCAACTTGACTAGGTGGATCATGCAAACAATATATTGCAACATGTCCTCTCTCATGGCAGTTGTAGCATACTACATTATCAGCTTTCTCACTCCTACTATCTCTCCACGGATGATTATCTATAGAAAACCTTTTACACTCCTTAGATATATGCCCAAAACTATTACATGTGAAATAATAGGCATTTAATGATCTTTCATACCTTAAAACATTAGGATTCCTTATGGACTTTGTCTTCACATTGTCTTTGGTGAAAGTATCCTTCTTTCCTTCCTTGAGGCTGGATTCTTCAACTTCTTTGCTTGAAAACTTATCTTCTTACATCACTTATTTTCCCTTGGAGTTATCATTGAATCCCAAACCTTCTCTATCACCTGTAGATATCTGTTTTCTAAGAATATCATCAAGATCCTTGGTGTTTCTCTTGAATTTCTAAAAATGTTTTTCCTTCTTATCAACCTCTAACAACTCTTCCCTTAGAAACTCTATATCCTCTTCAAATTTTGTGCACTTACTCTCTTTGTCTTACAAACTTGTGACTAGAAACTTTACCTTTTCTTAGCGCAATCTGATTGTCTCATTTAACTTACTTGTTTCTGACCAATGCTTCTCTTCTAGATCATGGATCTTATCTTCATATTATCCGAGTTGATACCTCAACTTATTGTTATTCTTTTCAACATGCTTTAACTCCTATGGATACAATCTAGTTCATCTTCAACATCATCTTCTTCTTCATCTTCAGAATGTATGGAGTCACCAAAAATGATAGGACCATTACTCATAGAGTTTTGCAACATCTTTTGTTGTAAACAAGACCTCATCTCTTACATCTTCATGATCATATTCAAACTCATAATATGAAACACCACTACTTGTATCGGATAAGAAAGCCTCTTCCTTTGTATAAAATTTCTTCTCGCTTTTCTTTTTCTAATCATTTTTTTAAAGTTCTTCTTTCCTTTACTATACTTGTGATATTGCTTGCCACGATCTTCATCATGTTCATGCTCATCATGATCTTCCTCCTTGTCCTTATGAGGACAATCAATAGCAAACCGACCTACTTTACCACAAATGAAACATTTATAAGGAAGCCTACCTTTATATTTTCTAGATCTGTCGACACTAAAATTTTCCTCCGTAATTTCTATTTCATTAATGTATGTATTAGGAATAGGATGTTGTTAAGTGTAATTAGTAGTAGCGTCTAATAGAAGATAACAGCGCCGTCAGTACGGTGCCGCCAATAATGTAGAGTACGGTAACAGTCAAAGTACAATAGGAATGTTGTAAAAAGTAAATATTTGTCGTAAGTGGTCCAGTAATGTTAAAATGTCAAAGTTTGGGTAATTAGAGAAGTAGGGTTTACATGATTAGGAATTAGAAATATTATATTGGTAATAAGGACAAGGAGTGAGGTCATAAATATTTTGTGTATTTTATTTGTAAAAAGTCTAAAAATGTGGAACCCATGTAAAATGATAAGGTTTATCTTATCTTAAAAGATAAGCTTACATGTACAGATAAGAGTTAAGGTATGAAATATGATTCGTCAGAGTGGATTTCTTATCCTATCTAGGAGATAAGATGGATAAGCCTGAAAGTTCTATAAATAGAGAGGCCACCCCCCTCATTTAGCATAGAAGGAAGTAGTGAGAAATATTGTAGGAAGTGTGCAAAGGAAGCCATCAGTTTAAAGGTGTGTTGAAGAAGCCATTAAGAGGTGTAATTGTAAAGTTTCTCCCATAGTCTTGGTGAAAGGCAAGTGAAGTCAATAACACTTGAAGTACCTCACGGGTGAGATTGTCACAATTTCATGTTAATATTATAATTTACTTTGATATTTCAGATTTGTCATCATTCCGTCTTATCATAGTCGATGGTATTCTTGTGTTATGTTGTTGTTTTGTTTCCAGATTACATCCACCAAACTAAAGGCTATGCATTAGTAAATAATCATAGCACGAGGAGTTCCCGGTGAAGAATTATCATAGTGCCGGATTGGTGATGATAGATCCAACCTTCAATATCCTAGCAAGCATTGCAAAGAGTTCTTCATCTTCAAATTCAGCAACATCATCAACCTCCTTAGTATTCTTTCCCTTGGTATTCATTTCAGATTTGAAAGAAATATCTTTCTTAGCTGGTTTGGAATCAACAATCCTCATCTCATAGGAAGTCAAAGTCCCATGCAAATCATCCATCTTCAAAAGAGTCAAATCCTTGGCCTCTTCAATAGTAGACATTTTGGAATCAAACCTATGTGTAAGAGATCTCAGAACCTTTTGAACTACAACATATTCTTTTACTTCTTCACCTAAAAATTTCATGGTGTTGACAACCTTGTCAACCCTAAGCAAGTATGCAACAATAGGCTCATCATCACTCATTTTCAACCCTTCAAACTAATTTATGAAAGTTTGAAGCTTAGCTATCCTTACCTTGGAATCTCCTTCATATAAGACCTGAAGTTTCTCCCACATTGATTTTGTTGATTTGCAATACATCACCTTCACAAGCTCAGATTCACCTAGACCACACATGATAACATTCATAGCCTTTGAATTATCACTACACAACTTCTTGTCTCGCATTACTTGTTGGAGGAGTAACAGAACAATATAACCATCCTCCACATATTTCCAAATATAAAACCCTAGGGACATGATGTGAGTCCTCATCCTTAGACTCCAAAATGCATAGTTTACACCATCAATCAATAGTGCCTTACTAGTAGAAAAAATACTCGCTAACTTGCCATTTTTGTGCTTCAAAGGATCTTCTTTCAAGTGATCAAACTTCTCCAAAAGGACCCGTTGATGCGTAATCACAACACCCCTGATTGTTTTCAATTCGATATATTCAAATCACGGTGTGATTGCATATCATGGATATTTTCCCAAAGTGTGGGACTTTACAATCGGGAAATCTCTCTCGGATAAAGTCCGGTTCCTATTCCTCTATTTTGATACACACACTCAAATTGTAGAGGATCTATCCTAAAATCTACTCTAACTTGCCAAGGAGACAAGGTTAAAATGTTGCAAGAAATTGAACCTAAACTGATGGAGGTGATGCACCAAGAGGAATGTTGAATAACTTGCCTTGCATGGGGATAAAATTGAACAAGATTGAAGAGGATGAGCATCAACACAGATTAGTTTCTTGTCACAAATTTATTCACCATTAAACACAAAACACCAAAACATGTAACACAACCTAAATTGCACAGTTAACCAAAGTTGTAATGAGAGATCAAAAAGATGCAATGAACACAAGAGAGGGTTGAAATTCATCCATAAACTTATATTATTGCTCCATGATTTGATACAATGCATTACAATGGCCAAGAGGCAAAAATTGCATTTACAGTTTGAATGGGAGGTTTGAACTCCACAAGATCACTTACAGACAAGAGAAGAAGGGAGGGTGCAAAGAAAGATTATCCAACCTTTTGAAATGAGCCCCTCCTTATAATATATATGAAGAATGAGAGAAGGGAGAGAGAAGAAATTCAAAATCTTGCTTCAACCATCCAAAATGCATTAAAATCACCTGTAACAATGATGGGTGCTACTGCAAAACCCATACCTCCATGTAATTTTCCTTATTGGAGAAGAAAGGAAGCCCATACCTTCATCATTTGGGTCGTGAGAAATCTGGAACATTCCTCTAAAATAACGGACTATATTTCCTCATTTTCAAATAATTTTTTTACTAAACTTAATAAAACTTGTCATAGTTGTGTAGAAGACACTTTGAGCTTTCCAAAAAGTCCAATTTTGTACAAATCCGAGCTTAGTAAAAGTTATGGCCATCTAAAGATGATGGTGTCATACCGCAATAAATGCCATTGTTGGTCTACTATTTTGAACTCCGACCATGCATTGCACCCTTCAAATTGAAAATTTCAGACTTTTGGAATTCGGAGCTTGAACATTTCTATTTCGGAGGTTGATGTCACTGTTCACTAGTGAGATGGTTCAAAGGTTCGAAATTGACTTAAATTCAAACTTGGAGTTCGACTCTAACCTCATATTGTACATGACATGTTAATCTACCTAGCCCTGGAATGTTTGAAATTTTGAAACCCCAAAGTTGGAAATTTAGATTTTAGGTTTTAGACCTTTTACTTTTTGGGCTTTTGACATTGTTCATTCACCTAGGCCTCGGAATATTCCAAAATTCTAAAACCCGAAGTCTGAAATTTGAACTTCGTGTTTTGGACCTTTTGCTTTTGGGGGTCTTTGGATTTTAGGGGTTCGGGTTTTAGGGTTTTTGAGTTTTGGGGTTTCGGGATTTTGGTGTTCTGTGGTTTTGGGGTTTGGCATCTTGTCCTTTCATCTAGAACATGAAACCTCCGAAATCCCGAAGCTTGAAGTCCGAATTTCAGACTTCGGATTTCAGACTTCTTTTCTCCTGAAAGCTCGAACTCTTGAATGTCTAAAGTCATAATTTCAGAATTCAAACTTTGATGTCCTTCGGACCTTTTGAATCCGGTAATTCAGATTTTTTCCTCATAGAATCCGAATACTTCCACGCCGCAACTGCACAACTTGCTCGTCTTGAGCCCAAAATGTGAGCTCCCATGGCTGAAACAATCCCTCCATTTTATCTATGTGAGTCCAATTTTGCTTAAGGGGAAAATTTGGATAACAATTTGGTGACTCGTGATATTACTTACTTGCTAGGTGAAATATCAATTGCCTTGAAGTATCCATTGGGCATGGATTTATAAATGATAGCCTGATACTAATCTTGTACTTGAAACTTGCTCCCGACTGCTTGCAACCTGCTGTCCCTGAACCTGATTTACTATCTACACTCTTAATTTTCATAAGGAAATCTTGCAGTTAAAATTTTTGAGAGTAGAAAATTGTCTTGACCTAGAGTTTTCACCTATTCTTGAAATGGACTATCCCGAAACCTAATTTTAGTTGCTCTACATTAGTTTTCCTTTGAAATTAGTAATTATTTCCCACAAGTATGAACTTTTTTTCTGTTACAACATTCACCTTGAGAGGCACACTAAACATACAATGATACAACCTGGGAGCAATAACACTTGTGCTGAAGGCTCTTAGGGAAATGAAACCTAAACTACAACAAGACAATGTGCATACACACTTAGAGGAATTAAAATCCTAGGCTAATATTTACAAGGGTGGAACCTTTCCTGTTCAGTAACAATGTTTAAGATATATCTCGTTCACCAGAATAAGAAGTTTCTCTCTGTCCAAAGTAGACAATTGGAAGGCATTGCTGCTTTTACATCCAATGACCATGCAGGGGCCACTCCAAATGGCATCGAACTTGGAATGCCTACCCAGTTTTGCCCGATTTGCATCCCACTTTAGAACTAATTCCCCTTTACGAAAGGTCCATGCTTTTGATTTCTTATCAAACCATCTTTTGACTAAGGCTTGATATTTCTCCATCATCTACACTACATGTTCTCTGATTTCTTCCAATTCCATCAGCTCTGCATACCTAGCCTCCATTGGTTCAAATTCGACAACTCCAACTACCTCATGAACTCCAATGCGGGTAGCTCCAATGATATAGGTAACACTGCTTCCTTTCCGTAGACCAACTTGTAGGGAGAGCTACCTGTTGACCTCTTTGGTGTTATCTTGTCAGCCCACAAGGCTGATTTGAGCTTGGTATGCCATGTTCTTTGATTTTCATCTAGAGTCCTCCTGATGATCTTCAACAAGTTCTTGTTTGTGGACTCTGCTTGTCCGTTACCTTGCAGGTAATAATTAGAATATGTTCTCAAATAGATTCCTTTCCTAAAAACCCATTCTATGCTCTTGGAACCTAGGAATTGTCGACACTAAAATTTTCCTCCATAATTTCTATTTCATTAATGTATGTATTAGGAATAGGATGTTGTTAAGTATAATTACTAGTAGCGTCGATAGAAGATAACGACGCCATCGATGCGGTGTTGCTAATAATGTGGAGTACGACAATATGAATGTTGTAAAAAGTAAATATTTGTCGTAAGTGGTCGGTAATGTTAAAATGTCAAAGTTTGGGTAATTAGAGAAGTAGGGTCTACATGATTAGGAATTAGAAATATTATATTGGTAATAAGGACAAGGAGTGAGGTCATAAATATTTTGTGTATTTTATTTGTAAAAAGTCTAAAAATGTGGAACCCATGTAAAATGATAAGGTTTATCTTATCTTAAGAGATAAGGTTACATGTACGAGATAAGAGTTAAGGTATGGAATATGATTCGTCGAGTGGATTTATTATCTTATCTTAGAGATAGGATGGATAAGCCTGGAAGTTCTATAACAGAGAGGCCACCCCCTCATTTAGCATAGAAAGAAGTAGTGAGAAATATTGTAGGAAGTGTGCAAAGGAAGCCATCAGTTAAAGGTGTGTTGAAGAAGCCATCAAGAGGTGTAATTGTAAATTTTCTCCCATAGTCTTGTTGAAGTACCTCATGGGTGAGATTGTAACAATTTCATGTTAATATTATAATTTACTTTGATATTTCAGATTTGTCATCATTCCGTCTTATCATAGTCGATGGTATTCTTGTGTTCGGTTGTTGTTTTGTTTCCAGATTACATCCACCAAACTAAAGGTCATGCATTAGTAAATAATCATAAAGACGAGGAGTTCCGGTGAAGAATTATCATAGTGCCGGATTGGTGATGACATTTTGGTTCCGCTTAGGGACCATTCCTCGTTGGTGGATTTTCTGGAGAGATATTCCCACTTAGTCAAAAATCAATTGGAGGATAACCTTGTTTTTACTGTGCATAGTAGTTACCGTGGTAAAGTCATTTTTACCGTGAATAGTAGTTACCATGACAAAGTCATTTTTGCTGGAATAGTATTTACCGCAGTAAAGTCACTTTTTACCGTGAATAGTATTTACCGCAGTAACTTCACTTTTTACCGTGAATAGTGTTTACCACAGTAAAGTCAATTTTACCACAGTAAGTCAAGTTTTACCATAGTTTACCGTGGTCATTTCTATTTTATTGTAGAAAGGTGTAAAGTCACTTTCTAGTATAGTGATTCCAATTATTTGTGCACATAAGTCTTGTTGATTGTACTTGTGGGTTGGTATTTCACGGTGGTTACTTTTGAAAATGGGAAAGATTCCTGTTTTTTCAGCTCAATCTAATGAAGATGCTTCTTCTTTCATTCAAGAGTTTAAATGATCTTGTATTTGTAATGGCCTCATAAGAAAGGAACAATGGACTGAATTTTTTCCTACCTTTTTGGATGGTTCAACACTTAGGTGGTTTGAAACACTAGGTGATAATGTGAAAAATTCATGGGATTTATTAACTGAAAGTTTTCTTGAAGAATTTGGTGAACAACAGAAATATGCAGATCTCATGATCGAGATCACAAAGCTATCCCAAGGAGAGAAGGAGAAGATAAGGGATTATCATGCTCGTGTTCTAGAGCTAAGGAGGAAGCTCGATGCCCAGATCCGAAGGAAGGACTAGCAGATGGGTTGATGAATGGCATGGATAATCTCCTCTGTAAGCACTTCATTCTTGGGATGAAGCCAGAGATCAGAAAATGAGTGAAGTATGACCGCCCAACTACCATTGAACAAGCAAAGGAGATTACAAGAAGGCAAGAAGAAAGCATGGAAGAGGAGCCCAAAGAAATTGTTGCTAAAGTAGAGCCTACACCAGCACCTTTGGTCCAGAATCCACAACCACTCCCGGTGAGCACAAATATTTCTCCTAGTACATCTACTGAGTATGAAGATTTGCTCAAAAAGATGGGTCAGTTAACTATTAATCTTCTTCAAGGAAAGGAATTTAGTTCTCAGGGAGGAGATAGAGGTCCAAAAAGAAATATTTCTGAAGTTGTTTGTTATGGTTGTTATAAAAAGGGTCATTATAAGTATAATTGTCCAGATAGAGCTTCTACATCTGGTAAAGGAGATAATGATAAAGGAAAAGCACCTGTGAATTCTTTTGATGTAGTAGATAAGAGCAGAAATAATGAAGTAGATGTGTTTGTAACAAAAAGAAAGAAAGAAAAAGATAATCAAGATGGAAATGATCCTAAGAAGATGAAAGAAGAAACTAGTAAGAAACATAGGAGAAGAAAGTTGGGTGTGTAGGATTTTCTAATTTCACAGGGGCAAGGACCATACTCCATCTTGGAAGATCTGTCCAAAAGGCCTGCAAATATTACATATGGTCAACTCTTGGCTATGTCTTCTGAGAAGAGGCGGGAGTTGCGAGGTGGACTCAATGCTCGAAGAAGGAAGGAAGTTGAGGTCCTTGTTTGGGAGGCAGAGGTAGATCCCTATGCTCCACAAGCCGAGGTATTATGTAATGGTATTTCAATTCATGATGTCTTAGTTGATGGAGGTGCTGCAGATTAATGTAATGACCAAGTCTCAGAATGAATATGTTGGGTTTAAAAATTGATCGCCCTTCAACACTTATGTTAAGGTCATTAAATAAGGGAAAACTAAACCGAAGGTGTAGTTTCAAATGTGGCAATATCTGCATGGGTGTTGTATGTGTGGTAGAATTTCAGGTGATGAAAAATGGTACTGTTGCATACCCAATGTTGTTGGGAAGACCATGGCTAAGGAGAGTTCATGCAAGAAACTACTGGAATGAAGGTTTCATGACACTTGGATGTGGTAGAGAGAGGGTGAAGATAAACGTGATCCCTCGACATCATAAGGTAGAACCTGTGGATTCAAGTGATGAAACTGATGATTGGACATCCTCTGATTACTCTAGTACCAGTGAAGTGGACACTGAAGATGAAGAAAGTGAGGTTGATGTTTCAGTCATGGATATCCTTCCAGTCACACCAACTCATGACCCCATAAAATTATCTGAAGAAGAAGTTGATGATCGTCTCCAACAAATAAAGATTGGTGATGCTGTGATGGAGAGTGAGAAGGAATCCTACCTCCAGCTCTTTCGAAGGTACATACACATATTCACTTTTGATTACAAGGAACTCCGTCAAGTAAGTTGGGTAGAACATTCTATTGAGCTGGTAGATGGTGTTAAGCCTATAAAGCAAATGCCATATAGAATGAATCCTAATTTTTCCAAGACTGTAAAAGAAGAAATAGATAAGTTGCTTGATGCAGGATTCATATTTGCTATGGAGAATTCAGAATGGATTTCTCCCATTGTGATCTCAATAAAAAAGAATGGGAAGCTACGCATTTGTGTTGATTACGGGAAGCTCAATAAGGCAACAAAGAAGGATCATTACCCTTTTCCATTCTCGAGATCGATCTTGGACGAAGTAATGCCGGGAGTGTTATAGTTTTGCTGATGGATATAGCGGATACAACCAAGTCCGTATAGCGGAGAAAGATCAGCTGAAGACCACGTTCACCACTCCTTGGGGAACATTTGCTTATAGAGTTATGCCTTTTGAGTTGTGTAATGCTCCAGCAACATTCCAACGTTTGATGAATAGGGTGTTCGAACCCTACATTGGGAACTTCATTAGAGTATTTCTGGATGATTTTTGCATCTATGGGAGCAAGATGGACCACCTGCACCAGATGGAGACAACATTTTAAAGGTTAGATGAAGCACAAGCCTCACTAAACCCTACAAAGTGTGTCTTTGGATGTTCTAAAGGCATTTTGTTAGGGCATGTTGTATCAGAGATGGTATTGGTACTGATCCTGATAAAGTTTCAAAAATCAAAGATTTACCATTTCCTCTTAATAGAAGTAAGTTGAGATCATTTTTAGGCCATGTGGGTTACTATAGAAGATTCATGAAGAATTTCTCAAAGATCGCACACCACTAACCCGGTTCTTGAAGAAGGATGTTACTTAAGAACCGGAAATAAGGCACATGAAGCTTTTGGACAATTGAAGGAAGCCCTGGTGTCTTCACCTGTTTTAAAGAATCAGATTGGAGCAAGCCATTCATTGTGTACACTGATGCCTCAAATGCAACACTAGGAAGTACTTTGAGCCAAAAGGATGAAAATGGGAATGAACATCTAATTTACTTTGGGAGCGAGAAAAATGAGCAAATCTTGAGGTAAATTATCTTTATCTGAATCGAAAAAGAGGCTCGCTATCATTTTTTTGTAAAGAAGTTTAGAAATTACTTGCTAGGGCAAAAATTTCTAGTCAGAATGCAGATCATCAGCTCTAAAATATATTGTAAATAAGCCTAACCCATCGGGGATGATAGCAAGATGGATAATTTTGCTACAAGAGTTTGAATTTGATATTATAGATAGGCCAGAAAGAAGCATGTCAATGCAGATGCACCTTTGTCTCGAGCCTATGATGGTTTAGGATCATCTTGTGATGATGATGATTTCCCGATGCAAAGATTTTTATCCTCGACACAATCCCTAGTGAATACATAGATATTTGGAATTATCGAATGAATTCAAGTTTCTGATGGTGCCAATGCAAAGACTAAGAGAAAGATTACTCAAGCAGTCGTCCATATTCTATTCTGCATGGAGCATTATTTCGAATAGGACCTGATGGACAATACAAGAGGGCAGTTGGATGTGATCAAGGAAAGGAGCTGCTAGAAGAATTCCACAATGGTACATGTGGAGGGCACTTCTCTGGACAACTTACAACAAGAAGGATCTTGGATGCAGATTATCACTCGCCCACTCTTTTTAAAGATTGTTATAATTATTGTAAGACATGTGATATTTGTCAAACACATGGTAATCGTAAGACTTCATCAGCTCTATTATGTCCTATTCGTCCCCTTAGTCCCTTTGAAAAGTGGGGAATAGACATCAGAGGTGCACTTCCAACTACATCACGCCAAAATAAGTATATTGTAGTTGCCATGCATTATTTAACCAAGTGGGTTGAAGCTAGGCCATTGAAAACAACTTCCATGGATGAATTGGCAAGGTTCATGTATGAACGCGCATTGTCACAAGATTTGGTTGTCCATTAGAAATTGTAACAGATCAAGGAAGCCACTTCATTAATGAGGTGGTAGAAGCCCTAGTCAATAATTTTTCTATCAAGCATAGGAAGGCAACAACATACAAGCCAAGCACAAATGGACAGGTGGAACGAACAAATTTTGTGTTGTGTCAAATTCTAGCAAAAGATGCAGCCTTACAGGTACATAAATGGGATAAAAGGATTCATGCAGCATTGTGGGCATATAGGGCAACATCAAAGTCAGCAACAGGATACTCCCCATTTCAGTTGGCCTATGGCATTGATCCAGTTCTTCCTATTGAGTTTGATATTCCCACGGTGAGAGTTATGAAAATGAAAGGATGGATGAAAGTGATTCAAGATAAAACAAAGGTTGGTACATCTTCATTTGCTAGAGGAAATGAGGGAAATAGCAAAGGATACAAGCCATAAGAAGAAAATGAAGTAGAAAGAATACTTTGATCAAAAGATTCGATAGTCTCCATTTCATGTGAATGACTTGGTCCTAGTATATGATTCCATATACAAAAAAAGAAGACAGAGAAAATTTCTTCCAAAATGGATGGGGCCCTACAAAATAGAAGCGTGCATGAAAATGGTATGTACCGACCTGAGGAGGGATTGAATGGCACTCCCATTACGAAATGGGTCAACCACGACAAGTTGAAGATTTTCCAAGCACGAGAATAGTCTACTCAGGGACGGAGTAGAAGCTAGGAAGGGGAAGATGTCGACACTAAAATTTTCCTCCATAATTTCTATTTTATTAATGTATGTATTAGGAATAGGATGTTGTTAAGTATAATTAGTAGTAGCGTCGATATAAGATAACAGGCACAAGTAGTACGGTGTCACCAATAATGTGGAGTACGGTAGAATATCAAAGTACAATAGGAATGTTGTAAAAGTAAATATTTGTCGTAAGTGGTCCCAGTAATGTTAAAATGTCAAAGTTTGAGTAATTAGAGAAGTAGGGTCTACATGATTAGGAATTAGAAATATTATATTGGTAATAAGGACAAGGAGTGAGGTCATAAATATTTTGTGTATTTTATTTGTAAAAAGTCTAAAAATGTGGAACCCATGTAAAATGATAAGGTTTATCTTATCTTAAGAGATAAGGTTACATGAGATAAGAGTTAAGGTATGGAATATGATTCGTCGTAGTGGATTTCTTATCCTATCTTAGAGATAGGATGGATAAGCCTGGAAGTTCTATAAATAGAGAGGCCACCCCCCTCATTTAGCATAGAAAGAAGTAGTGAGAAATATTGTAGGAAGTGTGCAAAGGAAGCCATCAGTTAAAGGTGTGTTGAAGAAGCCATCAAGAGGTGTAATTGTAAAGTTTCTCCCATAGTCTTGGTGAAAGGCAAGTGAAGTCAATAACACTTGAAGTACCTCATGGGTGAGATTGTATGATTTCATGTTAATATTATAATTTATTTTGATATTTCAGATTTGTCATCATTCTGTCTTATCATAGTCGATGGTATTCTTGTGTTATGTTGTTGTTTTGTTTCCAGATTACATCCACCAAACTAAAGGCTGTGCATTAGTAAATAATCATAGCACGAGGAGTTCTCGGTGAAGAATTATCATAGTGCCGGATTGGTGACGACAGGAGCTACACTCCACTTCTTTTGGTCTTCGAGTTCAATACTTGAAGAGGAGGAAACAAAGCTAAGGAAAGGATCCAAGAATAACATTGTATAGGTATATTGCAGTAATTTATCTCCAATTGGGAGATTATTGAGATGTGGAGCTCAATTACTTCAATTTAGCATGTTATATTAAACTTGCTTGAAAACACACGAATCTCCATAACATAACTGCATGCTAGATGTCCCTCTCAAATACCTGAGTATCCATTAGACTACTTTTCAATGCTCTTTACTTGGATTGGCCATAAATCTACTCACAACTCCCACTGCCTGTGCAATGTCTGGTCTGGTACAAACTATAACACACATAAGACTCCCAACTGCTGAAGCATATGGTACTCGTGTCATGTATTTGACCTCCTCATGTGATGAAGGACATTGATATTTTCTCAATTTGAAGTGTACAGCCATAGGTGTACTTACAAGTTTTGAATTCTACATTTTAAACCTCTTTAACTCCTTGTAGATATAATATTCCTAAGACAAATACAATTTCTTGTTGTTCTGTCTCTGTGTATTTGCATGCCAAGGATTATTTTTTCAACTCCTAAGTCCTTCATAGCAAATGTGTGAGCTAGCTTTCCTTAAGCTCACCAATGTCCTACATAGTAGATCCCTGATAAGCTTATATTCCACATATAGTAACAAAATAATATAGCTCTCATTTTCAAGCTTCTTGAAATAAACACAATGATCGATTCACATCTCAAGTAACTATGCTCATGCATGAAACTATCAAACCTCGTGTACCATTGCCTCGGAGCTTGCTTGAGCCCATATAAACTCTTTTTAAACATGCACACTAATTTATCCTTACCCTTGTCTTCATACCCAAGCGGATGCTGCGCATATAAATTTCTTCATCCAAATCACCATGAAGGAAAGCCGTATTCACATCTATTTTCTCTAAATGCAAATCATCTACTACAACTATACTCACTACAAAGTATGAATAAAATTCATCTTTTACAACAGAGAAAATATTTCACCAAAGTCAATACCTGCTTTTGTGTAAATCCCTTTACTACAAGCCTTGCCTTATACCTTTTTTGTCCACCCTCTTCTTCCTTGATTCTTGTAAACCCATTTATTCTACAATGTCCTCTTACATGCTGGCAACTTAACCAAATCCCAAGTCTGGTTTTGTTCCAAGGATTCCATCTCCTCATCCATGCCATGCTCCCACTGAATGTGGGTCTCATCCTACATTGCTTCTTCAAAACTTTTTGGTTCACCATTATCAATTAATAATAAATAAGATAGAGAAGGTGTAAATCTTTCTAGAAGTTTACTTACCCTTTGTGACCTTCTCACAAAAGTTTGGGGTAATCGGAGATTCATTCTAGACCTCCTAGACATTTGTTTCCAATTTAATAAGTGACCGACACCGGTCACCAGTAGTGATGCCGGTTACGCTAACCAATGCCGCTTTGCCTCTTCAGAATCGATACCAGGTTCGGTTGACCGATGTTGGTTAGGGGTCAACCGACATCGAGTTACTTGTAACCCTATAGGTATGACTTTTAAATTCGAGAGTTCATTTTCATTCACAAACTTCTCAACTAGTTCATCCTTGGGTACCAAAATTTGATCCTTGTACATTCTCTTTTCATTCCATTCAATGTCATGACTCCTAATAATTTTAGAATTATCTAAATCCTAAAAACGAAATCTGAAATCACAGATCCATAACCAATGAAATTACATCTCTTGGATTTCACATCAAACTTTTTCTATTTTCCTTATCAATATGCACAAAAGCTTCTAAACCAAAAAATTTAAGAAAAGAAAGATCTACCTCTTTTTTGGTCCAAGCTTCCTCTGGTATTCTTCCATCTAGTGAACTTGAAGGCCCATTGTTAATCAAATAAATTGTTTGTATCAAATGCTTCGTCCCAAAGCTGCAAGGACAATCCAACATGTATCCTCATACTTCTAAAGCACGTTCCATGATTGTCCTGTTCATTATTTCTGCAACACCATTCTGTTGTGGTGTTCTTAGAACCGTTATTTCCCTATGTATTTCATTCATTGAACAATAATCATTAAAATCCTTACTACAAGTATTCACCACCATTGTCGATCTAAGGCACTTTAACTTTGAATTTGATTCATTCTCAATAAGGGCTTTCCATATTTTTAAAGTCTCAAAACATCGATTTATGTTTAATATAATAAACCCATACCTTTATTGTAGCATCATCAATAAAAGTAACATAATACCGAGATCCTCCATGAGAAGCTACCGGGATGGTCCCCACACATCCGAGTGTAAAATCTCTAATTTCTGCTCCTTCTTAGTTGCCCCAACTTTGAGAAATCTCACTCTCTTTTTCTTTCCAAAGACACAATGTTCACAGAAATCAAGATCTAAATATTTAAAATCTAATAACTTACCCTTAGCCTTTAAGAGCTGAATTCCTTTTTCACCCATATGGCCTAACCGATTATGCCTCATGCATGCATTTGAATTTGAAGTAGATAACCTAGAAAAAGAATCAGAACATTGTAGATAAATATAACGTTCCTACCTTATTGCCTCTTGCCACATCAAAGACATCCTTGGTGACTTTCCAAAAGTTTGCTGTGAATGTAACCATGCAACCAACTTCACCTAGTTTGCTGCAGAAATAAGATTCCTCTTGAGGCTTGGCACATGCCTCACATCTTTCAATACCCATGTATTTCCATTATGTAATTTTAGACGAACTTCCCCTTTACCACTAATACTACAAGGTTTATCATCACCCAAATAAACATGCCCAAAATTACCTTGGACATAATTTTTGAAATAACCCTTATTAGGGGTTGCATGGAAAGAAGCTCATGAATCTAAAACCCATGATTCTATTCTATTATCCAAAGAAAGAATAAGAGCATCTTGTATTACCTCTGCTACAATATTTTTCTCTTTACCTTTGTCTGGGTGTTGGTTCTCTTTATCCTTTGACCAAAAATATTTCTTTGCATGTCCTTTCTTTCCACAATTCCAACAGGTAATTCCCTTACCTCTGGATTTAGATCTGTCATTCCTTGAATTTTATTTTCCATATTATTACTCTTGGATCTCTCCTTCTCCCTGCCTCTACTTTCTACATTCAAAGAATTCCCAAATGATGATTCCTCTATACTTTTCGTGTAAATTTATTCATTCAGATTATACTAACCACATCATCAAAATTCAAAATATTATTAGCAGATGTTGTATTACTAATAACCATTACCAAGTTATCCCAACTATCAGGCAAAGAACATAAAAATAAGAGTGCTTTCACTTCATCATCAAATGAAATATCAACCAATTTTAATTGATTTACAATAGATCAGAAATCATTCAAATGAATAGATGCAAATCCACCTTCATGCATCTTAGAACTAAATATTTTCTTCATCAAATAAACTTTATTTGAAGCACTAGGTTTTTCATATAAATTAGCAAGAGATTTCATTAACTCTACCGTATATGTCGCTTCTGTAATATTGGAAGCCACAAATGCTTCCAGGCTCAATCTTATAGATCCCAAAGCCTTTTTGTCTAGAATCTTCCATTCTTCATCAGTCATCTTTGTATGTCTAGAATTTTCATCCAACGGTAAGTAGAATTTTTTTCAAACAGATAATCCTCACTCCGCATCTTATATAATTGATAATTTCGGTCATCAAACTTCTCTACCTTGTATTTGTTTTCTTTTTCCATTGTTGTAGCTCCCACTCAATCATAAAACCCTCTGTGAGTAAATCTGTCAACACATAAAACCCTCAAACAAATATCTCGATACCGTTGTTGGGGTTAGCACAAGGTTGTCAAATAATATATATATCGATCTAAGCATACATGCAATAAAATGGATATTCTATGAGAAGAAATATACAAAATAAGAGATATAAATCAACACCAGATTTAATGTGGTTCACCTAGTGTGGGATACATCCACCAAGAAACAAGCCAATCTATTATCCAAATATTTCAGAAGATATACAATGAAGATTTACAGCTCTCTTCCACACCTCTCACAATATATAGTACTTTCTTTCTCTCAAGATTATTCTTCTTCTCATAGAATTTTCTCTCTCACATCTATTTTCACAATAATAGTTAACTCTCTTCTAACCCTTGACTTTTCTAGCTTATAAATACCTTATAAAAACTTAGGGCACTTAGCCATGCAATTATAATCAATAGATCTGTTTTAACACTAAAATTAGATATAATTCGAGAGTTAAATAAAATACTCGCACTGCACATGTAATCGATGATGCAGTTAGCCCTAACCGATTCGGTTTCTCCTTGCTTGACCGATGTCGATCATAGGTGACCGATGTTGGTCCCTTCATAATCGATGTCGGTTAGTATGTTTTCCAAAGAAGTTTGATATAGCATGCTTTGAATCAAGTAATTGAGCTCCACATCTCAACGGTCCAAAATGTGGAAAGATGAGGGAAAATGGAACCATTTGTAATTTTTACGCTTAAAATTGAAACATCTTATTGTTAGATTGTAGTTTCAGAGCTGCTATTTTGGGTACGATTGCTTTTTTTCCTTGGTGTCGCACTAAGAGGTTCTCTTCAAGTTCGAGTGTGTTCATAGATGTTTTAGGGCCAATTTGAAGCACTTTCTATTTTTAGAAAGTTTTTTTACTTTTTTACTGTGCACCCTAGTTTTCCAGTTTTGTGATTTTTAATGTTTGCTCTTTTGAAGGTTTTTGCTATTTTAAGAAAGTTACTAAAAATAGTAAGTGTGAACTAGCGACATTTACTATTTTTGGAAGCTGGTCTTCTACTCCTTTTTTTAATGAAAAAATCTATTTTCCTTCTGGGTTTTTGTTCTGGGTGCTTCGTTCAAAGTTTCAAGTCAACCTGCCTTCCGAATCAACAACAAATGGCCGAAGGAAAGTTTAGGGCACAAATATTTGAATGGCTATCGTAAAAAATCTAAAGCACCTTTGGAAATTTTGTTTTGCATCAAGGCACGTGAAAGAGAAAGAGATGCTCCAAGTTTTGTCGATTCCGCTCTCGGTTTGCAATTTACCGGTGATTCTTCGTTTTTACCTATGAGGGTTTCACGCAACAAACATACATGGTTTTGGCTTAAAAAGTGAGGTTTTTTGTGTTACAACATCGAGGAGGATGGAAAATGGAGGATATATGCAATGGAAAAGGAACAGTGGAAGTAATGGAGGAAAATAGAAAATCCGACATCTTGTGCGTGCGTGCGGGTAGTAGCGAAGCATTACAACAAACACCGCTTGAATTATAAAAGTTGTAATTTTTCACGGGTTGAGCATGGGTGCACTTTTTTGTCCCAACCATCCCAAATGTTTGGGATGGTTGGTGCAAAAAGTGTGCCCCCTCCCATTGGACCAATTGTCGCATTGTGATTCGTCGAGGCGGAAGAGAGGGTGGGGAAATGGATAAAAGGGCCTTAACAACTCACGGGGTCACATGGGTGATCATGAGACTAAATGAGAGGGGGATGCATGTTTAGATATTGCAAGAAACATATATGAGTATAATCCATGGTATTGTAAGTGTTCACAAGAGTCATTTTTCAATCTATTAGGTATGTATCTCTGTGGGATGTATCTAGAAAAGTCGGTCATTTTTATATTGGTCAAAAAGTCTTCAAGTATGATTTTTCAAAAGGGTTTAAGTTTCTCTAAGCCATCAAGAGATCTTGTGGAGTCATATGTTCGAGTGTTGATTAAAATTTTGTCTTAGAAATGCAAAGAAAGTTTTTCATGTTGATTCCATCAAGTTGAGTTCATAGTTTTGATTTGAGTTGGTAAGGTCATGTTTTAAGGAGCATTAAAGCCTAATGAAAGTGTACCGTTTGTGTCTCTCGATAAATGAAGTGTTTGTGTTATCCTAAAGTCATGTCAAAATATGCTACGCCCTTAACCTATTGCTTGTATTAGGATATGAGTATCTGACTTGTGGCTTACCATATCATTTTATTATATCATTTATACTTTCTCATGCTTAATAGGCCGGCCTTGGTGATGGCCATAACATATGAATAGTATATATAGGGGATTGTAGGTAGTAGTTCATTATCATTTGAGCATTTGAGTCTTATTATATGGTTTGGAGGTTGCCCCCTCGAAGTGGCGAAGCTATTCTAATTGCATATTGAGATCATTATTATGAAATATTGTGTTATTTGGTGTTCTATTTTTGCTCATAATCTAAATTATACTAGTAATTTCATTACAAGTGGTATCAGAGCTGTGATCTGGGCCAAAATTAGGGCAAAAACCCTAATTTTTTTGTTTCCGTAATATATTGCATGAACTGTAACGCAATTGGTGGGAGATAGTTTTACGAGTTGTGAAACATTTCAAGTAAGGTTCCCTAAAAATTTCAGACTTTTTTGATTTATTTTTCACAAGTTATTACAAATTTAGGGTTTTTCATAATATCGCTCCCTAGGTGCAAATTGTGGAATGTTTTAAAGTTCTTTACAATTTCGGAAATATCTTAAAAAAATAGTATTAGTATCTTCTTTGTATTTTAAAGTGCATAATCTGGGCCAAAATTAGGCAAAAACCCTAATTTTTGTTTCCGTCATATATTGTGAACCAGAACGAATTGGTGGGAGATAGTTTTACTAGAGTTGTGAAACATTTCAAGTAAGGTTCCCTAAAAATTTCAGACTTTTTTGATTTATTTTTCACAAGTTATTACAAATGTAGGGTTTTTCATAATATCGCTCCCTAGGGTGTAAATTGTGGAATGTTTTAAAGTTCTTTACAATTTCGGAAATATCTTAAAAAAATAGTATTAGTATCTTCTTTGTGTTTTTTCCTGTTTGACTGAATTTGTATCGAAACCCTAAACCCTAAGGTTTGACATCATGACGGGGCCTTCCACAAGAGCAAAAAGAATCCAGTTACTCTAGGTAAAACCCCAGATAAAGATGGGGTAGTGATTGAAGAGATGGAGTCAGAAGGGGTAAATACAGATTCCTCAACACTAGGGTTTACCTCAATTGATCATAAGGTGAGCCAACTTGAGTATGAGCTGCGAAATGTACAATTTGAGATGGCCTCTAAAGGAGACATAGACCAAATCAATCATCGGTTGGATGATATCATGCAACATGTAAAGGGTAAACAGTATGGCCCAAATCCGGCCCATATCAACCAAGGAGGATCTTCAGTTCAAAATCATGGACAAAATAACCATGTTAGATCAATTTTCCAGCCCAATCAGAATCCAACTTATTCACAACCACGGAACATGATGCCGAAAGTGGATATGCACAAATTTGATGGTAAGGATCCCTAAATCTGATAAATCAAATGGATAAATTCTTTGAGCTACATCAAACACCATCAGGATAAAAGGTGACATTGGCATCCCTGTATCTTGAACCAGACCAATTCGTTTGGTATCAATGGTTATGTGCTCAGAGGTAGAAGAATGGTCTTGGTGTCACTTGGACAATTTTTACCGAGGAGTTGAAATTACACTATAGTTCTAGTGTTTCAGAGAACTACTTTAGTCAATTAGCAAATTTATGGAAAACATGATCGTGCAAAGATTATGTGCATCAATTCCAGAACCTATCCTTAAGGGTGGAGAATATTCCAAAAGAGAATCGAATGACCTGTTTCTTAGGGGTCTTAAGGACCACATTGAGCATGAGGTACGTATGTTTAATCCACTCAAGCTTTCTGATTCTATTATCATGGCACGTCGAGCGGGGAAAAATTTATTTGTAGTAGGAGGCTGCCTTTCATTAACACTAGAGACCATAGTATCTCTTCCCCTTCATTTTCTAGGCCAATTAGATTGAATCCTCAACAAATGGAAGAAAAGAGAGAAAAAGATTATGTTTTAGCTGTGATAGAAAAGTGGAAGCAATGGAGGAAAATAGAAAATCTGACAGCTTGTGCATGCGTGTGGGTAGTAGCGAAGCAACAAGAAACACCGCTTGAATTATAAAAGTTGCAAAGTTTCATGAGTTGAGCATGGGTGCACATTTTTTTCCCAACCATACCAGATGTTTGGGAGGGTTGGTGCAAAAAGTGTGCCCCCTTCCCATTGGACCAATTGTCGCATTGTGATTCACCGAGGCGGAAGAGAGGGTGGGGGCTAGAAAAAGGGCCTTAACTTGTCTGGGGTCACATGGGTGATCACGAGATTAAATGAGAGGGGGTGCATGTTTAGATATTGCAAGCAACATATATGAGTATAATCCATGGTCTTGTAAGTGTTCACAAGTGTCATTTTTCTATCTATCGGTATGTGTCGTGGGATGTATCTAGAAAAGTAGTCATTTTTATATTGGTCAAAAAGTCTTCAAGTATGATTTTTCAAAAGGGTTTAAGTTTCTCTCAGCCATCAAGAGATCTTGTGGAGTCATATGTTCAATGTTGATTAAAATTTTGTCTTAGAAATGCAAAGAAAGTTTTTCATGTTGATTCCATCAAGTTGAGTTCATAGTTTTGATTTGAGTTGGTAAGGTCATGTTTTAAGGAGCATTAAAGCCTAATGAAATGAAAGTGTACCATTTGTGTCTCTCGATAAATGAAGTGTTTGTGTTATCTTGAAGTCATGTAAAAATATGCTATGCCCTTAACCTATTGCTTGTATTAGGATATGAGTAGCCGACTTGTGGCTTACCATATCATTTTATTATATCATTTATACTTTCTCATGCTTAATAGGCCGGACTTGGTGATGGCCATAACATATGAATGAATAGTATATATAGGGGATTGTAGGTAGTAGTTCATTATCATTTGAGCATTTGAGTCTTATTATATGGTTTGGAGGTTGTCCCTCGAAGTGGCGAAGCTATTCTAATTGCATATTGAGATCATTATTATGAAATATTGTGTTATTTGGTGTTCTATTTTTGCTCATAATCTAAATTATACTAGTAATTTCATTACAAGTGGTATCAGAGCTGCAATCTGGGCCAAAATTAGGGCAAAACCCTAATTTTTTTGTTTGTCATATATTGCGAACCAGAATGAATTGGTGGGAGATAGTTTTACTAGATTTGCGAAACATTTCAAGTAAGGTTCCCTAAAAATTTCAGACTTTTTTGATTTATTTTTCACAAGTTATTACAAATGTAGGGTTTTTCATAATATCGCTCCCTAGGGTGCAAATTGTGGAATGTTTTAAAGTTCTTTACAATTTTGGAAATATCTCAAAAAAATAGTATTAGTATCTTCTTTGTGTTTTTTCTTGTTTGACTGAATTTGTATCGAAACCTTAAACCCTAAGGGTTGACATCATGATGGGGCCTTCCACAAGAGCAAAAAATAATCTGGTTACTCTAGGTAAAACCCCAGATAAAGATGGGGTAGTGATTGAAGAGATGAAGTCGAAGGGGTAAATCGATTCCTTAACACTAGGATTTACCTCAATTGATCATAAGGTGAGCCAACTTGAGTATGGGTCATGAAATGTACAATCCGAGATGGCCTCTAAAGGAGACATAGACCAAATCAATCATCGGTTGGATGATATCATGCAACATGTAAAGGGTAAATAATATGGCCCAAATCCGGCCCATATCAACCAAGGAGGATCTTCAGTTCAAAATCATGGACAAAATAACCATGTTGGATCAATTTTCCAGCCCAATTAGAATCCAACTTATTCGCAACCACGGAACATGATGATGAAAGTGGATATGCACAAATTTGATGGTAAGGATCCCTAAATTGGATAAATCAAATGGATAACTTCTTTGAGCTACATCAAACACCATCAGGATAAAAGGTGACATTGGCATCCCTGTATCTTGAACCAGACCAATTCATTTGGTATTGATGGTTATGTGCTCAGAGGTAGAAGAATGGTCTTGGTGTCACTTGGACAATTTTTACCGAGGAGTTGCAATTACACTATAGTTCTAGTGTTTTAGAGAACTACTTTAGTCAATTAGCAAATTTATGGAAAATATTGTCAGCCAAAGATTATGTGCATCAATTCCAGAACCTATCCTTAAGGGTGGAGAATATTCCAAAAGAGAATCTGAATGACCTGTTTCTTGGGGGTCTTAAGGACCACATTGAGCATGAGGTACATATGTTTAATCCACTCAAGCTTTTTGATTCTATTATCATGGCACGTCGAAAGCGGGGAAAAGTCATTTGTAGTAGGAGGCTGCCTTTCATTAACACTAGAGACCATAATATCTCTTCCCCTTCATTTTCTAGGCCAATTAGACTAAATCCTCAACAAATGGAAGAAAAGAGTGAAAAAGGATTATGTTTTAACTGTGATAGAAAAGTGGAAGCAATGGAGGAAAATAGAAAATCCGACACTGGCTTGTGCGTGCGTGCGCGGGGTAGCAGAAGCTAAGCAACAAGAAACACCGCTTGAATTATAAAAGTTGCAAAGTTTCACGGGTTGAGCATGGGTGCACATTTTTGTCCCAAACATACCGGATGTTTGGGAGGGTTGGCGCAAAAAGTGTGCCCCCTTCCCATTGGACCAATTGTCGTATTGTGATTCACCAAGGCGGAAGAGAGGGTGGGGGCTTGAAAAAAGGGCCTTAACAACTTGCCGGGGTCACATGGGTGATCACGAGATTACATGAGAGGGGGTGCATGTTTAGATATTGCAAGCAACATATATGAGTATAATCCATGGTCTTGTAAGTGTTCACAAGTGTCATGTTTCTATCTATCGTGTATGTGTCTGTGGGATGTATCTAGAAAAGTTAGTCATTTTTATATTGGTCAAAAAGTCTTCAAGTATGATTTTTCAAAAGGGTTTAAGTTTCTCTAAGCCATCAAGAGATCTTGTGGAGTCATATGCTCAATGTTGATTAAAATTTTGTCTTAGAAATGTAAAGAAAGTTTTTCATGTTGATTCCATCAAGTTGAGTTCGTAGTTTTGATTTGAGTTGGTAAGGTCATGTTTTAAGGAGCATTAAAGCCTAATGAAAGTGTACCGTTTGTGTCTCCGATAAATGAAGTGTTTGTGTTATCCTAAAGTCATGTCAAAATATGCTACGCCCTTAACCTATTGCTTGTATTAGGATATGAGTAGCCGACTTGTGGCTTACCATATCATTTTATTATATCATTTATACTTTCTCATGCTTAATAGGTCGGCCTTGGTGATGGCCATAACATATGAATAGTATATATAGGGGATTGTAGGTAGTAGTTCATTATCATTTGAGCATTTGAGTCTTATTATATGGTTTGGAGGTTGCCCCCTCGAAGTGGCGAAGCTATTCTAATTGCATATTGAGATCATTATTATGAAATATTGTGTTATTTGGTGTTCTATTTTTGCTCATAATCTAAATTATACTAGTAATTTCATTACAAGTGGTATCAGAGCTGCAATCTGGGCCAAAATTAGGGCAAAAACCCTAATTTTTTGTTTCTGTCATATATTGCGAACCAGAATGAATTGGTGGGAGATAGTTTTACTAGATTTGCGAAACATTTCAAGTAAGGTTCCCTAAAAATTTCAGACTTTTTTGATTTATTTTTCACAAGTTATTACAAATGTAGGGTTTTTCATAATATCGCTCCCTAGGGTGCAAATTGTGGAATGTTTTAAAGTTCTTTACAATTTTGGAAATATCTCAAAAAAATAGTATTAGTATCTTCTTTGTGTTTTTTCTTGTTTGACTGAATTTGTATCGAAACCTTAAACCCTAAGGGTTGACATCATGACGGGGCCTTCCACAAGAGCAAAAAATAATCTGGTTACTCCAAGTAAAACCCCAGATAAAGATGGGGTAGTGATTGAAGAGATGGAGTCAGAAGGGGTAAATACGGATTCCTCAACACTAGGATTTACCTCAATTGATCATAAGGTGAGCCAACTTGAGTATGGGCTGCGAAATGTACAATCTGAGATGGCCTCTAAAGGAGACATAGACCAAATAAATCATCGGTTGGATGATATCATGCAACATGTAAAGGGTAACAAGATGGCTCAAATCCGGTCCATATCAACTAAGGAGGATCTTCAGTTCAAAATCATGGACAAAATAACCATGTTAGATCACTTTTCCTGCCCAATCAGAATCCAACTTATTCGCAACCACGGAACATGATGCCGAAAGTGGATATGCACAAATTTGATGGTAAGGATCCCTTGAATTGGATAAATCAAATGGATAACTTATTTGAGCTACATCAAACACCATCAAGATAAAAGATGACATTGGCATCCCTATATCTTGAACCAGACCAATTCGTTTGGTATCGATGGTTATGTGCTTAGAGGCAGAAGAATGGTCTCGGTGTCACTTGGACAATTTTTACCGAGGATTTGAAATTACACTATAGTTATAGTGTTTTAGATAACTACTTTAGTCAATTAGCAAATTTATGAAAAACATGATCAGTCAAAGATTATGTGCATCAATTCCAGAAACTATCCTTAAGGGTGGAGAATATTCCAAAAGAGAATCGAATGACTGCTTCTTGGGGTCTTAAGGACCACATTGAGCATAAGGTACATATGTTTAATCCACTCAAGCTTTCGATTCTATTATAATGGCACGTCAGCGGGGAAAAAGTTCTTTGTAGTAGGAGGCTACCTTTCATTAACACTAGAGACCATAGTATCTCTTCTCATTCATTTTCTAGGCCAATTAGACTCTGAATCCTCAATAAATGGAAGAAAAGAGTGAAAAGGATTATGCTTTAACCGTGATAGAAAATATGGACCGGGACACAAATGTGCTGATAAGAAGTTTTTCTATATTGACGGAGGTAATGAGGATGATGAGGAAGCTGAAATTATAGGAGAGGCTAAGGAACCAGTAGAAGATGAAGTAGAGGATCACCAACCTACAATTTCGTGCCATGCATTTTCAGGTATTAGTACTCCTTAAAAACTCAAGGTTATTGGCTATATAAAAAAAATAAGGTGACGGTGTTGATTGATTCAGGAGTACTCATAACTTCATAAATAGAAAGTTCATTGCCCGCCTCAATTGTTTTATTTACCCACTCCGAGAAATGCAAGTTATGATTGCGGATGGTGGGATAGTCAAGTGCACAGAAAGTGACATAGTATCAAGCTTTCCATGGGAGCCTACATTTTAGACTCACCTATGTTTGCTATTTTTATGGGAGGTGCATATATTGTTTTGGGTGTCCAATGGCTCACAACCTTAGGTATTATTGCAGCAACCCTTACCAATTCCTAGCCGAGAGATGGGAGGAGGTCTCTATGGATTTCATCACTGGATTGCCTTGTTAAGAGGGTAAGAGTGTTATTTTCGTGATTGATTATGGATAGGCTCAAAAAATATGCCCATTTTTGTGCCCTATCACTTCCATTTGCAGCCGATACTGATTCGACTATTTTTTTGGATACTGATTCAAAGGCTACATGGAACCCTAAAGATAATTGTAAGTGATCGTGATCCTATTTTCACAAGTAATTTTTGGATGGAATTATTTTCATGTTTGGGTACTCAGCTAGCTCACAGTTCATCTTATCATCCTCAAACTAATGGGCAAATGGAAGTGGTCAACAAATGCTTAGAGGGGTATCTACATTGTTTTGTATCAGATAAGCAAAAAGGTGGATTAAATGGCTACCACTTGTAGAATGGTGGTATAACACATATTTTCATACCTCTTCTCAAATGACCCCATTTTTAGCATTATATGGTTACCATCCACCTTCTATCACTTCCTCCTTGAGGGTGAAAACTAAGGTAAGAGATGTTGAGAAAAACATTCAACATCAACAACAAGTTTTGGCTAGTTTGAAGGAGAATTTAGCATTAGCACAAAACAAGATGAAACAACAAGCATATCAACACCGTAGTGAAAGACATTTTGAAATTTGTGACTGGGGTTTTGTACGTCTCTAGCCTTACAAACAGATGTCCCTAACGCAACAAAAAAAGGACAAAAAACTGGCTCCTAAATATTATGGCCCTTATTAGGTTCTACAGAAAATTGGTAGTGTTTCTTATAAACTATATTTGCCTCCATCTTCACACATACAGCTAGTATTCCATGTTTCATGCCTGAAGAAGGTTATTGGACAGAAATTTGAAGCCCAGACAGAGTTACCAGAACTTGACGAGGAAGGAAGAATAATTTTGGAGCCGAGAGAATATTCTCATGCAAACATGTACTAAGAGGCTGAGAACCAAAGACATTAAGGAATATCTGATCAAGTGGAAGAATCTGAGCATAGAAGATGCAACCTGGGAGGATGAAGTTTTTTTGCAGCAACATCCAAGATTATTCAATGTTGAGGAAAATGTTGGTTTGAAGGGGAGGGGCATACTACGCCTTAACCTATTGCTTGTATTAGGATATGAGTAGCTAACTTGTGGCTTACCATATCATTTTATTATATCATTTATACTTTCTCATGCTTAATAGGTTGGCCTTGGTGATGGCCATATCATATGAATAGTATATATAGGGGATTGTAGGTAGTAGTTCATTATCATTTTATCATTTGAGTCTTATTATATGGTTTGGAGGTTTCCCCCTGGAAGTGGCGAAGCTATTCTAATTGCATATTGAGATCATTATTTTGAAATATTGTGTTATTTGGTGTTCTATTGTTGCTCATAATCTGAATTATACTAGTAATTTCATTACAAAGGTCATGCTTCAAGGAGCATTAAATCCTAATGAAAGTGTACCATTTGTCTCGAGAAATGAAGTGTTTGTCTTATCTTGAAGTCATGTCAAAATATCCTTTGCTCTAAGTTTGGTATAATAAGGTTTGTCTTGTGTCAATAAAGTCTCTATATGCCTATATGCTCTTCATCAAAGTATGAAAATATCTACTCTCGAGATATGCCTAGGTGTGTATAAGATATGTTGTAGGATGAAGATGTCTTTGCAAGTATGACAAAGAAAAGACAAGTAACTTTACAGTGAGCATCATGAGAGATCTTGAAGTGCTAAATATTCAGTCTCGGACTCAACATGATGTTACACAAAATTGCCTCAATTTTTGAAGGATTGGAAGTCTTAAGAGGATGATAACTTGATCAAATGAAGGAATGGTGACCTATAGGTTGGAAGAGGCCTTAAGGCCAATTTGAAAAAGTGTTTGGGTTCTCACGCAATAAGGAGTGAATTCAAAAGACCTAATGTGAGAACTTGAGATCAAATGAAGCTCTACAGTGTCTTATATGTCAAAGTTGGCTACAAAGAATGCATGGTACATTAAATATGAGGTCTTAATCTAATTATGGGACTTGGTGATACTGTTATTGATCTCGGGAGATATTATGACCCCACAAGATTTCTTGTCAAGGATGGATTCAAGGACATTATCTATTTTAAAGTCCATAATATAAGATTATGAAACCCTTCAATGGTGTGATAAGGTATTTTAGCACTAAAAGGGTTAGTTTGATGTATGACAACACGAAGAGGAGATATGATCTCAAGTAGACATGAAATAGTCAAATCTGGGTACTCTTAGTTTGTGTGAGCTCAAAACGGGGTATGGAGTCTTTGTAAGGTCTAAAAAGACAAGTTGGTAGTCAAGGAGGTTGAAGTTGATGTTTGTGAAGTAAGAAAGGAGAATCTACAGGTATGATGATACTTTCTTGAAGTTTGTGATGTTATATTTAGGTATTTAGTAACTGTAGTACTTGTTGAAGTCATAAGACCATGTAAAAGTATAATATGATCAAGTCTTGTCTCGGTTAGAAGTGTGAGGTGTGCTACACAAGTCGTATGTGAACTGTGTAAAGGTGTTAGGGACGTGAAATGATCTCTACAAGTTGTATGAAGCCATGAAGGCCCTTTAGAAATTGCCATCTACATGTATGTTTTAGCATGCTAAGTCAATATATACTTGATTGTTGATACTCTCAGGATATGAAAGGTTAATGCTTGGTCTTTGTCAATAATATCCACTTAGAGTGGTTTCTAAAGTGAAGTTATACATTATGAGTTTTCTTCATGGCATTTTTGTGATTCTAAATTGATGAAAGGTGCTAAAAAGGGTTTGAACTCGAAACCCTAGTTATAGTTCAAGTTGGTTGTCAAAGAAAAAGAATAGGGTAAACTCTATCTTAGAGCTCAAAATATTTACCTACATGTCAAAGAAAGGTACAAAGGCATGTTTGTTTCTTGAAGTCCAAGTTTTCCATAAAATTTGGGTATAGTATTGTACCATGCACTTATGAGTGAAATTTTGTCTAGTCAAGATGACTTGGAATGTGATATAAGTGAAAAGTGATGGACACAAGATTATAAGAGTTGTAGTTGAAGGTTTTATGACAAAAATGACAAGGTGACTTGGTCAATAGTGTCTTAAAGTTTTGGGACAAAAGTAAGAGGCATAATACAAGATAAAGGATGCAAGAAAGAGATTTAATAAATCAGTGAGTTGAGACATCATACAAAGATGAAAAAGAACAGGGTCTTTGTTTGGTAACATCAAATTTTGCTACACATATATAATCAATGCTTGCTTTAAGGATAAAAGTAAAGATTGCATTGACATGTCATTTCAAGGGTGAAAATATTGTGTGAATTCCTGAGAAGTTGTATTGGAGGTACTATAACTAAATGGAAGTATAAAATGCATACCTATAGGTAAGGAAGGTCTTAAAAGGGGTGTCCTGAGGTAGTGAAAGTTGGTTTATACTCTCAAGGTAAGCTCAATGTGCTAAGGAAACTGATAAGTTAAATTAAAAATCATTGTCAAAAATGTATTGAAGCTTGAGTGTCAAGAGCAAAGGATGTAAATGAAAGCACATTCTTGTTGCTAAAGTGATTAAAAAGGGAAGAAAACCATGAGGTACAGGTATGAGGAGGACTTTTAAGTCAGGGGAGTCATATTTGATATTTTATCAAGTGTATAAGGTGGTATTATTCCAGGGAAAGTAATGTGAAGGATATTCATGATGCATATGAACTTTTAGAGATTGGAGAAGTTGGTTTAAAAGGCACTGAAGTTGGAGTTTAGGACCTGTGGTTCAAAAGTGTGGTGTGATAATCTTGAAGGAAAAATATGAATTTTGAGCATGGTATATTCCTAAAAGGAGATATGGATCATGAGTGAAGGATAAGAAGAGGTGTATTAGCTTAGGGGGAGCTTTTTTCATCATTTATCAAGTCCATAGGATGTTCTTATGCTGTTGAAGAAGTCAAAGAGAAGAGAATTCAGTCCTAGTGGGAGCCATTTGGTTAAGTAAGTTGTGTTTTACATTGTCTCCATTATGTTCAATCTTGTGTTGTCTTTTTCCATATGATAGTGTAACTATATCCTTCTTCATAGAATTAAAAGGTGGGGAGAAGTATAAAAAACATGGAAAAGAGTCTTGTAGTGTGTTGGTCTTGTTGGTTACCATCAATGACTAATGGGGAGATTGTTGGCCATTATGTGTTTGTGTTGCCATTGATGTGAAATCCATTGATGGAAAAGGGTGTCATGGTATGTGTCTACACATGGTGTTATTTAATGGTCAAACATGAAGATTGATTAGTAGTGTCAAGATTTGGTGAGTTCTAGGAGATCTTGGTGCATGGTCTAGTGAGATGAGTCATAGTATACAATTTCTTGAGTTGGTTGGAGTGTGTCATAAGGTCAAGAATGGTCCATATGATGTGTCATGAGTGTACATGGGTCAGTATGAGGTTAGAAAGGCCAGTTCATGGTTTGTCAGTGTTGAGTAAGGTCATTCTAGGCTTGTTTCTATCCCTGAAGCATGCAAAATGAGTTGGAGATGTGGGATTTGGACCAAATCTGTCTTGTTGGTGTATGGTATCAGCATGGTGGTAATGTACCTAAGGTGTGTGATGAGTTTTAGGTCATTTTATAGAGTTTTGGTGGTGTTTTAGGGTCCTTGGGAAGAAAGCATGTGAGAAACATGTAGTTTGACATTGGTAAGTCTCTATGGAAAGATATTTATAGGAATATTTGATCTATATTTTGATTATGGAAAGTTATAATATGTTGTCATGATGCTTCATGACAAGTTTTAGGTTATTCTGATATGGGAATTGAAAGTTATGCAAGTTTGGCAAAACTAGGTAAGTTATATTGTGATTTTAAAGCAAAAGTTGACCTTCTGATGCTTGTTGTGGATTGTATGATTTGCATGGGGATCAGAAATATTTGGTATATCTTATAAGGCTAGTTATGGAGGTTTCAATAAAATAATGATCGGTTTGATCATCACGTTTTTATGAATGATCGTTAAGAAGGTAAAGTGGTTTGAAACTCTTAAGAAAACCCTAGCTAAGAGAAACTTGGAGAAAAATAAGTATAAAGAGTTTTTTTGATTCCTTTTTCAAAATTTATGATTTAATGTTGTAGAGAACTCTTCCATTTTTCTAGAAAGGTAAGATAGTGCTTGTGATGATGTGGACCCCACCGAATTTTCTTGTTTCGAAGAAGTTTGATTTGTGGAATAGTTATCTAAAGAAGGTACATATTAAATTGACATTATTTTTAGCCCCTAAGTTTTTATAGATTTTAATGAAGGTTTCAGGTCACTTTTGAGCTTAAAATGGAAAAGTGTGCCCTATTTATGAAGACTAGTTTTTGGGGTAGTTTGCAAAAGCTTGTGGTAAAATTGAGATCGCAGGAGTTGCGGGGGGGAGTTAGACTCCATTAAAGTTGTGTTTTGAAGCTGGTTCAAAGATATTTCAAATTATATATAAAAATTGATTATTGGATAAGGTATGAAAAAGTTATGAGCTGTTCTTTGAAGGTCAAGTTTGAAGGATGATGGATCTAACAGGGTGCCAAGTAACTTGATGAGGTAAAGTGATGAATCTAAGCTCTTCATTATTTATTAAAGTTTCTAAGTGATTAAGAGTCATGTATAAATGTGTTTCATGATTTGGTTGAGTGTAGAAGTTTGTTTTGGTATGATGGATCATGTTGGGCTAGTGGTCATTTCTTGAGTCCAAGAAGGCATAAAAAGTAGTTTGTAGAGATGAGCTTAGTTGAAGGACTTCCACTTGGAGTTGGAAGGATTTCCAATATGTTATATAAAGGTAATTGAGATTTATTTACAATTATTTATTTCTTTATTCTTGGTGAGTTGATTTTATGACTCTTTCAGGTTGATTTGTGAAGAAGAAGGTAGCTACATTTTCAGGACATGTTTGTTCATGCCTGAATGATTGAGTTGGTTGAGCAATGAAATGAATTGAGTGATGCGTTCTATCACCTAGAGAGTGAAAAAGGATGAATTTTTGTCCTATTGAAGGAATTTTTAGGACTTGAAAGTGACAACAAGGGTGAAAAATAACTGAGTTTGTAAAACGGGTTTTGGGCAACTTATTTTGGTGAAGAGGAAAGTAGTTGTGGTTTGAGTATATGGATGTTTCATGATGTATAACTTGCTTAGATGTGTTATAAATGTTCTAAGGTTTCCATATAGTGGTCACATGACATATTTGAGATCATATTGGGTGGTCTTGAGGCCCAAAGGTGAAATTAGGATGCTAGAAATAATTATTTTGTGAAGGAAATGAGCTAGTGGGCCCATTTAATGAAATATTTGATTAGTTAAAGTAAATGTGCGACCATGTATGATGTTTTTATGATATATTACTCATGTTTGGTGAATTTTGGAGCTTTACTAATCATGGTTTTGGTATGAGTGTATTTTTCTCATCCTAGTGATGGGGTTTTGAGGCATTTTGGTGCATGATGAGTGGTTTTGGGCATGACCGACCTATATGGGTCATATGTGACTATTTTAATGAATGTATTGGAATTTTATTGAGTTTTATTGGTCATATAAAAGGTTTAGGACTGACCTATCTTGGGTTAGAAGAAGGAAAAACATATAAAAACATGGTTTTGGGTTCATTTTTAAACCGGTGCTCTTGGAGGGAAAAGTGCAACCCTAGCGTGAGTGTTTTTATAGGTATGAAGGCATGATTTAAAGTCTGATAAGATGTGTTTTAGGTTAAGGAATATTTAAGAGAATTTTTGTAAGAGATTAGAGCCAAGGCAAGTCAAATAAGAAGAATATATAACAAGTTGAAGGAATGAGGGTTTGAGCAAGGGTTTGTGAGCTGAATTAGAGATCTCCATTAGTTGTGGAAGAAAAAAAACATATATCATCATCATTAGGTGGCTGAGTTGGTTCTTGGTCATCTTGGGGGGTTGTAGCCTCCTTGTGGAGTGGGTTCTTCACTAAATTAGGGGTTAGTGCTCCTTGTAGGGTTGGTGCTCTACTAAACTAGGGGTTGGTGCTCCTTGTGAAGTTGGTGCTTCACTAAATTTATTTGTTGTGTGTAATATCAGAAAAGTTTCAGTGGGTTTTCTTCCCCATGAGGGTTTCCCACTTACATATGGTGTTCTTATGTTATGTACTTTATTTCATGCTCTTGTGATTGATGTTGTATATCTTAATAAACACTCATTATTATTAATGATGTATGGAAAATCTGATTGATGAATGTATGGTTTGTTTTATGAAGTAAAAATCATTTTAGGACTGATTCACCCCTATCTCATTCCATTTTTCTTCCAACACTATGATTGTTTAGGAGCCAATTTTTATGTAAAGGTGTCTTCCATAATTACTTCAATTTTCCACGAAGATTTAAAACACTTGAATTATTTCACCATAATAGAAATGAATTAGAAGGTGAAACTACTCATTGAATGGAAAAGTTTTCCAAAAATGGATCTAGAAATACCAAATTATATGTATTCTCTTATTGATACTTGTAGTGCATACCCTCGGCATGGTTATTGTTCGGGAAATGGCTAAGTCAAGTGATGGTGACTTAGAAACCTTCGAATGATGGAAAAGGCCATTGTTATTTTATTCTATTTGGTAATTGTGCAATGCATGATCACGAACCTCCATGACACTTGTGGAACTGCTAATCTTCACAGAGTAGAGGTTGTACAACCGCCTGTGATGGTTGCAGGATTGTCACCTACATGCATAGGAGGTTGCATAACCACTTCGATAGTCCCTGCAAGCACCGATCTATGGACAACGTCGTATCTACACACCGACGATGCCAAAATGAAGAGACTCAACAATTGCAAAGGTTTGGGCTTCCCAATTAGTTTGTTTCACCTTTCCATTCATCATTGGGTAGAGAAACTAAAAATAAAAATGCATTTACTCATTCTAAGTAAGCAATTTGGAGTGAAATCAAGTGTGAGAAAAGGAGGAAGTTGGAATTGTTCTTGTTTTTCTCATATACAACTGAGTTATTTCTAGTTGAGGATTTTAAGAAAATAATACAAGTAGAATGATCTTGAATCCTTCTTGAAGGTCATATTTTGATTGTAAACTTGTATTGTTATCTGGAGATTCACATAGTGAAGGGAAGCAATTGGTTACCCAAATGGAGTTTTTCCTCACTGGGTTTCTCTAGGATAAAAATCTTGTCTCATTATTTTTCCTCTCTCAATTTTTATTATATTTTGAATGTTTCTTGCATAATATATTGTCCTAATAAGAAATAAAGAAATTTCTCATTCATTATCACTAGAATAGAATTTATTTATTATTTTAAAAAGGCATTTTATGAATCAGATTGGTATCAGAGAAGTTAAGATCAAATTGTTTTTGTGTGGTTTAACTTGTGTTGAAATTTTTAGTTAGATGCCCCTCACTTGGAAGGGTAGTGAAAGTGGTGAAGGTATCCTCATTCCTTTTGAAGAAGATATTTCCACCAAGAAGTGGAAGCAAGGAATCTAAAACATGGATCGTAGTAGAGATGTGTGTGACACTAAAGAAGAACATTTCTACAAGTTGGAGGTGGATGTGGCAAGTCTATCCAAAGATGTGGGAAGTATTTCCTTATCTATGGGAAATTTGGAGTCCATCATGGGATTGCTCATGGAAAATCTTGGTGTTCCAAAAGAGGCACTAGGAGACCATAAAGAAGACACTCATGAGTATGAGGAAGAGAAGCCTTGTGCCAACCTTACTCCACCTCCATTCAAAGTGGAGGCAAAGATAGAAATTCAGCCTTATAATGGGGACATGATTGTTGAGAAGATAGACCATTGAATAGCTCAACTTGTGGTATATTTAATTTTGCATCAAATCAATGATTAAGCAATTGTGCTTTAACTTGGTTTGAAAGCTATGTTCATTCTTTGGTTGTTAAGAAGCTTCCTCCTATTTCTAAGTGGGGTGAATTTAAGAAGCTAATAAAGAAGCAATTATATCCTATTTTTTATGAGGAAGAGAGGTCCATGTATTGGTAATATATCAAGTAGAAGAAAGGCCAAAATATGCAAGAGTACCCCAGTGAATACCAGAAGAAGGTTTTCCAAATAGGCAAAGATGTAGTGGACCGAGACATTTTGATGAAATACATAAATGTAATTCCATAGCCACTTAAGGAGACTAGTTCTCTTGACTAAGTCGGTGAATGTAGATGAGGCTTGTTCTCAATCTCACTATATAGAGATGGACAAGAATAAGAGCGCATCTACCTCTCAACATGCTTGAAAAAACAATGTGACACCAATCAAAAGGAGAAAGGAAAAGGGAAAGGTAAGAATAATGCTACTTCCATTTCTAAGAAGTATACCAAAGTTAGTTGTGGTCATAGTGATGTTGACACTCATTCCAAGGATAAATCTTGGAAGCTCCACCTGAAATTACATCCCTTTAAGAATAAGAAGAATAAAAAGAAGGCCATGGATTCCCTCCAAGGAGAGGAAATATTTGTAGTGAAGAGGTGGATGAGACAATGTGTTGTACTTTTGTTTGTAGAGAGTTATTTTTAGGTAGTAATAATTTTTTTAAGAAAATGAACTTACTAGAATATTTTTCATAGAAAAATCCAAGTGAAGAAAAGAAAAGTGGATGCTATTTTTGATACTTGTTCTCAAGCTAATTTGATAAGTAAGGAGTTAGTTGATAAGATGAAGTTAGAGACTTATAATCATCCGAATCTATATTCATTGGGTTGGGTGAAGAAAGGTGTAGACATCATGGTTACTAAGCAATGCAAAATTACGTTTGGTATATATTAATAAAAATTTCATTGATGAAGCTATTTTGGATATCGTTCCTCTTGATGTGTGTAGTGTAGTGTTTGGAAGTCCATACTTCTATATCGGGGATGCTATCTTCATGAGAAGAGATAACTGATAATGATTGGTGAAGGATGGTAAGAGTGAAATCATTTCAGCCTTCGGAGAAGACTCAAATATATCTTTGGTAAGTGCCTTTGAAGCTAAGAAGCTTATTAATGCAAGTGGGAAATTTTCATTACTTATTTTGAAGGATATACAAGAAGAGGAATTTGTTACATATAAAACCACTTGTAGAATATTTACTAACAAAGAGTAGAAACAGATGAAAGAGTTGGTTCAACAATTGGAGAAGTCTTCCAAGAGCATACTGGGGCTTCCTCGGTTAGGCCAACTCGAGCATTAGATTAATAGTCTACATGATAGTCCGCTTGGACTTTGAATTATACATACATTCCTTGAAGAATGCCAATGAGGTAAAACAATAGTTACAGTCTTTGATTAAACAAGGTATAATCCATTCTAGCACTTCTCCATGTGGTTATCCTATTGTTTTAGTACCTAATAAATATGGTTCATGGAGGATGTGTGTTGATTATAGAGCACTAAATAAAATAACCATAAAAAATAGGTACCCTCTTCCTCGAATTGATGATTTGTTAGATCAATTACAACATGATAAATATTTTACTAAGATTGATTTGAAATCTAGGTATCACACATTTGAAATTAAAGAAAAGGAGATATGGAAAATAACACTCAAGATGAGGCAAGAGTTGTATGAATGGTTGGTCCTACCGTTTGGGCTATGCAATGCACCAACTACCTTCATGAGGTTGATGAATGAGGTAATGAGGCCACTTCTTAATTATTTTATCACGTGTACTGGATGACATTATGGTTTTTAACAAGAATTTTGAGGAGCATATTAACCACTTGCATTAAGTATTGCAAGTTTTAAAGGAGAAATGGATAGTGTTGAATGAGAAGAAATGTGAGTTTACTCAAAAATTTCTTGTCTTTTTGAGGCTTGTGGTTAGAGATGGAGAGTTGAGGATTTATCTGGTTAAGATAGAGGTCATTCAATTGGATTACACCATATAGTTTGACCGAGACCATGATTTTTGTTGGCGCAATTCAGTATTTGAGGAATTTCATCAGAAATTTTCTTCCATGTAGCAGTGCCTCTACATTATGTGACAAAATGTGGTAAGGTTTTTATTGGGGTAAGAAACAACATGATGCTTTTGATTCATTTAAATACAAGATTAATCATGATCTAATTTTGGCATTACCTAGCTTGCAACTTCCTTTCAAAGTAGAAACCGATGCTAATGACTATGCTATGGGAGCTATCCTTCTTCAAGGAGGTACGCCCGTATGTTATCATTTTGAATTGTTTCAGGGAGAAATTTTGAATTATTGTACATATGATAAGGAATTGTATGCTCTTGTGCAAGGTGTTCAAGAAATGGAAACATTATTTAATGGGTAAAGAAACTATCATACACACAGATCACCAACATCTTCAATATTTACATGTTCAAAATAAACATCAACATGTTAGACACTATAAATACATGGGTTTCTTGAAACAATTTCATTTGATTATAAAATATAAGAAAGGTGTGACTAACTAGTTAGCTGATATGTTATCTAGAACTCCTTTACTTTTAGCTATGGGAACTTTAACTCTTCTTGAGCCTTTCATATGTGAAGCATATCAGGAAGGTTATGAGAATGATCCAAATTTTGGAGAAATATTTTAGTAGAAACCTGTAAATGAGGATTTGCGCTTAGGGAGAATACTACTTCTAAGACGGGTTACTCAATAAGAACCAGAAACTTTATGTGGCTAAGGGGAAAGATTTGATTGATGAGGGAGGCACACACTTCTAAGGTAGTTGGTCACTTTGGTGTGACAAATATTGGTGTGCACTTATAGAGGTATCTTTATTGGCCAAACGTGTAAGCAAAAGTTTCCAAATTTATCAGTGGTTATGTTTTATGTAGTACAAACAAGCCTAGTAATAGAAATTTGGGTTTATATATGCCATTACCGGTTCCTTCCCGTCCATGAAAGAGCATCTCCTTGAATTTTTTAGGAGGTTTTCCTACTTCCAAGAAAGGGTAGGATTATTTTTTTGTAGTAGTGGGTCGATTCAAGTAAAATGTGTATTATCATTCCTTACAAGAAGACCATTAAATCCAATAATGCAGCTAAGTTTTTTTTTTCTAATATGTGGGTTCATTTTGGTTTGCCTAATCCTATTGTGTCAGACATGGACTCATGATTCATAGGAAAGTTTTGGTATACTTTGTGGGATAATATGGATAATAAGCTGAAAAGGTCTACTGATTTTTATCCACATACAAATGGGAAAACAAAATTGGTAAACCGTACCTTGGTTCAGCTCTTGAGAGTGTACAACAGGAAACATCCTAGGACTTAGGATGAGAATTTGTTGTATATTTAGCATTCTTATAACGGGGCAGTTCATGAAGCTCTACTAGTAAGACTTCTATTGAGACATGTCTTGGTTATTTTCCTAAGAGTGCATTTGATGTTGTTTTGAGACTACAATGCATAAAAAATGGGAAAGTGGATATGGAAGTCCAAAAATATGAGAATTTCATTGAGAAAATTTAGCAGATACACCTCCAGGTACATGAGAGGTTGAAAGAGTCACATGCCAAGTAAAAATAAAGGCATGATCAACATAGAATTGAGCATTATTTCCTTGTTGGTGACAAGGTATGGTTATACTTGAGCTCGAGAGAAAGGGTACAAGCTAAATCTATGAAATTCAAACCTCTTTGATATGGCCCATTTGAAATTCTGGAACAAGTGCATAAGAATGCATTTTTCTTGGATTTTCCTCCATATATAGGAATATATACAACTACAAATAATGAAAATTTACATCTCTTTGATCCCTTCATGTTGGATCAAGAAGAAGAGGGATTATTTCTACCATCTATTGAGGATATTGCTCTAGAAAGTTAGTTGGAATTGGAGAAAGATGTGGTATTGCAGTAGAAAGAGAGTACAACACATGAGGAGTGCAAGACAGGTGGTTGATTGGGTTGAAAGGTCAATTTCCTACCAAAGCCAAGTGGTATTCAGAGAAGATGTGGGGAATAAATTTTCTCACCTCATCAGTCCTTGAATATTTTAGGGACTTAAAAGCCTCAAATTAGGGAGGTATGATCCAAAAATGGATCTAGAAGTACCGAATTCTATGTATTCTCTTATTAATACTTGTAGTGCATACCCTCAATATGTTCATTGTTCTCAAAATGGCTAAGTTAGGTGATGGTGATATTGACACCTTCAAATGATGGAAAAGGCCATTATTTTTCATTCGTGTGATAATTCTATGATAGTCACGGAACCATTGTGATGGTTACGGAAATGACGCTCTTTATAGAGTAGTGGTTGTATAACCATCATGGTAGTTACAAGACCACCGCTTGCAGGTACCATACATTGGGCAACCATGGTGGAGGTGCAAGCACCGCCTGTGGGCATTGGCGTGTGTAACCACCCCAATGGTCCTGTAACCACCACTCTATGACAATGATGACTTTGCACCTGATAATGCCAAATTGAGGGAACGTAATAGTTGCAAATGTATGGGCTTGCTAATCTATTTGTTTCACCTTTCCATTCATCCTTGGGTAGAGAAACTATAAATACAAGTGATTTGGAGTGAATTCAAGTGTGAGCAAAGGAAAAAGTTGGAAGCTGTTCTTGTTTTGTTCATAGAAATTTTAGTCCTTTCTGTGTGGAAGATTGTAAGCAAGTAATACAAGTAGTAGGATCTTGAATACTTCTTGAAGGTCATATTTTGATAATAAAAATTGTATTGTACTAGAGATTCACATCTTTTGAAGGGAAGAAATTGCTTACCCAGTGGAGTTTATCCCACATCCGGTTTCTCCAGGATAAAAATATTGTCTCGTCTTTCCCCTCTCAATTTTTACTATATTGTGATTGTTTCTTGCATAATATATTGTCCTAATAAGAACTCTAGCAACTTATCATTGATTATCATTGGAATATGATACATGTATTGTTTAAAAGAGGTAGTTTACAGATCAAAAAGCTTGTAAATTGTGGACTATAACAAGCATTTGACAAGGGGGATACCGTGAAGCATAAAAATTTCAAGGTGATTTTTTTCAAAATGATAGCAAAATTTTGACACAACAACAACTAGAATTTTTGTTTTTGCTATTTTTTAATTTTTTCTGTAAAATTTGGTATTTGGGCTAGGATTTGTTGTTTTGATTGTTTTTAATATATGTTTTTGTTATTTTTAATCTACGAACTATGCAAAAAAATGTAAAAATTCAATAAAAATAATGGACATACCTATCTTCTTATGTCCTTGTAGTCTTCCTCGTCTTCCACCCCCTCATTATATAGGTGTTCTCTTCTCTTCTCTCTTTAATGTTATTTTTCCTCTTCAAAGGTTATGCGTAGTTATTTTCTCCATACCCTTCTTCCTCCATGTTCTTCTTCTTCCACACATAATTTTTTTCCTCTTTCCTTTCCTCCTTTTCCTATTTTACCTCCTATACATTTAACCCTTGTCATTAGTTTTGTGGATGTCTCTTTTTACATTTTGGAAAAGCATTATGACTTAGTAATAATGAAAGTGACATGAATGGGACAAACCTTTTTATTTTTTTATGTTAGGGATTATCGTGTCAAAAATATCATGCAATTGTGACACTAATAGTGTCACTTTTGTGCCACATTTGCATCTTTTTGCATCAAAAATGAAAAAAAGATAAAGCACAAATTGACACATTTTTTACACACTATGTAGTAGTGATATTTTCATGTTAGAATAGATGAAATGCACTTATGCCAAGGGAAAAAAGTGAACAAGATAACTCAACAAGGACAATTTCACAAACTTTCACATTTTTGCATCCATTTTGCAGAAAATGTGGAACACAATAATAATGAAGTGTATCAAATGGTCTAATTATTAGCGCAGTTTAGGTTGTAAGGAAAAGTCAGAGATAGTTTTTCCATTGCTAATTTTTGACAAAACACATGTTTATCGTATATATTAGATACATGGTTTGTCAAAATAACATGTATTTATAATATGTGTTAAATCCATGTTTCATCAAAAATATGTATGCTTCATAAAAATCAAATTGAATATTATTATTTGAATTAAAAACTAGTATCTTCAAGCCATTGGAATAGGCCTCTATAATAGAAGCATAGTGTATAATGAAGCAATTTCATTTGAAAGAAACTACACAAGATTTGTGAAAAAAATGTATTGAACACATCATAACCTTATTTTCATTGTTTGGTATACTATAGGGTTAGTATTTTATAACTATCCTTATGATCTTTACACTATTTTTCAATATAAACCAAAAAAATGCATTAGTGCATTGCTAATAAAAATGGATCGAAACATGGATGATTTTTTTGGTTGTCTTTTTTTAATTTTTTTAGTTTCTATTTGCATACATATACATTATCTTCCTAATTTTGAGGCTATTTCTTGGAATATGTTTATCTTATTGGTTTTTTTGAGTTACACATTGTCAAAACATGGAGATGATTTGAGACCAGTTAGAGAGTTCTATAATTTTTTCATATTGAATTACAAGAAGCACATTTATTTTTTGGATTATGGTAAAAGTGAGGGTTTTGGTAGGACCCACATCCTTGTTACAAAATGCCCTTATCGGCCAGATATACTTTGATATGACATAATAGTAGCTAGTCTATTGATAAAAAGTTAACAAAAATACCACACCTCGGGCTATATAGGTATATTATTTTTAAGTTCATTAATAACCTCCTTCACAACAGAGTCCTTAGTTTTGCTAACAAAAGTTTCAGCAACATTTAACAAATCCTTACAACTATTATGAAGATGGAGCCAGGTGGTGTCCGTAGTGATTTTCCAATTCCTAATGACATTGAAAACAATGGTAATATTACCAAGGATGCCATGAATGAGTTCCACAAAACTTTCACACACTTGTCGGCATCAAAGCACTAGGTTCCAAATCAACTTCCGGGTTGGCACATCCTCAAGCATAGTCCTCAACGACTTCTTTCTCAAAGAACCTCATCGGCAATTTCCTTAGTGACGTCCTCAGTGACATCCTCCTCTACATAGCCTTCTTCTTACTTAGCAGACTTCCTCTACTTCAAAACTAGTATCCTCTTCCATCTCCTTAGAAACATCCAATTTCTCCCAGAGCGAGAGATAATTGGGGAATCGTGTCGATCGAGAAAAATCTTAGGAATTGGGTCAAATTTAACAATATCTGAAGCATCCAAATAAGGAGGAACACCACTTCCAAAAACAAGAGTGGGGGAGACAAGAGAGAAATGGGAATCGGCCGCCGGTGGTGGAATAATCTAAGAGTGAGGTAGGGAGCGAGTAGGGGGAGAAGAGGCAACAACACAGAGATCAGTAATTTCCACTTATTGATCGGAGGAAGGTGGGTGATTCAGGTGGTGACGGAGGTTGCTAGTGACGAGGAGGGGAAGAGGCGGAGGAGGGGGAAAATGGCAAGCCGAGCCAATGACAGTGGGAAAGTGATTTAGGGCACAGGCATCCACAACATGCTTAAAGAGAAGATAAATAAGACCTTGGTGAAGTAAATTACCTTCACCTGCTCTTGCCTTTTGTATGGATAAAACTAGAGACTGGTAAAGGAAATTAGCAAGATTAACCTTACCCCCATTATGAAAGTGAGCCAAGATAAAGAGTTGGGGCCCATAAACTAGTTTGTATATGCCCTCCAAAGTAATGTACCTCATTATCTATTCAGCTATGTGATCCCAGGGATCCTTCAGAGAATTTATTTCATAACTCGACTTATAAATGTAAACTTTCTCTTTCCTTTTCACCAAAAAATCTGCCATTTCAGCTTTTAGAGACCTCTTAAAATAAATATCCCCTTCGTTGGGAAGCCCAGTCACTTTGGCAATGCTCTCCACCGAAATTACAAACTTCATTTTTCCCACATGAACATTGCCTTGCTTCAGGAGGAAAAAAAACTACTAGAAACCACCACAGAGTGCCCTGAGAGTCTTTCTATGAAAGTCGCCACCCCTTTTTCCACCAAAATCTTCCAGACGGCTTCATCTTGTTTAAGATCATCACAGTTAGTGGGCTCAAGTTGAACCAGGAAACCCCACATGTTTTCCAGAATCAAGAAACAAAGATAACAACTAGCACAAAGGGTATGAAATGAAGTTATAATGCGGGTATAAATAAACAGACCCAAATCTCTATTGACACGTTCCCACAAGAGAAAAGACTGCTTACAAGTATTTTTAAAAATATGCATTAATGATTCAAATTTTACTTTCTCGTTTTCCTAAGCGCGACAAAGGTAATGAAAAAAAAGCTTTCCAATCATCATAAATGTGATCATCACCGGCGGTGAGGGAAACATATGGCCAAAGGTCACTTGAATCCAGTGGCTCATGATCTTTGACGCCAATAGATTTCTTCCTCACCAAAGTGTTGTGATAGTCACTAAGTAGGGAAAGTTCCTTATGATGAAGCTGAGGGAATCTCCCTTTTGAATCAATCTCCTCATAAATAACAAAAACTTTAGAGATAACATCTCCTTTCTTCTACGGATAACCCCAAAAACCCGAGTTTTCCAAATTTTCAGCTTATTCTTGACATAGCTAAGCTTCTTTGTGAATCTATACATAGTTGTGCCCTGAATATCCATCTGCCACCAGTCCTTGATAAGAGCTTCTAATTGATGATTTTGTAACCAAGCTAGTTCAAAACGAAAGGGAGGATGTTTTGAGTTTTGAGCTTGTGAGGCGGTAAGAAGCAAAGGGCAATGATCAGAGGCTATCTTAGGCAAAGCCAGCAAATAGAAATCATTATAGTGAGCCATCCAATCCATAGAAATAAGGAATCTATCCAATTTACATTGAATGTGATTGTTTCCCAGCCTTCTGTTAGACCAAGTATAATTGGCTCCATGTAGATCAACATCAAAAAATTCCCCCATTCTGATAAAGTCAACAAGAGCTTTTGTGCTAGAAGTGCTGATCGTTGGTTCCACCTTGCTTCTTAGAGAGGTATAAAGGAGTATTAAAATCTCCAGCTATCAGCCAGGGAAGATGCTTGCAGGTATAACAAAAATCCAGCAAGTCAGCCCAAATTTTTTCTCTCTGAGACTCAGTGTTAGGTGCATATATATTAACAACAATCTAACCCAAATTAGACCCAATTTCTTGGAAGAACATTCCTAAGAAATGGGGGGATTTGATGATACATTCCCAAAGAGAATCTTCGGATTCCAAAAAGTGCATAAACCACCAACATTACCAGCCAACTCCTAGGAAACCACAGAGGCATTGGGCCAAAGCTTATTAAGAATATTCTCCTCTTTCAATTTGGTTTCTTGAAGCATCAAAATATATGTAAAGTGTTTAAGTCTAAAATCTTTAAGGATCCTTTTTTTCCGTGGAGCGTTCAGTCCCCGAAGATTCCAAGAGAAAATATTCATTTCTTTGTTTTTAGATTACCTCCACTTGGGATGGCAAGGAGTCTCTGTGTTCCTTGAGTTGTATTGAGAAATGCTTCCTCCTAGAGCTTTGCTTGATTTTGAGTCTCCCTTTGGTTTTCTTAGTGCCCACATCAATCTTTGCCTTAGTGTTGTTTCTGGTATTCTTAGTGGGACTACTATCAACAGATAATGAAGCAAAAGGAGAGATGTTGACGTTCTCATGAAGATGGGAGTGAGCAATGATAGTTACAATAGACCAAGATGAAGGAAGATGATGAAGGACATGCTCAAAAAATCACAAAGAGACGGTGAGGAAGGAGGCAAAAGGGGAGGAGCCAAAAGAGGAAAGGTGAGAGGAAGATCGAATGAGGGGAGGAATCCGAGAAGAGGAGAAGAGGGAGAAGGAAGAGTAGAATAAGGGAGGGAAGGAGAAGAAAAATAAGGGGAGGAGGTAGAGAGGAGTGAAGTAGAGAAAACAAGTGCAACAAGGAGGAAACCACTAATGGGGAAGAGGAAGTAGGAGGGGGCGGGGCGGAGATAGTTGGAGCCATCGAAGGAGACGTAAAAGGAAGGGTAAGCGAGGTCGAAGTAGAAGGGAGAACAATATCCTCCAAAAGAACATCAAAAGGATTAGAAGTAATAACAACATTAGAGTTTTTGGGAATGTACTTTCCTTTGTTCAATGGGGATCGAGCTCTTTCTTTGAAAGATTGGGCTAGCTTAGTTGGGCAAGCCATCGCTTGATGTCCAATGATTTTGCGATTGAGAAAGCTTGAGGAATATATTCATATTCAATGGGCTGAACCCAAGTTCCCAGCTCAGATTGTAAATCAATATAGGATGACAGGGGCGAGCTTATGTTAGAATTGACACATAATCTAGCATGAATGAACTGGAGCCCACCTTGGTAGCTTGATCAACAGCTATTAGGGTACCAATGGATCTGGTGATGCCTTTAATGACTGTAGAGTGCCAAAAATCTAAGGGAGGTCAAGAAGAAAACCTAGACCGGAACTCCGAGTCATTGTTTTAGTCTTAGCATTGAACCTAGGTGTCCAACGACAGATATAGAAGCCTCTCCTTCCAAAAAACCAAGGTCCACCAGAAGAGCCTGAGAAAAGTCTTCTTTGTGAGAGAAAGTGAACAACATGAACCCATTGGAAAGAGCAACAATATCTACTGGACCACAGGGGGCCCATTTAATACGTACCCATTTGCGTATCTCCTCCAAAGGTGGTTTGGGACCCATCAAATTTTCTATCGAATAGCCTTGATTACAGTAGAAGCTTGCGTCGATACGATGATCGAAGTAGGTATTTGAAGAGATAAAGTCCCATCAATGCTCTGAGGTTGGATTTTTCCAAGTTCTACAGGTTTTGAAGAGCCAACAGCTACGTCCTTCCAGGAGCCGATAGAGGCGTAATGCAGAGTCGGGAGGGGGTCGAGTGCTGGACCAGACGGATCCACCATCGAAGTAGGGCAGTCAAAATAGAAATTCAAAAATATGCAGAGAACACGAAGCACATCTATTGGGGTTATGTATTTCTCCAAAATTTCTAATCAGAACATCTTACCATGGAGAGGACTACACTATGGAATTGGAGAAATACATAATCCCATATGATGTTTTCTTGTCATCGAAGCATGTCAATATGTTCCATGCAAATATAGTAAAGTCTCTTGTAAGTTTTTGTCCCTACTTATCACTTATGATTCCAATTTTGTTGAAATACATCTAGTGTTTGATCAAATTCTAGTTTCTTCACTAACTATTCCATTGATGTTTTATTATTTTTTGTAGTTTGAAGCCTTAATCCAAACATGTTAAGAATTATGAATTTGATCAATATGTTTTGGATGATCATATGCAACTAAATCCTTAGATTATTGTACATGGTTAATGGTAATAATAGTTGTATTGTTCACTACATAACTCCATTGATTCACGTCTTCCAAGAATTGTTTTTGGTCAACGTATAACTATAATACAGTTCATGAATGAAGATAGGTTGATTTATGCCTTACCTATGAAGAAAATTGACAAACAAGTTTAGAAAAGCTGATAGAAAACCAAATTTCATAACATATTATGGTATATGTAAAATGCAATCCACTTCCAAGGCCATCCAAATGAATGCATTGCACCATGATACCACAATGATAAAAATGGTGTGAAAATAAATGAATGAACATATTAAACCAATATACATTTGGGTAAATATTAATAATGAATACCTGCAATATCTCGCATTACTATCTTAATAACTCCATTAACCTACAACTCCATTAACCCTCATCTCCCAAGAAAACATTTTTGAAAGGTTTTGAGAATAAAAATCCATGTACATGAAAAACAAACACAAAAACTAATGTTCCTATGCTTTGCTTTATATCGTTCACACTCTTTTAACTATGTTTAAGTTCTAATATCTTTGTATGGCAATTTTTTAATAATATAAAATTTATGTGATGATATTCCACACAAATGTTCCTCGCTTAGAGAACATTGTCCTGTTATTTTGTTTTTTCATTGTTAAAATTCATACTTTATGTCGGGGTATTTTTCTAAGCTATTTTTTTCAAAACTAACAATTCTAAAATGTGCATTTAGAAGAATGTGCATCTATCTTGTTATACTAATACTCCTATGGTTTAGGTTTGTATTCATCATTATTTCATTTTAAATTACAAACGTGTTCATGTTGTTGATAATTGTAATGCATTTGATTATATGTTTTTGTTTGAAAGTATCAAATAATCGACTCGATTATGAAACCTTAAATGTATCCTTGGCAGCATTCTATTACATTTTCGAGATCTTTTGCAAGTAATTATGAAATTTCTTCATTTTAACCATTTTGGAATTTACAAAATGAATTTATTCAAATAGAATTAATAGATTCAAAAGAATATTCACTTGTTTTCTTTAAACTAAAATTTTTCAGCTATTTTTAGATTTTTAGGTAAAGTTGTAATTTCTTTTCATAAAATAGAGCTATATAATTTTAAAATAAAATATTTTAGACTATTTACAAAAAAGGTAGTATGGAAGCACGCTGCAAAACCATCATACTAGGCTAACATGTAGCTTACGGATAAAGTCTAAATAAATACTAGACTAAACAAAGTTTACTCTTTGTTTTTAAAAAAGGAAAATTTAGTAGTAGGAAAGATACTCGTAGGGGGTGAATCCTTATTGTTTGAATTGTTATATGGAAAGTGGAATCCACAATTTTTTTTAGCTTTACATTTTTAATAAGATAGTGTATATTACTTAAAATAAAATATTTTAGACTATTTACAAAAAAGGTAGTATAGAAGCTTGCCACGAAACTATCACACAAAGTTAAATAAAACATAGACTAACAAAGTAAGAACAAATACAACCTCATGCAAAAAAATTAAGTAAATGTGAAAGAAAGACCCCATTGAGAGGTAGATCCTTAACATCCGAATTGTTACTTAAAAATGAAATTTTCAATAAAATACTATTATATTAGTTAAAAATAAAATATTTAAATTAATTACAAAAAGAACGGTGTAAAAACAAGCTACAAATTTGTCACACTAAATCAACTAACAATGATTTAGGAACAAAGTCTAAATTAAACATACACTAAACAAAATAAAAACTAATACAACATAAAAAAAATAACAAATATATTTGTAATCACCAAAGTAAAAATCAATCTCCTAAAAATATACGCTACCAATTAATATTTTTATTTTTATATTTACCTTCCATAATTAAAGGAGTATATTTGTAATGGACATATATTTCTAATTCTACTTGTTTGTTAGTTTTGAAACCACTTTCTATTTTATTTTATGTATGAAAATATTTTAAAAGGCATTTTAGAATCTCATAATTTAGTCTTTTAATTAGTTGGGAAATAATAATTATTTCAAAAAGTTCATTTTATTCATAAATTTGATTTTTATATATTGTAAAAAAAAAACCCCATTTGAAAACAATTTAATTTACTTAGTCACTTCGACACTTTTTTATACAATTATCATCAGTTTTTGGATTTTGTACTTTCCTAAACAACATTTAACTTCCATATTAAGCAATCACACATTTTATTATTTTTGTGACTTTGATATTAAGCCCTAATTGATTCACATTTATGAAATAAGAGTAAGAGCAACCCATAAACATACAATTCACACAAGTAGAATGCAAGAGTTAAAGCAACCCATATTATTCACCATACATGATGATGAGCAAGTGTATTCTAGTGCAATACACACACTTGAATTTTGAATAAAAAAATAAAAGAAATCCAATCTCATTTTGAACTTGATGTCTTAATAATAAATACCCAATGCAGACCAAAACTAAGACTCTATTTGGGCTGATCCTAAACATCACCCGTGACAACATTCGATGGATTTGATGGCAAACACACAGAAAGAACAAATAAAAATGGGATTTAAGGAATCTTGAAGGTTAGCAAAAATAATGGCAAACACACAGAGAAGATCAAAAATAATGGGACAACATTTGATAGAGTCGATGGCTATGATGACTTCAATTGACTAAGGCACAATGTCGTCTAATTTTCCCAAAGAAGACTTTGTCTTGCAAGAGCATATAGGGCTTCCCAGTTAGGCCAATTGAGCATGACATAAATTTGCTACATGATAGTCCGCTTCCAGACTTTGAATTATACATACATTCCTTGAAGGATGCCAATGAGGTAAAATAATAGTTATAGTCTTTGATTAAACAAGGTATAATCCATCCTAACACTTCTCCATGTGGTTATCCTATTGTTTTAGTACCTAATAAATATGGTTCATGGAGGATGTGTGTTGATTATAGAGCACTAAATAAAATAACCATAAAAAATAGATACCCTGTTCCTCGAATTGATGATTTCTTATATCAATTACAACATGATAAATATTTTACTAAGCTTGATTTGAAATCTAGGTATCACCAATTTCAGATTAAGGAAGAGGAGATATGGAAAATAACACTCAAGATGAGGAAAGAGTTGTATGAATGGTTGGTCCTACCATTTGGGCTATGCGAATGCACCGACTACCTTCATGAGGTTGGTGAATGAGGTAATGATGCCACTTCTTAATTATTTTATCATTGTGTACTTGGATAACATTTTGGTTTTTAACAAGACTTTTGAGGAGCATATTAACCACTTGTATCAAGTTTTGCAAGTTTTTAAGGAGAACTGGATAGTATTGAATGAGAAGAAATACGTGTCTACTCAAAAGTTTCTTTTCTTTTGAGGCATGTGGTTAGAGATGGAGAGTTGAGGATTTATCTGGTTAAGATAGAGGTCATTTTGAATTGGACTACACCATCTAGTTTGACCAAGACCATGATTTTTGTTGGTGCAGTTCAGTATTTGAGGAAGTTCATCAAGAAATTCTCTTCCATGTAGCTTGATGCCTCTACATTATGTGACAATAGGTGGTAAGGTTTTTAATTGGGGTAAGAAACAACATAATGCTTTTGATTCATTTAAATACAAGATTAGTCATGCTCTAATTTTGGCATTACCTAACTTGCAACTTCCTTTCAAAGTAGAAACCGATGCTAATGACTATGCTATGGGAGCTATCCTACTTCAAGGAGGTAGGCCCGTATGTTATCATTTTGAATTGTTTCAGGGAGAAATTTTAAATTATTGTACATATGATAAGGAATTGTATGCTCTTGTGCAGTGGTCAAGAAATGGAAACATTATTTAATGGGTAAAGAAACTATCATACACACAGATCACCAACATCTTCAATATTTACAGGCTCAAAATAAACATCAACATGTTAGATACTATAAATGGATGGGTTTCTTGCAACAATTTCATTTGATTATAAAATATAAGAAAGGTGTGAGTAACCAGTTAGTTGATACGTTATCTAGAACTCCTTTACTTTTAGTTATGGGAACTTTGACTCTTCTTGAGCCTTTCATTTGTGAAGCGTATCAGGAAGGTTATGAGTAGGATCCAAATTTTTGAGAAATATTTTAGTAGAAACACCTGTAAATGATGGATTTGCACTTAGGGAGAATACTACTTATAGGACGGGTTACTCAATAAGAACCAAAAACTTTATGTGGCTAAGGGGAAAGATTTCAGTTGATGAGGGAAGCACACACTTCTAAGGTAGTTGGTCACTTTGGTGTGACAAATATTGTTGCACACTTATAAAGGTATGTTTATTGGCCAAATATGTAAGCAAAAGTTGCCAAATTTATCAGGGGTTATGTTTTATGTAGTACAAACAAGCCTAGTAATAGAAATTTGGGTTTATATATGCCATTACGGTTCCTTCCCATCCACAAAAGAGCATCTCCATGGATTTTGTGGGAGGTTTTCCTACTTCCAAGAAAGGGTAGGGTTATTTTTTTGTAGTAGTGGGTCGATTTAGTAAAATGTGTATTCTCATTCCTTACAAGAAGACCATTAAATCCAATAATGCAGCTAAGTTGTTTTTTTCTAATATGTGGGTTCATTTTGGTTTTCCTAATTCTATTGTGTCAGACATGGACTCATGATTCATAGGAAATTTTTGGTCTACTTTGTGGGATAATATGGATAATAAGTTGAAAAGGTCTACCGATTTTTATCAACATACAAATGGGAAAAAAAAGTGGTAAACCATACCTTGGTTCAACTCTTGAGAGGGTACAACAGGAAACATCCTAGGAGTTGGGATGAGAATTTGGTGTATATTTAGCATTCTTATAACGGGGCAATTCATGAAGCTCTACTAGTAAGACTTCTATTGAGACATGTCTTGGCTATTTTCCTAAGAGTGCATTTGATGTTGTTTTGAGACTACAATGCGAGAAAACATGGGAAAGTGGATATGGAAGTCAAAAATATGAGAATTTCATTGAGAAAATTTAGTAGATACATCTCCAGTACATGAGAGGTTGAAAGAGTCACATGCCAAGTACAAAGAAAGGCATGATCAACATAGAACTGAGCATTATTTCCTTGTTGGTGAAAAGGTATGGTTGTACTTGAGCAGAGAAAGGCTACAAGGTAAATCTAAGAAACTCAAACCTCTTTGATATGGCCCATTTGAAATTATGGAACAAGTGCGTAAGAATGCATTTCGATTGGATTTTCCTCCATATATAAGAATATATACAACTATGAATAATGAAAATTTACATCTCTTTGAGCCCTCCATGTTGGATCAAGAAGAAGAGGGATTATTTCTACCATCTATTGAGGATATTGCTTCAGATAGTCAGTTGGAATTGGAGAAAGATGTGGTATTGCATCGGAAAGAGAGTACAACATAGCGGGGAGTGCAAGACAGGTGGTTGATTGGTTTGAAAGGTCAATTTCCTACCAAGGCCAAGTGGTATTCTAGAGAAGATGCGGGAATAAATTTTCTCACCTCATCAGTCCTTAAAGATTTTAGGGACTTAAAAGCCTCAAATTGGGGAGGTATGATCCAAAAATGGATCTAGAAGTACCCAATTCTATGTATTCTCTTATTAATACTTGCAGTGCATACCCTCAATATGTTCATTGTTCTGGAAATGGCTAAGTCAGGCTGATGGTGATATTGACACCTTCAAATGATTGGAAAGGCCATTATTTTTCTATTATGTGTGATAATTCTACGACAATCACGGAACCATTGTGACGGTTACGGAAACGACGCTCTTTATAGAGTATTGGTTGTATAACCATCATGGTAGTTATGGGACCACCGCCCTGCAGTACCAAAGGTTGGGCAACCATGGTGGAGGTTGTGAGACAACTACACCGTGAGCATTGGCGGTATTGCAACCACCCCGATGGTCCCGCAACCGCCACTCTATAGACAACGATGACTTTGCACCTAATAATGCCAAATTGAGGGAACGTAATAGTTGCAAATGTCCTGGGCTTGCTAATCTATTTGTTTCAACTTTCCATTCATCCTTGGATAGAGAAACTATAAATACAAGTGATTTGGAGTGAATTCAAGTGTGAGAAAAGGAAGAAGTTGGAGCTGTTCTTATTTTGTTCATAGAAAGTTTAGTCCTTTCTTGTAGAAGATTGTAAGCAAGTAATACAAGTAGTAGGATCTTGAATACTTCTTGAAGGTCTTATTTTGATAATAAAATTGTATTGTACTAGAGATCCACATACGAAGGGAAGAAATTGCTTACCCAGTTGGAGTTTTTCCCACATTTGGTTTCTCTAGGATAAAAATATTGTCTCCTTGTCTTTCATCTCTAAATTTTAGTATATTGTGAATGTTTCTTGTATAATATATTGTCCTAATAAGAACTCTAGCAATTTATCATTGATTATCACTAGAATATGATCCATGTATTGTTTAAAAGAGGTAGTTTATAGATCAACAAGCTTGTAAATTGTGGACTAGAACAAGCATTTGACAAGGGGATACCATGAAGCGAGAAAAATGTCAAGGTGATTTTTTCAAAATGATAGCAAAATTTTGACACGACAACAACTAGAATTTTTGTTTTTGCTATTTTTAATATAAGATTTTTTAATTTTTCAGTAAAATTTGGTATTTGGGCTAGGGTTTGTTGTTTTTATTGTTTTTAATATATGTTTTTGTTATTTTTTAATCTCTGAACTATGTAAAAAAAATGTAAAAAATTCAATAAAAATAATGGACATACCTATCTTCTTATCTCCTTGTAGTCTTCCTCGTCTTCGACCCCCTCATTATATAATGGACATCCTCCTCTACATAGCCTTCTTCTTCCTTAGCAGCTTCCTCTACTTCAAAACCAGAATCCTCTTCCATCTCCTCAAAAACATCCAATTTTCCTCGAGCCGAGAGATAATCGGGGAATCGGGGTGGCAGTAGTCGGCCCGAGAAAAATCTCAGGAATTTGGTCAAATTTAACAGTATCTGAAGCATCCAAATCAGGAGGAACATCACTTCCTGAAACAAGAGCGGGGGAGACAAGAGAGGAATGGGAATCAGCCACCATGGTGGAATAATCTAAGAGCCGAGGCAGAGAGCGAGTAGGGGAGAAGAGGCAAAATCACGAGAGATCGGTAATTTCCACTTGCGATCGGAGGAAGGTGGGGATTCGGTGGCGATGGAGATTACGAGTGACAGGGAGGGGAAGAGGCGAGAGGAGGGGGTGGCGAGCTAAGACAATGAGAGTTGGAAAGTGATTTAGGGCACGGGCATCCATATCATGCTTAAAGAGAAGATGCATAAGACCTTGGTGACGTAAACTATCTTCATTTGCTCTTACCTTTTGTATAAATAAAACTATAGATTGGTAAAGGAAATTAGCAAGATTAACCTTACCCCCATTACAAAAGTGAGCCAAGATAAAGAGTTGGGGCCCATAAACCAATTTGTATATGCCCTCCAAAGTAATGTACCTCATAATATGTTCAGCTACGCGATCCCAAGGCTCCTTCAAAGAGGTTATTTCATAGCCCGACTTATAAATGTAAACTTTCTCTTTCCTTTTCACCAAAAAATCTGCCATTTTAGCGTTTAGAGACCTCTTAAAATAAATATCCCCTTCATTGGGAAGCCCAGTCACTTTGGCAATGCTCTCCACTAAAATTACAAACTTCGTTTTTCCCACACGAACATTGCCTTGCTTTAGGAGGACAAAACACTGCTAGAAACCACCACAGAGTGCCCTGAGAGTCTTTCTATGAAATTCGCCATCCCCTTTTCCACCAGAATCTTCCAGATGACTTCATCTTGTTTAAGATCATTGCAGTTAGTGGGATCAAGTTGAACCAGGACACCCCCCATGTTTTCTAGAATAGAGAAACAAAGATAACAACTAGCACAAAGGGTATGAAATGAAGTTCTTATGCGGGTATAAATAAACAAACCCAAATCTCTATTGACACGTGCCCACAAGAGAAAAGAATGCTTGCAATCATTTTTAAAAATATGCATTAATGATTCAAATTTTACTTTCTCGGTTTCCCACGCGATGGAGGTAATCAAAAAATAAATTTTCCAATCATTAGAAATGTGATCATCACCGGCGGTGAGGGAAACATATGGCCAAAGGATGTTAAAGCTAGGTGGCTCGTGATCTTTAATGCCAATAGATTTCTTCCTCAGCCAAAGTGTTGTGAGTCACTAAGTAGGGAAAGTTCCTTATGATGAAGCTAAGGGGATATCCCTTTTGAATCAATCTCCTCATAAATAACAACAAGCTTTAGAGATAACATCTCCTTTCTTCTACGGATAACCCCAAAAACCTGATTTTTCCAAAATTTCAGCTTATTCTTGACATATCTATTCTTCTTTGTGAATCTATACATAGTCGTGCCATAAATATCTATCTGCCACCAGTCCTTGATAAGAGATTCTAATTGATGATTTTATAACCAAGCCAGTTCAAAATGAAAGGGAGGATGTTTCAAGTTTTGAGCTTGTGAGGCGGTAAGAAGCAAAGGGAAATGATTAGAGGCTATCTTGGGCAAGGTCAACAAATAGAAATCATTATAGTGAGCCATCCAATCCATAGAAACAAGGAATCTGTCCAATGTACATTAAATGTGATTGTTTCCCAGCCTCCTGTTAGACAGAGTATAATTGGCTCCATGCAAATCAACATCAAAAAATTCCCCCATTATGATGAATTCAACAAGAGATTTTGTGCTAGAAGTGCTGATGATGGTTCCACCTTGCTTCTCAGAGAGGTATAAAGGATCATTAAAATCTCCAGCTATCAGCCATGGAAGATGCTTGAAGGTATAACAAAAATCCAAAAGGTTAGGCGAAAGTGTCTCTCTCTGAGACTCAGTGTTAGGTGCATATATATTAACAACAATCCAACCCAAATTGGACCCAATTTCTTGGAAGAACATTCCTAAGAAATGTGGGGATTTGATGATATATTCCCGAAGAGAATATTCGGATTGCAAAAAGTGCATAAACCACCAACATTACTAGCCAACTCCTAGGAAACCATAGAGGCATTGGGCCAAATCTTATTAAGCATATTCTCCTCTTTCAATTTGGTTTCTTGAAGCATCAAAATATCTGGAAAGTGTTTGAGTCTAAAATCTTTAAGGATCCTTTTTTTCCGAGGAGCGTTCAATCCCCGAACATTCCAAGAGAAAATATTCATTTCTTTGTTTTTGGCTTACCTCCACTTGGGATGGCAAGGAGTCCCTGTGTTCCTTGAGCTATATTGAGAAATGCTTCCTCCTAAATCTTTGCTTGATTTGTGAGTCTCCCTTTGGTTTTCTTAGTGCCCACATCAATATTTTCCTTATTATTGTTTTTGGTATTCTTAGTGGGACTACTATCAACAGATAATGAAGCATAAGGAGAGATCTTGACGTAATCATGAAGATGGGAGTGAGCAATGACGATTCAACAGACCAAGCATAAGGAAGACGATGAAGGAAATGCTCCAAAAAATCACAAAGAGAAGGTGAGGAAGGAGGAGAGGAGGTAGAAGGGGAGGAGCCAAAAAGAGGAAAGGTGAGAGGAAGATTGAAGGAGGGGGAGGAAGTTGGAAGAGGAGAAGAGGGAGAAGGAAGAGAAGAATAAGGGAGGGAAGGAGTGGAAAAATAAGGGGAGGAGGAAGAGGGGAGTGAAGTAGAGAAAATAGGTAGTAAGGAGGAAACCACCAACGGGGAAGAGGAAGCAGGAGGGGGTGGGGCGGAGATAGCTGGAGCCATCAAAGGAGATGTAAAAAGAAGGGGAAGTGAGGTGAAGCAAAAGGGATAACAATATCCTCGAAAGAACATCAAAAGGATTAGAAGTACTAACAACATTAGAGTTTTTGGGAATGTACTTGCCTTTGTTCAATGGGGACCGAGCTCTTTCTTTGGAAGATTGGGTTGGTTTGGTTGGGCAAGCCATCGCCCAATGTCTAATGATTTTTAGTTGGAGAAAGCTTGAGGAATATATTCGTATTCAATGGGTTGAACCCAATTTCCCAGCTCATTGTAAATCAATATGGGGACGACGAGGGTGAGCTTATGTAAGCATTGACACATAACTCGGGATGAATAAAATTGGAGCTGCCTTGGTAGCTTGATCAACAGCTATTAGGTTACCAATGGATCTGACGATGCCTTCAATGACTGTAGAGTGCCAAAAATCTAAGGGGAGGTCAAGAAGACAAACCCAGACTAGAGCTTGAGTCATTGTTTCAGTCTTAGCATTAAACCTGGGTGTCCAGTGATAGATATAGAAGCCTCTCCTTCCAAAAAACCAAGGTGCACCCAGAATATCCTGAGAAAATCATTCTTTGTGAGAGAAAGTGAACATGAACCCATTGGAAAGAGCAACAATATCTAGTGGACCACATGGGGCCCATTTAATACGTACCCATTTACGTATCTCCTTAAAAAGTGGTTTGGGACCCATCAAATTTTCTATAGGCGCATAATTACGTGCAGAAGCTTGCATTGCTACAGTGATCGAGGTAGGTATTTGAAGAGATAAAGTCCCATCAATGCTATGAGGTTGGATTTTTCCAAGTTCCACAGGTTTTGAAGAGTCAGCAGCACGTCCTTCCAGGAGAGCCGATAGAGACATCGGCAGAGTCCGGAGGGGGTCAAGCGTTGGACCGAGATGGATCCGCCATCGAAGCAGGAGGCGATCCACAATAGAAATTAAAAAATATGCAGAGCACACTTGAAGCACATCAATTAGGGTTATGTATTTCTCCAAAATTTCTAATCGAAGCCATCTTACCATGGAGAGGACTACATTATGGAATTGGAGAAAGACATGATCCCATATGATGTTTTCTTGTCACTAGAAGCATGTCGGTATGTTCCATGCAAATATAGTAAAGTCTCTTGTAAGTTTTATGTCCCTACTTATCACTTATGATTCTAATTTTGTTGAAATACATCTAGTGTTCGATCAAATTCTAGTTTCTTCACTAACTATTCCATTGATGTTTTATTATTTTTGTAGTTTGAAGCCTTAATCCAAACATGTTAAGAATTATGAATTTGATCAATATGTTTTTGAATGATCATCTTATGCAAGTAAATCCTTAGATTATTGTTCATGGTTAATGGTAATAATAGTTGTATTGTTCACTACATAACTCCATTGATTCACATCTTCCAAGAATTGTTTTTGGTCAACGTATAACTACAATACAATTCATGAATGAAGATAGGTTGATTTATGCCTTACCTATGAAGAAAATTGACAAACGAGTTTAGAAAAGCTAATAGAAAACCAAATTTCATAACATATTAGGGTATATGTAAAATGCAATCCACTTCCAAGGCCATTCAAATGAATGCATTACACCATGATACCACAATGATAAAAATGGTGTGAAAATAAATGAATGAACATATTAAAACAATATACATTTGGGTAAATATTAATAATGAATACTGTAATATCGCATTACTATCTTAATAACTCCATTAACCCTCATCTCCCAAGAAAATATTTTTGAAAGGTTTTGAGAATAAAAATCCATGTACATGAAAAACAAACACAAAAACTAATGTTCCTATGCTTTCTTTATATCTTTCACACTCTTTTAACTATGTTTAAGTTCTAATATCTTTGTATGGCAATTTTTTAATAATATAAAATTTATGTGATGATATTCCACACAGATGTTCCTCACTTAGAGAACATTGTCATGTTCTTTTGTTTTTTCATTGTTAAAATTCATACTTTATGTCATGGTATTTTTCTAAGCTATTTTTTTCAAAACTAACAATTCTAAAATGTGCATTTAGAAGAATGTGCATATATCTTGTTATACTAATACTCCTATGGTTTAGGTTCGTATTCATCATTATTTCATTTTAAATTACAAACGTGTTCATGTTGTTGATAATTGCAATGCATTTGGTTATATGTTTTTTTTGTTTGAAAGTATCAAATAACCGACTCGATTATGAAACCTTAAATGTATCCTTGACATCATTTACTTTAGAAATTATTTTTAGATGTTTTCACTATTTATTTATCTTGAAAGGGTTTGGGATCTGACTGAGGTAGATCCCTTAACCAATAAACACAATATTTTTTTCAAATTTATTTTTGTAGATTCAAACAATAAAGGATTATTTATCATCTATAAATCCAATAATAATGCTCAATTTATTTTTGTTCGAGTTTCCACTTTTGAAAATTTGACTTCTATTAAGATGATCATTTTCCATGCATGTTTATACTATGTAGAATCTAATGATCCTATGATATTGTATATCATCTGCACTTTTCAAAATGTATATCTACATGTCAATCAATTAAAATTAACACTTTCGAGTTTTGTAGTTGTGTTGTGTTTATTGCTTATATACAATCTAGATCTCTTGTACTTAAAACTTTTTCTAATTACATTAATCCAATTATCAAGGTTGTAGAGGGAAATTTTTTCTTTAGAAAGAATTTTTAAATGCATTTATGTGGGATTTTTCTTCTCTCGTATAGAGAACATTGTTATTTTTTTCATTTGTGCATACCCATGTTTAGTAATGAATACTACAACCTTGCTTCGACAAGATTTTCCATTTCATGGCCTAGTTGACAATATAGGCATTTATTTAATCAATATTTTCTCAAAAGATCAAGTAAGCATGTAACTTTTGTTAAATATTTTATTTTATGGACAATATAATAGGTTTTAAAAGAAAAAAAAATTACGGAGCTACAACTTGCTTAATGCAATAAAAATTCTACATTTTTTGTATGTTCCTTTTTCTATTATGTACATTTATTTTCCATTTTCCTTTCCATGGACACCAAATTCTCATCAATAAGGAACTTCTGTTCTTAAAATGTTCATTAATATAACTTTTTATTTTAAAAAAAACAATTTTCTCTTTAATATGAACCCACATAATTTATTATTTTAATTTGTTAAATTTAAAATTTAATAAATGAATAAATGACATGTTATATTACAAACAAGTAGTTTCATTTATATACTAAATACCAAACACTCAAATATAATAGTTTAATTTGAATTCTTATATTTACAAATTAAGCGATTTTCAAACATAATATTTCTTCTTTCAATTTACATTTACAAGTTAAATACTTCAAATTTAGTGGAAGATATCTTTCTATTTTTAAAGAAAATTAATAACATGTAAGTAAATTCAAACTATTATTTGTAATGTTGGGGAGAGGCACTATAGTTGTGCACCCTAGTTTAATAGGGGAAAAAGGCCATTTAGGTTTCTTATTGGAACATAAAAGTTACATCACTATGTAGTATATTCTTAATTTATGATGTAATTTTTGTTAGGCATGTTCAATCAAATGTAATAAATTTTGAATTTATTTACTATAAAAAGTAGGTGCACAATAATAGTAATTGTCTATTCGTGACCAATGGTTGTGCATCCCAATAGTTATGATGTGATTGACCCTTACACACTAATATTAGGTACAAAATACACATTTATTCATATTCTATTTTATTAGTAATAGTTTTACTCAAAATGTCTTATCACATTTATTGGTAAAATATTCATTTATGTTTACCTCTCCCCTATAATTATAATTCCATTTCATATATGTGTTACTCCTTTACAATAAACCAAAACCAAATTGTTAAAGGTTTGGTGTTGCACATGATGCCAAATATGTAGTGTAATTAATAGGCATTCTATTACATTTTAGAGATCTTTTGCATGTAATTATGAAATTTCTTCATTTTAACCATTGTTGGAATTTACAAAATGAATTTATTCAAATAGAATTATGATTCAAAAGAATATTCACTTGTTTTCTTGAAAGTAAAATTTTCAACTATTTTTAGATTTTTAGGTAAAGTTGTAATTTCTTTTCATAAAATAGAGCTATATAATTTTAAAATAAAATATTTTAGACTATTTACAAAAAAAGGTAGTATGGAAGCACGCTGCAGCAAAACCATCATACTAGGCTAAAAGGTAGCTTACGGATAAAGTCTAAATAAATACTAGACTAAACAAAGTTTACTCTTTGTTTAAAAAAAAAAGGAAATTTAGTAGTAGGAAAGATACTCGTAGGGGATGAATCCTTATTGTTTGAATTGTTATATGGAAAGTGGAATCCACATTTTTTTGGTTTTACATTTTTAATAAGATAGTGTCTATTACTTAAAATAAAATATTTTAGACTATTTACAAAAAAGGTAGTATAGAAGCATGCCATGAAACTATCACACAAAGTTAAATAAAACATAGACTAACAAAGTAAGAACAAATACAACCTCATGCAAAAAAATTAAGTAATGAAAGAAAGACCCCATTGAGAGGTAGATCCTTAACATCGAATTGTTACTTTAAAAAAGAAAATTTCAACAAAATACTATTATATTAGTTAAAAATAAAATATTTTAAATTAATTACAAAAAGAACAGTGTAAAAACAAGCTACAAATTTGTCACACTAAATCAACTAACAATGATTTAGGAACAAAGTCTAAATTAAACCTACACTAAACAAAATAAAAACTAATACAACATAAAAAAATAACAAATATATTTGTAATCACCAAAGTAAAAATCAATCTCCTAAAAATATACTCTACCAATTAATATTTTTATTTTTATATTTACCTTCCATAATTAAAGGAGTATATTTGTAATGGACATATATTTCTAATTCTACTTGTTTGTTAGTTTTGAAACCACTTTCTATTTTATTTTATGTATGAAAATATTTTAAAAGGCATTTTAGAATCTCATAATTTAGTCTTTTAATTAATTGGGGAATAAGAATTATTTCAACGAGTTCATTTTATTCATCAATTTGATTTTTATATATTCAAAAGAAAAAACCTCATTTGAAAACAATTTAATTTACTTAGTCACTTCAACACTTTTTATACAATTATCATCAAATTTTTGGATTTTTACTTTCCTAAACAACATTTAACTTCCATATTAAGCAATCACACATTTGATTATTTTTGTGACTTTGATATTAAGCCCTAATTGATTCACATTTATGAACTAAGAGTAAGAGCAACCCATAAACATACAATTCACGAAGTAGAATGCAAGAGTTAGAGCAACCCATATTATTCACCATGCATGATGATGAGAAAGTTTATTCTAGTGCAATACACACACTTGAATTTTGAATTAAAAAATAAAAGAAATCCAATCTCATTTTGAACTTGATGTCTTAACAATAAATACCCAATGACCAAAACTAAGATTCTATTTGGGCTGAACCTAAACATCGCCCGTGACAACATTCGATGGAGTTGATGGCAAACACACAGAAAGAACCAACAAAAATGGGATTTAAGGAATCTTGAAGGTTAGAAAAATAATGGAAAACACACAGAGAAGAGAAAAATAATGGGACAACATTCGGCGAGTCGATGGCTATGATGACTTCAATTGACTAAGGCACAATGTCGTCTAATTTTCCCAGTGATTGCACTGTCTTCACTTCGATTTACAACTTTTGCATTGATTTCTTGAAATTTATGAAGAAGTCTGTGTCACTCAATTGCTTATTAATATGAATTTTGGCAATGGAATTTGTGAGAAGCGCCGCATCGATGAAAGAGACCTTGGTTTGCTTTGATTTGTATAATAACTTCTATCAAAGCGGTGGGAGTATTGGGATCCATTGGTACTATTGTGGTGTTGTCTTTCAAATTGGTGCATTTGCTCTTCAAGAGTTGTGCATAGGAGGGTTTAATGGAAGGATCCGTGCTGTTCCGTTTCCACCGAAGTTGTAAAGCCTATTCTTTGAAGAAATTACGGTGACCAATTCCATTGTATGCCCCCTACACAAATATCCATGAAAAAATCCACGTTACCATTAGAAGGAAAAACATTATATACCAACTAGTTAACACATTTAATTGAAATAGAGCATATTAAAGACAAGAAAATAAAGAAGTGTGGGTAATTTTATAATTTGAGAGGTGACCCTTTTTTTTAATAAATCTATTAGCCATCTATAACTTGTATAGAAGAAGGCAACAAGGAATATTTAACAAGATTATGGTTAAAAAATGAGATCCTATCAATAATTATTTAGAAGAAAAAATACCCAATACATAAAAGATTTAAATTTCGGAAGTCTATCTATTATATATTTTTGTAATCAATGTGAAAGTTAATTGTAAATATAATATGTACCATTTAATAGTCAATTATAAATATGATGTACGATATTGATGATCAAAAATATGTCCGGTTGAAAGTTCAAAATTATATCTTTTGATTGAATATAACATGAACAACTAAAACATACAAAACTTTAAAGAAACATGCAAAGTAATAAAGAAATAAGACTAAAATACACCACCTTTTATCTTTGATAGCTCTACCTCAATCAAGTCAAAATGTAGGCGAAGACAAGACATCGGTGTTGAAAGTTCAAAATTATATCTTTTGATTTAATATAACATAAACAATTAAAATGTACAAAATTCAAAAGAAAAATGCAGTAATAAATAAAAAGACTAAAATATATAGTACCTTTTACTTTTATTTTTGATAGTTCTAATTGGTCAAAGCTATTCTCCCTATAGAATGCACCATCCCCATAGTTGCCCCCATAAATTATATGCATGTCCATGTATGGGCGGAGGTTAGGGGTCACCTCATAAGTTTTTTTTTAATATATGTGTTTGACAATAGATAGATGCATTTGTCCGTGTGATTCAATAAGTAAGATTGGGTGTTGAAAAACAAGAAGTCGCAATATCGGATCCAGCGAATCGATTGTTGAAAAACACAAACAATATATTTTTCAACAAAAATTTCTAAAAAAATTAAATCCTAAAGCGTGCGATAGTATACATGGAGTGAGCGAATGCATTCTATTGAGAGAATAACCTATGCATGGATCGAGCGGATGCATTCTATCGGGAGAATAGCCTTTACCGTTCGAACTTAAACAAGATATAAAAGACTAAAATACACCCTTTACCTTTGATTTCTTCTTGACTTTACTTATTACTAAAATCATACTTTAAATATCTAGAGAAGCTGGAGAAGAGTTATTCACCCTGAAAGCACGACTAAGTGCTTTGACAGAGAGCCCTTTTTTGGCAAAAGATCATTGCGGTTGGGAGAAGTTAAAAGTTGGCCGAGGAATGTTATTCAATGCCTCGCTCTTGCTTGATATTACTCCATCTCTCCTACCAGTTCTTACACGCCAAGATGGTCCTCCACCCTGTATATATGTACACCATATACACATATCAATAAAAGTAATTTATAATCTCATAAAGAAGATACATTTAAAAAAACACTAGTTATTGCCTTGGACAAACATCTCGAGCAACAAGCGCCAAAATGTCGACAAGAAAGCGACTCGGGGCATTTCTTCTCCAATTCTTCCTTGACATCGTCGATGACATAAAATCCACGGAGATTTGATTTGGTGTGGCCGCTTTCTCCGCAGGTGTTGTTGGTCGTAGAGTTTATCAAAGACCGATCCATCACAGCTTCTCGATCAAATCACAAACATCCATATGTCAATAAGATATAAAATGTTTTATGATTACCATAAAGTTTCAAGAATAAATTGTGTTATAATTTTTTATCAATGTTTTATCATACGTAGTAATCTATATTACGATGAGAATAAAATAAATCTACTTTAAATATGATGAGAATAGAATAAATCTATTACAAACCACCAAACATAATCGAAAATGTAATTAAAAAAATCTTACATATTTTTGATGATCTATATAATATAATTTGGAGTAAATTGTGTTTCAGTTTTTAATGGAAGAACCTATCTTTCACATATGTCGGCACAAGTTATATTAATAGGACAAAAAATAATTTTCATTACATTGTTAGTTTTGACGGAAAATATAATAACACACATTGTTACTTAACAATGTAATGTGTTTACCTTTTTCATTGAACTACCTTTAATACTTTAAAAAAAAAAAAGGTACCATATTCTTTCAAACGTGAATCCGTGGTGGGATGGTGGGGCAAGGAATTGGGATGTGGGGTCATGAGTTTGAGGTTGGGTTAGAAGATGACTGGGATGTCAATTTTTTGCAAAGGTTCATGTTGATTGTGAACTTGTGTGATGGATAGGCACCACGATTGCGATCGTAGATAATTCAAAACCGTGGTGTCTATCCATCACACAAGTTTGCAATCAACATGATATTTGTTTCCTATGGCGTGATGGATAGGCACCACATTTTTGAATTATCTCCAATCATGATATTTGAATAAGAATAAAATTAATCATCAAGAAATGTGATCCAAAGCATCAATTAAAAAAATCCAAAAATGTGATTCAAAATATCAATTAAAACAAAACCAACGATCATGTCCAAAACAAATCATGATATTCAAATAAGAATAAAATTAATCAACCACAATGCGATGAATAGGCACCACGGTTTTGCGTAATGTATAGACAACACAATTTTCAATTATCTACAATCATGATATTTGAAAAAGAATAAAATTGATCATCAAAAAATGTAATCCAAAACATTAATAAAAAAATCCATGATCATGTCCAAAACAGATCATGATATTCGAATAAGAATAAAATTAATCAACCTGTGTGATGGATACTTACCACAATTTTGAATTATCTACGATCATGATATTCGAATAAGAATAAAATTAATCATCAAGAAATGTGATCCAGAATATCGATAAAAAAATCCACTATCATGTCCAAAAGAAATCATGATATTCAAATAAGAATAAAATTAATCAACCTACATAATGGATAGACACACCAATTTTGAATTATCTGTGATTGTGATATTTGAATAAGAATAAAATTAATCTTCAACAAATGTGATCCAAAACATCCATTAAAAAATCCACGATCATGTTCAAAACAGATCATGATATTCTAACAAGAATAAAATTAATCATCAAAAAAATGTGATCCAAAACATTGATAAAAAAATCTTTAATGCAATCTATTCTATAAGCTTTCTATTTGTCACTGTATCATTCTAATATTTCTGCATTTGCAGGATTTACTCACCCGCACGAAACAGTCGTGAAATTGCATGCGTAATAGAGGAGAGGGAAGAGTATTATCTGCCACGATATGTTTCTCCACCACTGTCTTCACAATGAGTTCTGCAGATGGACAGGTGTCCTTATAGAAATTGTTCACAAGATTTCCCTCGCAGGCACACATCATTGTTATCAGCGCTACAACAATTATCATCTTCATCTTCATCTCTCTTCTGTTTCTCTTCAATTGAGAATACTTTCATTGCAAGGAGGCCTCCTACTTATATATATCCTTCATTTATTGTAAACATTTCTGTCATTATTGAGTCAAGGATTTGATTCCCTGCACACCATTATACTAAACATTTACATCTGGATAAGAACTAACATTGAACATTTCAAGCTTTCCAAACAATTAAAAAATAACATTGAACATTTCAAGCTTTCCAAACAATTTATTCTGTCGACTATAATACGAATGATGAAACATTTATGACACTTTGTAATTATAGTTTGCAAAAATTTTCAAATCTTTTTCATTTTTTTAGTGGTAATACAGAGAAACTAACAGAAGGAAAAATAGCTGTAATTATGGGTGAAGCACATGGATGCCAAACTTAATTAACACCATTGACTTTAGGATGCGATGTTTGTTTCTAAAGAATTATTATATTAATTCACACCGCATTAAGGACTTTTATTAAAATTGTGATCATGTGATCATGCACTGAATGATTGGGGTTAAATTAGTGATATCCTTCTAAAGCCACCTGAGCATATAAGCCTTGTTGAATATGAGCCTAAATTGTATGAACTTAATATAACATAAATTATACTATTCAAGTAACACGAGCTATTTACTCGCTTAGTTAATAAATGTAAACCCACCTTATCACAAGCCATCTTAAATATGGGCTTAAAATATTTGAGCTTGTTTATTATTTAATATTATATAAATTATACAATTCAAGTTACATTGAGGTTGCTTATTACTTAGTATTACATACATTATATGATTCAAATAACATGATTTATCTATTTTATTAACAAATAAATTACATATAATCTGCATAATCTTGTATCCTTCACATTTTGATGGGGTTGAGATATGTGGCAAGTTGAGATTAGTTTGAAAAAATAGAGTTTCACAACATATCGTAGAAAAATATAGAATTGACATTCCTATAATCAAAGAGGTTATAATAAGTCAAAATTTATAAGTGCCTTGGTTTTGATATTTTGATGTGGACTTGCATTTAAAAGTTAATTGAAATTCAAGACTTCGCCCTCAAAATTATTAAAAAAATATATTGAGATTTAATGAAGCCAAAACTATTTGAAGACTTAAAACTTTAGATAAAACATGAGAAATCCAAAGATAATAAACAATCTTATCCAAACTATGAATTTGAATTTCAAATTTGAATTTTTATGTAATGTAAGATTATGAGTACACCTAGGGTGCTTTTACATCAGCTACCTAAGATTAAAAACATCGTGAGATTTTTCTCACAAATTGTCTAAAGATTAACATATCAAACATTTAAGAGGATAAAATCTTGCCACAAGTTATGTTTGCCTCATATTTCTTGTTTGTGAGCTTTGTGCTCAAAATTGAGATACATGTGATAAAATCATGCTTATGGCCAATGGGAATGACCATCATCCACTACTACATAAAGTGTAAATATAGTCACCTTAGCTATTAATTTTACACTTTGTTAACATTAAAAAAATATGACACAAATATAGTATTAGAGTTATGCCACACTTTTTTAAATCATATGGGTATATCATATGTATTGCTTAACAAATTAATTTCTTCAAGAGACTTGAATTCTTTATATTCTCAAATGTGACACATTTGAATAAATAAAAATATATTCCCTATGAACTTAAAAGAGACAATGACTTAGTATAACGTATCTTTTTATGCTATTTGCAATCAATAATTACAATTTTTAATAGATTGTAGGAAATTTTGTACAAGTCATTTTCTAATATTTTTAGAGCACATGTAGAACTTGGGAGACTAGGTCACTCATGTTGGGAATGCCCCATCCATTGGTTATCAAATTGTGCCTCATTTGGGCTTAAGGATAAAAATATCGAAGTGTGAAACAAAAATGCAATATGAATTCCATTAAATGGAAATTAGTTTATAGAGAATGAAAAACTACAAATGCGTTGAGTAACACTTTCTTTGAAATTCTTGTGAGAATAGAGAAATAATATAACGCCATAAAAATAAGACTTATTATGTCCTTTGAATTTTTCTCCCCCTCCCATTCATGTAAATGGCATACCTTCTTGTTTAAATATCATCCAAATATGTATGTTTTTTTACAAATATGAGCTCGATACCACTTGGAAAATAAACAACTCTGAAACCACTTGGAAAATAAACCACCGCCAATTATATATGGATCTCGATATGCGGAATGAAACTTTACGAGTAAACATAAACAAAATACAGATATCCTGATCTCCGAACAACTCATGAACAATGCTTACAACAATGTCAAATACATCATCACATTCATAATATTCCTCGAATTCTGAAAACTTCTCTATTATAATCAATTTATGATCACCATTAACAGTAATAAGAACATGGACTGTATCAAACATATTGGAATTACAGAATTATCTTACAGAGAATGACTCTTAGACTCTTGCCATTGGAATCCTTCCTTCGCTACTATCGACGTCTTCCCTCTATCCAATCTATCCGATCTATCTCGGGTATCGATGTAGTGAATGAAATGAAAGAGTTCTATATATAGACTTCTTCCAAAGCTTTTCACCTAGGATACGGGACAACCGAAAGGTGAAGAACCGGATAACAGGGTAACCGATTAGATTCCTATCGACGACAACAATGAGTACACACCACTCATTAAAGTGCCTTTAGACAGTGGTAGGGTCCACCACGCACCGAGAAGAGATAAGAAAGCATCTTCTCTTTATTGAAAGACCGGCAACAGGCCTGCCGTCATGGCCGACAAACAAAAAGCAAAAACAAAAGAGAGCACTAAGGATCGCCAAAAGTGAAGTGACGGTCCTGGCATATCATCATCGAAGAGGTAGTCTTTGTCATGTCTTCTTTGGAGCCTGCTTCAATATTCCTTGAAAGTCGTTCAAGCCCTTTGTCTAGAGATAGTGGCTGTCCCATCGATCTTTGGTGTAGATGACGCACGAGTAGGAAACAGATAATGATCCAAGATACGAAGATCTTGGCCTGGGACAGGTGGACGAACAACCATGGTATGGTGAAGGATGATACGGCGCCATAGTGTTGCATTTGGGCGTTCACCAAGATTCCTGACATTGTTAGTCTTAACATAATAATTTACCTTGACAAACCAAGGTATCTTACATTGGATTAGTACATTTCGAGCAATATCAGGATGAACATTTAACAATGGAGAATCAGAAAGCTTTGTAGGTAAAAACTTTTGCAGAAAGAATTTAAAATGATTAGAAATATACTTCCTGTCTCCAATAGCAGGGGCTCTGTTCCATAAGTCATACTGAAGAGGATGCTCTTCAGTCCAGAGTCTTGAGTACTCAAATCTCCACAATGTATTGGGCCTTGGAATTAATTGCCTGAGTCTTAATCCTTCAACTGGTAAAGGATCTGGCATTTCACAAGTGTATGAAGATCTCCATTTCCAATGTAGACAACATTTTACTAATGGATCTTGCAGAGTGTGAAATTCCCTTCCCGGAATTTCTGGATCAAGAAGTCTGCACTCAATTTCAGACATAGCATATTCTGTGACAGATATATAATCTCTGGATAGCAAGAACACTTGTGCATCTCTGGACATATTATTGTCATTGATCTGAAGAGTATCAATCTGTCTTTTACAATTTTTGTAATCCCAAATAGATCCTTGTGGTTCATGAAAAACTGTGTAACATTGATGGCTTTAAGAATTAAGCTCTCTACTGGCAAAGTCTGCTAAAGAATTTGATTTACCAGAAATATGTTCAATAGAGAAATCAAAATTGTCGAACCACAAACCCCATCTTTGGAGTCTGTTGAATGCTGATTTATTAGCAGGATCTCCTCCATTTAATCTTTTCTTAAAATCTTTCAAATCTGATCTTAAAACAAAAGATTCATTTTGGACAAAGAACAGAAATGCTTTTATGGCCTTTTTGGCAGCCAATAGTTCTTTGTGAGAGGAGTGATAATTTACCTCGGAACCTTGAAATGCACCAGAGGCATACCTGCAAACCTTTTCTTTTCCATTATCTGATTTCTCTTTTAAAACTGCTCCCCAATATTGATCACTGGCGTCGCACTCAATGATCTTTAATCCTGATCCTAGGAGAGACATTGGAGGAGATCAAGAACCTGGTTCTTGATACGCTGTACAGCAGTAGTCATCTCATTGCTCCAACTGGGAGCATTCTTCTTAAGTCTTTTGTTCAGCAAAATACGGTCAGCAGAATATTTTTATAAAAACCAGCTATGTAATTAACACATCCTAAAAATCTCTGAAGCTGCTGTTTATCAAGAATTTCATCAGGAAAATTTTGAATCTTAGAGACTACATGCTTTTGCATTTCAATATTTCCTGAACTGATTTTTATTCCCAAGAAATCAATATCTTCTTTAAAGACTTCAATCTTAGAGGGAGAAAGACATTCCATTTTTGAAAACAAGTATCATAAAATCTTTCCAAATGCTCAACATGTTCTTTTGGTGATTTGGAAAATATCAGAATATCATCTATGTAGACAATCAGGAAATCAGACAACTCACCAAATATTCTGTCCATGATTTTTGAAAGATGGAAGGAGCTGTCTTGAGGCCGAATGGAAGAACTTTCCATTCATATTGTCCTCCAGGGACTATGAATGCTGTCTTGTACATATCTTCTGGCTGAAGAAAATCTGCTTAAACCGCTCTTTAGATCGAACTTGCTATATACCTTTGAATCCTTGATTCGCTTATCAAATCATCTTTTCTTTGGGATAGGATTTCGAACGGCTGCAATATACTTATTTAGTGGCTTGTAGTCAACCACTAATCTCTTCTTGTTCCTGAGTTGCTCACTTCTTTTGTTAACATAAAAAGCTGCACAAGACCAGGGAGAATTAGATTCTTGTATAAAGCCTCCTTTAAGAAGCTTTTGGATCTCTTCATGACATTCCTTTCGTTCTGAAGGAATCATTCCCCTATGGTGTGCTTTAAACTTTGGAATAATTTCTTTTCCATCTGCATCTTTGATTAACTACAGATTCAAAGAGCAACTGTGTCTTTTCTTGTGAACATAGGCATGAGGATTATCACTACAGACATTCTTCTTGATTTTAGAAACAAGTTCCTCAATGCTGGTTTGGCAATTAGCAATGGATTTATGAATCCATACATTATTTACTGCCTTCTTCTTTTCTGGAAGAGGTACTATAGATTGAAAAGAGTACCTTCTTGGAATTTGGATAGGAGGATTGAATAAAGATATATGGTCTTTAGAAATCTGAAAGTATGGCATTCTTTTATAAAATCCACTCCTAACAAACAATCATAATTCTCCATATTATGCTGATAGAAATCTATATTCATGGAGATTCCTTCAATATTGATAAGAAGCTATGCTGTTGCTTTGGACACAACATCTTTCTTATCAAACTTAATTCTAATCTTTGGTATCTTGCCCAAAGAATCGATGGAATAGCATTTTCTCTTAACAAACTTATTTCAGCACCAGTGTCTACCATTGCATCTAAAACATATGGCTTAATATTGGGAATGCATATGGTAATAGCAACAAAGGGATTTTGTGTACAACTGACTGTACATACCTCTGCATGTTGTTCTTCTGGAAAAGCAATGTGCTTTGATAAGTCTCTTCAAGGCTCTCTGTAGGAGCTTGTTTCTCTTTCTCTTCTCGCAAGAAGCTTTGTGTATTCATCAGTGGCATTTGCAATAACTTTTTCTAAAAGTTCTAATCTGCCTTTTCCGAGTCGGACCTCCGTTCCAACGGCGTGTCGGACAACGCCAAACTCCTGTCGGAGGAAGAACAGGTCCTTGGAGAGGACGTGGACGACTTTATTCCTCCTCCTCCTTATCATGCATGTGGATGTCATCCCTTATTGTTTATATCATCCAAAGTATAAGTATATTCTTCTCTTCCAACCCTTATGTATTTTTCAACCAAACTTTTGCCTCTCCTAATTGCATTCTAGCTATCATACATTCTTCATTCCATATTGCTTAAAACTTCTCACAATTGATTTGACTAATTCATATAAATCATGAAAATTTTATAACTATAATGAAGATAGATGCTTTAAATGAAAATATTCTACTTATGCTAGATAAGGATGTAGCAACCCTTTTTAGGGAATGCATATGAGAGTGTATATTATATATGCTTTCATCCCATATGAGACTTACTTGAAAACACTATATAAACAAGTGTGGATTTTGTCACGATGAATTGGATGATGTGGTGAGTCTTACATGTGGACATACATCTATAATGGTTTTATATAAAAATGCATATAGATGTTTCCAAAAAGGAAGTAGTCTCTAGCATCTAATCTATTTTTTATGAATCCTTGGTGGGATCAAGTTTGTAGAAAAACATGTGTAATTCATATGCATAGGCTTGGATAATATAAACCAACTAGGGTTATCAAAATTTTCATTGAAAATAAAATCGGTGAGAGAATTCTTAGATTAAAGGAAAATAAGTAACTTATTTTTTTTGGAACTATAGGGGATCTTCAAAGGAACTATCAAATTCAATTGAAGAGGACCTTCGCTTTTGTTCATAAACTAGGTTTAATACTGGGGGACGAAGTTATTGTGTTTAGTGGATCCTAAGAATTGATTGGTTGAGAGAATTTGACTCTCATAACAACTTACAAAACGTGTACTTAAAAAAAATATTCATAAGAGTGAAGCAAGCCTTCATTTTTAGGGAAAGCATATGCGAGTGCATATTAGATCATCATTTATCTTAGATGAGGGTTGAGGCCCACATGAAAGGACTAAACAAATGCATGTTCCCTTTTACTTGATGAATCGAGATGATGCGATGAGTGCTACACTTGGACACACATTCCATAAATGTTGTATAGAAAAATACATAAGGTTGCTTCCAAAAATAAATAGTATTTAACCTCACATGTGCATTTTTTTGAATCCTTGATGGGATCAAGTTATAAGGCAACATGCTCAAGTCATATCCCTATGATTGGGAGGTACAAACCGATTAGGGTTGTTAGGTTTTTCATCAAACACAATTTGAGAAGGAATTATTTGATTGTATAGAAAAGAAGAAACTTATTTTTGAAAGAATGCTAGGGGGCCTTCGGATGCACTAGGAAAGTTAACCAAATAATACTTAAATTCCATGTTGGACTCCCTTGTTGTTTATATCATCGAAAATATATGTTTTTATCCTCTGTCCCCATGTTTTTTCAACCAAAGTTTTGACTCTACTTCTTACACCTATATATTAATAATGAAATGAATATATAAACATAAGATGTATTATAATATGAAATTAAAATCAATCAAAAAACACCTTAATTTTCTCATAACTATAAATATTATTCTCTCCTCCGCATTAACTTCATAGGTTAAATATCCTCATCTCACCCACAACTTGTAACAAAAATTTATAAGTGATAACGAATGGTTCGCAGTATAATTCTCACACACGATTTGGAAAAAGCTATTTTCTTACAATAATTAAAGTATATTCTTCAAAAGATTAAGAATGAGGCACAGCATGTAAACCGTGATGGATACTTCTAATAACGTAAAATACTCAAATCATCTCGAAGTTGTGATGGTGAGAATTGATAAGTGTTATTCATGACTCACAACCGAGGATTTTTCTAGATTTCACAACTAAATTTATGAATTGTTTTGTGTTCCATTTTTTCATTTTTTAAAATAAGTATCCATCCCACACTCCCAAAAATAAAATCATACCATTATACCATGGCTATAGAATGGCCTCTCAAAAATGTCGTTGAACTCCCAAACATGAAATTTAACAAATCGAACCTATTAGTTGTTATGTGGAGAATTTAGAAAAACTAACACGACTTAAAACTAATATTCAAAGTTCATTTTAGGAGTACCCTTCCGGAGCTAGTTGGTGAAGTTTTGTAGTTTGCACTTAAGTGACTTCATCACGGTGCTTCCAAATTGGACATTAAAAATTACATTGAGGTGGAAATAGGTGAAACCGTAGTGCACACATTTTTATAGCCTCAGTTATCTGTGACCTTTTTATTCATAGATATGATTTGATAGGGATTTGATATATTTTGGACATTATGTTATGTTATTTGATCTTCATGGACATGTATGGTGATTTGGGCACGTAGCACCAATTTGGCTTGATTAGTATGTTGGCACATTTTATTTGATGTTGTGGATACTAACATATTGCTATGTTATTTGGGCCTAATTGATATATGTTGGATACATAGATTAGTCTCACATCTTGATGATATGGATTATTCGATTATTGATGAGAACATATGATGGCATGGATGTATGTCATTTATATTTATCTCTATGGCTAACTCATGGTGAATTGTGTGAAATTGTGCATGTTTCTCATTTATGATTCCATGTTGATGTTGTGATGGCATAGAATTCATGTTTGATCTTGAACATTTATTTAGTAGTTTGAGTTACACTTGTATTAGACAGATGCGTTTAATGTGTGCATTGAGTGTGCAGGTGACAGGTCACATGAGAACGTGGGTTTTGAGTGGCTACGTAATTTATGCACAAGCGGCCCATGGGATTAAGTCCTAACCATGTTAGTTGTATGAGGTATTAGTGTTTGATTTCATTGTTTGGGCACCATGAGTGACCCTTATTTGTAATGTTGTATGTCATGTAAAATTAATTGTGTTTAGGTTTTTTTATTTTGTTAAGTAAACTAGGTTTGGGGACTTAATGGTCCCCACTTGCATTAAGTTTTGTATTTGGGTAAGTGTGTGTTAATTAGAGAGGATTATGGTCACATGTGCACCCTTGAGTAGGCCCCAAATCCTCTACACTTGTGCCCAAATGTGCCAAACCATAAATTGGGCTATTTATGACATTTTAAGTGACCCATTTTAGTTTTGGGAGTTCACTTAGCATGAAAATAAGCCCTTGGACCCTACCTATTAGGTAGGGGGCTTAATTTTAAGGTATAGAGTGAGTTTCCCTCCCATTTAGCCTCTCTTTTTCATCATCCATGTAAGATGGATTGGAATGTGTATGTATTGTAAAAAGTTGCACAAACTTGTTTTATTTTTCTTTTGTGTAATTTGGGAGAAGAGTGTTAAAAGCGAGTTTATCTTTTCTACTTTTTATTTTGGGAATTTTTGACTTGGAGAGAAGAGATGGGTGACACATGTCACCCCCTCATTTCTGAGGAAATTTATTTGCTTTTATTTACATACTCCCTCATGTGGGAGAAAGAGAACTTATTTTTTTAGCTTTTGCTTGGTGCTTGGAGACTTTTGGAGCTAGAGTTTGCTTGGATAAGGAAGTGGGAAAAGATTAGAGTGTTGGAGAGCTTTTGGAGGCAGGCTCTTGATTTATCACTATATGTTATTTTGTATGATAGATCTGAGAGTTGTTTATGGTTGTATATTGTGTTTTGTTTCTTGTATTTTATATTTCTTGAGTATGTTTTTGTATTATTTTCTCCATACATCATATGGCTTGATGGATTTTGGAGTATTATGGGGGAAGAGGGAGGTATTTTCCCTCTTAAACCTCATGGCTTGATGGGCAAGCCATGTAGGTTCTTTTCACTCCTGTCATATGGTTTGAGGTGCGGAAGGTGGTTCATATGGTTTGAACCCCTTCCCCATTCTTGGAGAGGAAACCCAATGGGTTTGAAAATCCTCCCAAAGAGGATTTACGCTAATGGGTGGAGCAATAAGGAGGGATTGTTGTCTTGGAGGAATAAGGAGGTTATTTTGAAGAAATTCTTAGTGTGCATCCTATGGTTAGACCACACTTTTTGGAACTTTTGGATATCTCATCTACTCTTCCCCATCTTGAGGATAAATATAGATTTCTCCTCCTTTCTTTTTGTTTGCTAAATGTTGTGTTTTATTTAGTGCATGGATTTGTCTTGTATATGAATATGTTGTTTTTTATGTCTCCCTAAATTTTGTGCACATTTGTGGAAGCTAGCTCTCTCCCCATGGGCTTGGGGAGGCGAGCATGTTTTCCAAATTTTGGAATGACATGTAATGATGCTTATAGGTTGGGTGGTAACACAAACCTTGTTCTCTTGGTGTTGGTTTCTTGTAAAGCACTCACGTTAGAGCTCAAGTTTGGAAGATGGTTGGAGTTTCTTGTTATCATGGCTTCTCATTGTTTTCTCCAATTTTTGTGAACACTAATCTCATTATAATTTCATGGATATGACTATTTGGGAAGTTTCTTTGTCTTGTAAAGTTCCCATTTTGTGATTTGGGATTGCATGTAAACTAGCATTTCATTTGTATGTATAACTTTCTTTCAATTTTGCAAAGAAACTTTGTATTGCGGTTCTTTGAGTAGTTTAAGTATTTTGGAATTATGTTGTATTTGTGAGCTTAAGCTCCTTGGAAAAGAAATCTTGTAAAATAGATGATTCATTTAATATGAAATTGATTGGAACTCTATTTTGAAAAGAAAGTTTGTATATTGGAAATATGTTTTTAAAAAAATGCAAAATGTGAGGTCAATAGCAGTAAAAGAAAATGTGAATTTTTCCTTGTTGGGTCTCCCTCTTGTAGAAATCTGTAGTATTTATTTAGTTATTACATTTGAAGGAAAGTTAGTGTAACATGGAGCTTGAGGATTTATATTAAATGGAAATATTATCATTCTTATAATAGGTCTATTTTTGCAAATTTTAGTAGCATTATACAATGAAATGAAATTAGTTTTTGTAACGCCCACTAAAAACAACCCACTTGAGACCCAAGAACAACCTAGGATTAGTTAAGGAAAATTATGGAATAATTTTTTTGTTTAAAAGAGTCTACAACCAGGTTACAAGGAAACAACTGTCACTAACAAGTTCCAGAACAATTCTAATTCACTAGAACATAATTTTCCTTTATTAACAATTATTAGAGGTCATAAAGTCCAAAATTTAGGGTTAGAAGGTACAATAAGGTTAAGAGGGTAATTCCTCAGCATACCCACTCTCTAACAGGCTTAAAGGTTCAACTTGATTTTTCTCAAACTTAACACATTCAAATTTTCCTAAATTATTCCCATTGGATAGGAAATTTCCTCACCTTTCCATTGATATAAAGAAGTCCTCCTAACTCCTCATATTTTTTGAGTTATGGGTCGGCAAGCCTTGGGGTGAAAATTTTCCCCAAGAGCGGGCTCTGTAGGCCTAGGGGTGAAAATTTGCCCCAAGGGCGGGTCGGCGGGCCACAAGGAGACCTTTGGAAATTTTCCCGCATGGAGCAAAAAAAAAAACTTTGTGCTTGTACATTCATGGTTCCACAAGTCCACTAGGGACATGTGGCGCCTCTCAACTCAGCACGGGGAGAGTGGGGCGGTGGGAGATGTTTTGAAAAATCTTCCCATGTGGGGCAAAAGCCAACTTTGTGCCCGCACTCCCGCAAGTCTGCAAGGGACACATGGCATCTCCTAAGCCAACATGGGGAAGGCGGGGTGGCGGGAGAAAATTAGTTTAACGCCCCAAAGGGCTAAGAGGGTAGCATTCACCCACGCCTCCGCTGGCACCTTGCAATGCCACGTGGCGGCTCTGGTTCAGGCTTGGGGCAAGTGGGAAAATTTGAAAAATTTTCCCAAAATTTTCTAGAGCGCTAAATTTAAAAAGAGATCCACCCCTCCGCCAACGCCTTGTGGTGCCATGTGGTAGCCTCTGATTGGCTACAAATCGGCAGGGTGGTGGGGAAAATTAGTTTAAAATTTTCACAAAATTTTAAACTAAGAGTGAGGGAAAATTCGGACCCGCGAGCTGCCAAGGATTTTTTTCCCAATTTTTTTTTTTACGCCAAGGAAGAAAAACTTCAGAAGGCCATAACTTTTGATTGAGAGCTCGTTTTTGGGTAAACGAGAACTTTCTAGAAATCTCTTGACGTCCACTTTATTCAAGGATCATTAATTTCAGATTTTGATAAAGTTTAAGGTGTAAATTTATAGAAAATGACATGCGAGGCTTTTACGGTGCAAAGCTGGTAAATTTTAACTTGTTAAATTTGTTGAATTTGTTCTTGTCCCTCTCTCAACATGTCAAATAGAGATGGAAAATTATTCTTAAGTATATTTAAGAGAGATTTCAAGATTCATTTTTTCGATTGATTTGCAATTTGAACTTTTACATTTCTTGACAATGAAACACGATCGCAAAATGGTTTGAGCCCGATTTTGCTAAGTTTTATAAGAATTTCCTTAAGTGTTAATGTCTAGATGAAATTGGTTAGATATTATTATGCCCAAATTAATGTTTCATTTTTATTCCTTTATTGCAGATTCGGTCGACCATTTGGGATTAAATAATTTTTGATTGGAAAAAAATAGGACATTTTTCAAATTTTAAAAAGGTCTATTTGCCATTTTCTTCTTCTAAGTATTATAATGTGTTCCAAACCTAATCTAATGAATTTATTTTATTTAATCCAACTTATTCAAAAACTATAATACATCTCTAATTTCCAATTTTTACATATTTCAAAGGATAGAGTATTACATTTCCTTTATACTCATTTCTTTCTTTCAAAATGAGATTTCAATTACATTTAAAAGATAAGATTCAATGCCATTTGTGTAAATTGGGAAAGGTGATACATCACTTATTGATTCCAAAAGACAAATTGTAACATCCTTCTTTTATTCCTTCCAAAATCATATATATATATATATATATATATATATATATATATATATATAAATAAACATGGCGAATATTACATTTTCTTCTCACGCGTTTCACTTTTCCTCTTTTCCAAACAGGGATTTCATAGAACATGTTAAATACATATTTCCAATGAAAGAATATCATATGAACAAGGCAACACTTCCATTAATTCAAATGAAACTCTTACAACCTCCTTTCCATTTGATTTCAAAATACAACATACAAAACACGTGTCATTCTTTCACATTCTTTCCAAAACAAAATACAGAGTATAACTCTTTTACATTTCAAATTTCCACTTTCATTGCCAATACAAAGTATCTTTCCATTATAATGAATACACAGATCATCCACTTCAAGTGGGAAATGGGCTACACTAAGATTTCATTTCACAAGGGATTTTAAAATTGTCTTTATCTCACTCTAGAACATCAACATGTAGATTTCTCATTCTTCCAATTTGATAAAAAAAAAAAGTAGGGAAAGGCAATGCTCTCCACCCAACCAAGACATCCAATGAAGAGGAGAATCCATCCTTCTTCATCGCCCCCCGAGACCTAACCAAAAAGCAATAAAAGATGTGATCCAACTCATGGCAACAACAGACTTCCACAAACACTCAAGCAACATAATCACAATAAAACACAGTCCAAAACAGAATGTAGTTTTCAACTATATTAAAACATGAAAAACATTACTGAGGCTTCATCAAGCAATCAAAAGGAGCAAGAAACTATGGGGATCGCTTATGCCTCCCAAAGGGAAATGGGTATCACCACCGGGAACAAACCACCAATATATATATATATATATATATATATATATATCATTTCAAATCCACGACATGCCCTTATGCCTCCCCAAGTACACCTTATTCCTTACATTTCCTTATGCCTCCCTAACCTCTTATGGCACTTTGTCATCACCAATCGGCACTATAATAATTCTTCATTGGGAACTCCTTGTGCTATGATTATTTACTAATGCACAACCTTTAGTTTGGTGGATGTAATATGGAAACACAACAACAAACATAACACAAGAATACCATAGACTATGATAAGAAGGAATGATGATAAATCTGAAATATCAGAGTAAATTATAATATTAACATGAAATTGTTACAATCTCACCCATGAGGTACTTCAAGTGTTATTGACTTCACTTGCCTTCCACCAATACTATGGGAGAAACTTCACAATTACACCTCTTAATGGCTTCTTCAACACACCTTTAAACTGATGGCTTCCTTTACACACTTACTCATACAATATTTCTCACTACTTCCTTCTATGCTAAATGAGGGGGGTGGCCTCTTTATTTATAGAACTTCTAGGCTTATCCATCTTATCTCTAAGATAGGATAAGAAATCCACTCTGACGAATCATATTCCATACCTTAACTCTTATTTGTACATGTAAGCTTATCTTTTAAGATAAGATAAACCTTATCATTTCACATGGGTTCCACATTTTTAGACTTTTTACAAATAAAATACACAAAATATTTATGACCTCACTCCTTGTCCTTATTACCAATATAATATTTCTAATTACTAATCATGTAGACCCTACTTCTCTACTTACCCCAACTTTAACATTTTAACATTACCGGACCACTTACGACAAATATTTACTTTTTACCACAACATTCCTATTGTACTTTTGACTATTACCATACTATACATTATTGGCGGCGGTCGTACTAGCAGCACCGTTATCTTCTATCGGGCGCTACTACTAATTATACTTAACAACATCCTATTCCTAATACATACATTAATGAAATAGAAATTACGGAGGAAAATTTTAGTGTTGACATCTTCCCCCTTCCTAGCTTCTACTCCGTCCTCGGAGTAGACTATTCTGGTGCTTGGAAAATCTTCAACTTGTCGTGGTTGACCCATTTCATAATGGGAGTGCCATCCAATTCCTCCAGTTGGTATGTACCATTTTCATGCACAACTGCTATTTTGTAGGGCCCCATCCATTTTGGAAGAAATTTTCTGTCTTTTTTTTTGTATCTGGAATCATATACTAGAACCAAGTCATTCACATGAAATAGAGACCACCGGATCTTTTGATCAAAGTATTCCTTCTGCTTCATTTTCTTCTTATAGCTTGTATCCTTAGCTATTTCCCTCATTTCCTCTAGCAAATGAAGATGTACCAACCTTTCTTTTACTGAGTCACTTTCATCCATTCTTTCATTTTCCATTAGTCGACCGTGGGAATATCAAACTCAATAGGAAGAAGCTGGATCAATGCCATAAGCCAATGAAATGGGGAGTATCCTGTTGCTGACTTTGATGTTGCCCTATATGCCCACAATGCTTTGCATGAATCTTTTTATCCCATTTATGTACTCGCAAGGTGCATCTTTTGCTAGAATTTGACACAACACAAAATTTATTCGTTCCACCTGTCCATTTGTGCTTGGCTTGTATGTTGTTGCCTTCCTGTGCTTAATAGAAAACTTATTGACTAGGGCTTCTACCACCTCATTAATGAAGTGGCTTCCTTGATTTGTTACAATTTATAATGGACAACCAAATCTGGTGACAATGCATTCATATATGAACCTTGCCACTTCATCCATGGAAGCTGTTTTCAATGGCCTAGCTTCAACCCACTTGGTTAAATAATCTGTGGCAACTACAATATACTTATTTTGGCGTGAGGTAGTTGGAAGTGGACCTAAAATGTCTATTCCCCACTTTTCAAAGGGACCAAGTGGAAGAATAGGGCATAATGGAGCTGATGAAGTCTTATGGTTACCATGTGTTTGACAAATATCACATGTCTTACAATAATTATAACAATATTTAAAAAGAGTGGGCGGTGATAACTTGCATCCAAGATCCTTCTTCTTTGTAAGTTGTCAGAGAAGTTCCCTCCACATGTACCATTATGGAATTCTTCTCACAGTTCCTTCCCTTGATCACGTCCAACCGCCCTCTTGTATCTGTCCATCGTGTCCTATTCAAAATAATACTCCATGCAGTGAGAATAGAATATGGGACGAATAGCTTGAGTAATCTTTCTCTTAGTCTTTACATTGGCACCATCAGGAAACTTGAATTCATTCAGATAATTCCAAATATCTACGTATTCACTAGGGATTGTGTCAAGGGATAACAATGCTACATCGGGGAAATCATCATCATCACAAGATGATCCTAAACCATCATAGGCTCGAGAGAGTGCATTTGCATTGACATGCTTCTTTTCTGGCCTATCTATAATATCAAATTCAAATTCTTGTAGCAAAATTATACATCTTGCTATCCTCCCTGATGGGTTAGGATTATTGACAATATATTTTAGAGCCTGATGATCTGTTACAACTATAAATTTCTTCCCTAGCAAGTAATTTCTAAACTTCTTTACAACAAAAATGATAGCTAGAGCCTCTTTTTCAGTTACAATATAATTTACCTCAGCACTGCTCATTTGTTTGCTCCCAAAGTAAATTGGATGTTCATTCCCATTTTCATCCTTTTGGCTCAAAGTACTTCCTAGTGTTGCATCTGAGGCATCAATGTACACAATGAATGGCTTGCTCCAATCTGGATTCTTTAAAACAGGTGAAGACACCAGGGCTTCCTTCAGTTGTCTAAAAGCTTCATGCGCCTTATTTCCTGGTTCATAAGTAACATCCTTCTTCAAGAACTGGGTTAGTGGCTGTGCAATCTTTGAGAAATTCTTGATGAACCTTCTATAGTAACCCACATGGCCTAAAAATTATCTCAACTTACTTCTATTCATAGGAAATGGTAAATCTTTGATTCTTGAAACTTTATCAGATCGGTATTAATACCATCTCTGGATATAACATGCCCTAACAAAATGCCTTTAGAACATCCAAAGACACACTTTGTAGGGTTTAGTGAGGCTTTTGCTTCATCTAACCTTTGAAATGTTGTCCCCAGCTGGTGCAGGTGGTCCATCTTGCTCCCATAGATGCAAAAATCATCCAGAAATACTCTGATGAAGTTCCCAATGTAGGGTTCGAACACCCTATTCATCAAACGCTGGAATGTTGCTGGAGCATTACACAACCCAAAAGGCATAACTCTATAAGAAAATGTTCCCCAAGGAGTGGTGAACGTGGTCTTCAGCTGATCTTTCTCCGCTATATGGACTTGGTTGTATCTGCTATATCCATCAGCAAAACTATAACACTCCTGGCCAGCTACTTCGTCCAAGATTTGATCTTGAGAATGGAAGAGGGTAATGATCCTTCTTTGTTGCCTTATTGAGCTTCCTGTAATCAACACAAATGTGTAGCTTCCCATTCTTTTTTATTGAGATCACAATGGGAGAAACCCATTCTGAATTCTCCATAGCAAATATGAATCCTGCATCAAGCAACTTATCTATTTCTTCTTTTACAGTCTTGGAAAAATTAGGATTCATTCTATATGGCATTTACTTTATAGGCTTAGCACCATCTACCAGCTCAATAGAATGTTCTACCCAACTTACTTGACGGAGTTCCTTGTAATCAAAAGTGAATATGTGTATGTACCTTCGAAAGAGCTGGAGGTAGGATTCCTTCTCACTCTCCATCACAGCATCACCAATCTTTATTTGTTGGAGACGATCATCAACTTCTTCTTCAGATAATTTTATGGGGTCATGAGTTGGTGTGATTGGAAGGATATCCATGACTGAAACATCAACCTCACTTTCTTCATCTTCAGTGTCCACTTCACTGGTACTAGAGTAATAAGAGGATGTCCAATCATCAGTTTCATCACTTGAATCCACAGGTTCTACCTTATTATGTCGATGGATCACGTTTATCTTCACCCTCTCTCTACCACGTCCAAGTGTCATGAAACCTTCATTCCAGTAGTTTCTTGCATGAACTCTCCTTAGCCATGGTCTTCCCAACAACATTGGGTACGCAACAGTACCATTTTTCATCACCTAAAAGTCTACCACACATACAACACCCATAATAGATATTGCCACATTTGAAACTACACCTTTTGGTTTAGTTTTTCCCTTATTTAATGACCTTAACATAAGTGTTGAGGGGCGATCAATTTTTAAACCCAACATATTCATTACAGACTCGGTCATTACATTAACTAAGCACCTCCATCAACTAAGACATCATGAATTGAAATACCATTACATAATACCTCAGCTTGTGGAGCATAGGGATCCGCCTCTGCCTCCAAAACAGGGACCTTAACCTCCTTCCTTTGTCGAGCATTAAGTCCACTTCGCAGCTCCTTCCTCTTCTCAGAAGACATAGCCAAGAGTTGATCATATGTAATATTTGCAGGCCTTTTGGACAGATCTTCCAAGATGGAGTATGGTCCTTGCCCCTGTGAAATCAGAAAATCCTGTACACCCAACTTTCTTCTCCTATGTTTCTTACTAGTTTCTCCTTTCATCTTCTTAGGATCATTTCCATCTTGATTATCTTTTTCTTTCTTTCTTTTTGTTACAAACACATCTACTTCATTATTTCTGCTCTTATCTACTACATCAAAAGAATTCACAGTGCTTTTCCTTTATCATTATCTCCTTTACCGGATGTAGAAGCTCTATACGGACAATTATACTTATAGTGACCCTTTTATAACAACCATAACATACAACTTCAGAAATATTTCTTTTGGACCTCTATCTCCTCCCGAGAACTAAATTCTTTTCTTGAAGAAGATTAATAGTTAATCGACCCATCTTTTTGAGCAGATCTTCATACTCAAGTAGATGTACTAGGAGAAATATTTGTGCTCACCGAGAGTGGTTGTGGATTCGGACCAAAGGTCTTTGGTGTAGGCTCTACTTTAGCAACAATTTCTTTGGGCTCCTCTTCCACGCTTTCTTCTTGCCTTCTTGCAATCTCCTTTGCTTGTTCAATGGTAGCTGGGTGGTCATACTTCACTCGTTTGTCGATCTCTGGCTTCATCCCAAGAATGAAGTGCTTACATAGGAGATTATCCATGCCATTCATCAACCCATCCGCTAATCCTTCCTTCCGGATCTAGGCATCGAGCTTCCTCCTTAGCTCTAGAACACGAGCATGATAATCCCTTATCTTCTCCTTCTCTCCTTGGGATAACTTTGTGATATCGATCATAAGATTTGCATATCTCTGTTGTTCACCAAATTCTTCAAGAAAACTTTCAGTTAATAAATCCCATGAGTTTTTCACATTATCACCTAGTGTTTCAAACCACCTAAGGGCAGAACCATCCAAAAAGGTAGGAAAAAATTCAGTCCATTGTTCCCTTCTTATAAGGCCATTACAAATACAAGATCGTTTAAACTCTTGAATGAAAGAGGAAGCATCTTCATTAGATTGGGCTGAAAAAACAGGAATCTTCCCCATTTTCAAAAGTATCCACAGTGAAATACCAACCCACAAGTACAATCAACAAGACTTATGTTCACAAATAATTGAAATCACTATAATAGAAAATAGAAATGACCATGGTAAACTATGGTAAAACTTGATTTACTGCGGTAAAAACTGACTTTACTGTGGTAAACACTATTCATAGTAAAAAGTGAAGTTACTGCAGTAAATACTATTCATGGTAAAAAGTGACTTTACTATGGTAAATACTATTCACAGCAAAAATGACTTTACCATGCTAACTACTATTTACGACAAAAATGTCTTTACCATGCTAACTACTATGCATAGTAAAACAAGGTTACCCTCCAATTGATTTTTGACTAAGTGGGAATATCTCTCCAGAAAATCCACTAACGAGGAATAGTCCCGGCAAGGGAACCAAAATGTCATCACCAATCCGGCACTATGATAATTCTTCACCAGAACTCTTCGTGATATGATTATTTACTAATGCACAACCTTTAGTTTGGTGGATGTAATCTGGAAACACAACAACAAACATAACACAAGAATACCATAGACTATGATAAAAAGGAATGATGATAAATCTGAAATATCAGAGTAAATTATAATATTAGCATGAAATTGTTACAATCTCACCCATGAGGTACTTCAAGTGTTATTGACTTCACTTGCCTTCCACCAATACTATGGGAGAAACTTCACAATTACACCTCTTAATGGCTTCTTCAACACACCTTTAAATTGATGGCTTCCTTTACACACTTACTCATACAATATTTCTCACTACTTCCTTCTATGCTAAATGAGGGGGGTGGCCTCTTTATTTATAGAACTTCCAGGATTATCCATCTTATCTCTAAGATAGGATAAGAAATCCACTCTGACGAATCATATTCCATACCTTAACTCTTATTTGTACATGTAAGCTTATCTTTTAAGATAAGATAAACCTTATCATTTCACATGGGTTCCACATTTTTAGACTTTTTACAAATAAAATACACAAAATATTTATGACCTCACTCCTTGTCCTTATTACCAATATAATATTTCTAATTCCTAATCATGTAGACCCTACTTCTCTACTTACCCCAACTTTGACATTTTAACATTACCGGACCACTTACGACAAATATTTACTTTTTACCACAACATTCCTATTGTACTTTTGACTATTACCGTACTATACATTATTGGCGGTGTCATATTGGCAGCGCCGTTATCTTCTATCGGACGCTACTACTAATTATACTTAACAACATCCTATTCCTAATACATACATTAATGAAATAGAAATTACGGAGGAAAATTTTAGTGTTGTGACACCCATAACAAGTAAAGAAATGCAAGCTATTTCTTTGTAAGGTGGAACCTAAATCCCAACTCTCTCCACCCTTATACCTCCCTAAAACACACTTGTGCCTCCCACAAAATATAACCCCATAGTTTTCTCCTACGTCATTCTTAGGCCATCTACCAAATAGCCCACAAACATTCCAAAACCTTCACACATTAACACTTACATTCATAAAAGAAGAGCATTTCAAGAGTCAAGCTCCTACCTCTCCATGATGGAGTTGTTCCAAGTTCCAAAACAACAAGCTTTATCCTAATGCAAGCAATCTAAAACAACCAAGCACAAGCATGCACTAATATTTCCAAAAAACTTCTTCAAAGCAAGAGCTCCCAAAACAAGGAATTTTCCCAAGAATAAAGTATCCAAAATGAAGCAACCCCAAAACAAGGCAAGCCATTCAAATTTTATAGAAGAGGGAAGGGAAGAGGATGAGGCAGATCCACGTAGGATGCCATATCACACATCTTCAACCCCAACCCAAAAGTCAAATTCATTCTCCAGTGCATAATAAATAGGTGGTTGAATAATATGACAGTTTACTTACACACTCAAATCCAACCCACACCCCAAAGGATTGAGATTAAATCATGTAAGAAAAGTGCAATTAAAACCTACAATCTGCCTTCTCAAAAAGTATTATAAAAGTCTAATCTCAACTCCCCAACCGTAGGTATGGTTGGTAATTAAATTTAAGAGGTATGGGACAAGTTTAACTTGTCCCACAAGCCTCAAAATCAGCCATCTCTTACACATACTTATATCACTTTAAATCATGGCCAACAACTCTCATTAATTACCTTCTTATGACATATTTGATTTATTTATTTTAACAATATGATTACTCACAAAATTTACACACCATTTAATAATTAATGTAAGGGGTAAAAGCATCACAAAATAAACACATGCAAACATAAACAAAGGGACCCAAAAAAAAAAAGAAAATACATAAAACCCCTTGGTCACAATTAAAGGTGATCCCCTCATGGGAATCCCTAACACACACAAACACACACAAACAAATACTAGTTGCCATGGTGACCTTGTTGAATTCATCTAGAATTCCAATGTGGTTGGTCTCAATCCCACGATGTTTGTTGTGCTTTGTTTTAAACCCGCAAAACACAAATACCTCCTTTGGCCTCATGGCCATATCGAACATCCAAAATAATATAAATATAATTACCAAAATCATCTAGATATATGAATCACAAAAACATCAAAGTAATCTAGTAATGTCATTTGGTATTTTACTCGACACTTATATCATCATCCAATAATTTCCATTTCTAGGTCTACTCACAATATCCAAATATCACAAGTCTGCACAACATCCATAATATAACCATGTCAAACAATATACCATCATCAATATCCAAAGTGTCTCTAATAATCATCATCATAACTGAATCAAGTCAACAATAACCCATGATCTAACATCTATCATCATACTATAATAAGGTACATAATCATGTCTATAATATAATCAGCAGTATCATGATTAGTAACAAAAGGTGTCAAAGGAAAGTGGGCACTACAATTTTTACTTCCTTTCCATGTGAAATTTAATAAATGATTGTATCGGAAATCAAATTTGAATATGTATTCTTTCTTGCTATTTTTTAGACATATTCCAAGCCTCTCTTCTTAGTTGAAATATTTTTCTACATTCCTTTTTATCACATAAATAAGTAAAAATTTTTAATCTAGATTTATTCAAAAAATATATATTAAGTTCTTACTTCACCTAGGTAACAAAACATAATCTATTATTCACAACTTGAGGTAATTTTGAACATTTTATATAGTACAAATATATTAAAAATAAAATTAATATAGTCATATTATATAATATAACTATGTTAGATTCTTACAAAATTATATATTAAGTTATAAATTAACATAGGTATATATTACACTATAATATATATATATTAAAAAAGAAATATATGATAATAAACAATTTGTGGTTGAATGTTTCAAGTTTAAACAAAAGAAAAAGTGAATGTGGGGAGGGTTGAGCCCTCCCAAAAATTTGTGACCTCCCAACCTTACCCACGTTACTCCCCAAACCCCGCTCACCATCCCCCATCCTCCATGCACCCCTCCACATTCCCACACTTCCACACAGTACCCTCTCACTACGTAGCTACTCCACTTCTCCATACAGCTGCCACCCTCCCATTCTCCAAAACGCCTTCCCCAATATAAAAACTGTCACACACATGGATTTGGAGGACTTGAAAGATAAAATGATTGTAGGACCTATGAACTAGTGGAGGAAAAAATATTATCAAGTGGACTATTCAGGGTAGGAGGTCACCCACTATCTGTTGAGAGCACTGAATGAGTCTTGACATTTTCACAACACTACGATGTTGACTCCGAAACAATTCGGGAAAATGCCAACTCAATCCTAATAGTTCTAACACTGAAGGGCATTTATCAGTGCCTACAAATTCCCACAAGTAGCAACATGGTCATAATAACCAAGGAATTTTCATTGCAAGATTAGGTGAAGACTCATTATATCTGCAAGGTCTAGCACTCGGTTTGGGGCTCAGACAAGGAAGAAAGTCTTCCCATATTCCAAAGAATTGTTTAAGGATTAAATTTCATGAGGCTTATTCCAATGCCATTTTTAATGCGAGTAGGGTGATGGGGTAAGAAAAAAGAAATATTTCCAATATTGGATGGCTCAGTTCATCCTCATGGATACTGAAGGAAACCAGGTGGTGGATTAGGTGAAATTGATCCTTCACAGTCTCCCATTCACCAATGACATATAAGTGTATCTTCTGGACATGAGTCATCCCACCATGAGAAATATGTGATCCCCTATCGAGCACTTGAAATTGCCCCCATGCTTGATATTGTGTCTACTCTGGTGAAAAATTTCTTATGGATTCAAGAATTTCGTAGGAGTGAGTTAAGGATGTTACAACAAGCCACATCACCTAATTTTGATGCTATCTCAAAATTCATGAAAACCAAGCAGAGTAAGAAATCACACGTAACCACTCATTTCTTCATTGGGGATTTTGGAACTCAATATGTAGAGGTTTCCCGACCAAAATTTGTAAAATATGTGGAATAGATGACTCAGAATGCCTATGATTTGACTTGAATCTCCTTAGGTCAATCCACCCACGAAGGTGATGCACATATATTCAAGGAGTCTGCGACTTTCTTGTTTGCTCGAACGAGGAGTATAAACAATGAATGGAGCAATTAGAGGAACATGTGAGAACTTTCACTACTTATGTGAAATCCTTCTTGGAACCTAATGCAATGCTACCTCATGTGGAAGTCATCTCTCCCATCGAAGTTTTGAATCTTAGTTGATCAATAGAGCACAACTATACAAAATGCAAGGGAAAGCTAATGATAAGTGGGTTGAAAGGATTTTCAAGAAAGGAAAGACAATTTTTCCATAAGTTCTCTCATTATTTAAATTTTCTCTCTATATTACCTTCTTTGGAAATGCGGAGGAGTCCTATACAACCTCCAATCATCATATAAACACCAAAAAAATTCTAGGAGCCTACAATGAAGTTCTTCTCCATCGCTCTTGACCTAGGGTTTCAAAGACATAACAAACAATTTACCTTCTTAACATTCGTTCATAAATGTCTGGGTCTCATTTTACCTCATTCCAACTCTAATATATTCTTAAATCCATGATACAAGATCCCTAAAAGGATAATATATCCATGTAAACCTTACACGTGCTAATCATTAACATTTATCTCACTTGGTGAGAATAACACTCTTAAGAACCCTGTTTTGGTCTAAGCTCAATATCTTGCAAAATATTCTTCATAACAACTTGAAATTTTTCCCATAGTATCCTAACATACCCTAATAACATCTACAATTCTCACCAAGTCATAAATAACTCTTCATATTCATGTCCCATCTCATTTGCATGACTAAGCCTTGGGATTTACATGTTCTAGGCTATGAAAACCGAATTAGCAATGAAATTCATCATGAAACCTCTACAAATATCTTTACATGATGAAAACAACATGACATACCTTAATGAGTTATTTCAAGATCTCACACATACCTGTAAGTGTCTATCATGCCTAATTAGGCCACCAAGCACTAGGATTAGACTTAGTGTGCACCATGACCAAATAGTCAAACCTCATAACTCAGATTCATGGATCTCCAAAAGGACCCAACACACTTGAGACAATATGTCTGACACTTTTGCATGCTTCCATAAATATATACTTCGCATCTCACTCTCATGCTCCATTTGGCCTTCAAGCACCTAAATTAGGTCTTAAGGATCACCGAAAAACCATGCTCAAACCTGTACATGCACTTCTCCACTTCACTCTACATATGATTGAACTTCACCACATGTTATAATAACATTATAAAAATTGAAGCATTCGGTCCGGACTTCAAGCAACAATTCATACTCGAGAAGAAAATAGTTCATACTCGAAGCAAACCGTATTTCATCTTGTAAAGCTCATACTATTGTATTCCAACTTGCAAGCACTAATACACCCATGACACACCATTATAACCATAATAAACTTAATGAAAACTGTAATCAACTTAGGATGACTTAGAATATAACCATGCAAGCTGAAACATTGTCGAGAACACCATAGGACTTCACCAAAATGGACACTACCAATCAACCTTTAGACTTGACACCTGAAAGACACCTCATGGAGAGTGATATGACACCCACACACCCTTTTCCATCAATGGACTTGTCATAAATGAAAAAATTAAAACACAATGGCCATAAATCTCCTCCTTTGTCATTGATGGCAACCACCTTCAGAAACATCGATGGCTACCAACAAGACCAAACACAGTTACAAAACCTCATTTCCATGTTTCTGATGTAAGTATCCCCCTTTGACATATATGAAAAATGATGATATGATGACACGACATGGAAAATGACAACACACAATATGACGCAATGGAAACAAAGCACAAAACCAAACTTACTTGCATAAGTGACTCCCCCTTGATTTGCATTTTGTCTTTTCTTGTCTTCTAAAGCAAGTAAAAGGATTCATAGACCTGATACGATCATCCACAAGGCTCCCCCAGCTAATTTCCTCAAATTTTGTCTTCATCTCTGTCATAAAATACCATTATAAGATGTACTCTCTTTTCGACCTCTTTCAAAGCATTTGATCACTGTAGCATACCTAGGTAGAAGCATATCACTCATATTCATGCCAAAAATCTGATTCTAAGCTTGAAACATCATCTTGGCATCTTATTTCCTTATCTCAACTGAAAATAGTCTTAAATATACTTGTACTTTGTATTGTCAATTCATAAGAAACAATCGAATATGAATCCCTGAAGCTCACTTTCAGGACCTAAAAAGCCAATCTTTTTCACATCATGGAAGATCATTCATCACTTAAATATCTATCTTATGACTCCCCTTTGGTTTATTCCATCCATATCTAATTAAAAACCCAAACATCAAAACACTTACCTTGCATACATGTCATGGAAGGCGGGTCAAGCACATCATTACTTGCCTTGAAAACACTTTTTAATATTTTCAACCTTCTTACCTTGCTATCATAGCCTTCTTGAACACTTCACTTTCTATTCTTATTAACACACTTGCAAACATGAATGATTTTTACTTATAAGCACTTCTAGCATCTTGCACATCTGATTTAAATCTAATACAAGCTCCCCCAACCTCGAGAGACCTTTTAGAAGTCAATACACCATTTTCTTTCCTTCACAGACACTGATATAATCTGTAGCATGTCAAACTTCACACACAGATCTTTAGCCTCTCATCATAGTCTCTGAAATCATTATTATATCCGCCATACTTTATTCTTCAACCATTCTTAAGTCATCATTTTCTAACCATCATATTCACTTATAAAATCATCTTACTTACCTTATTGAGAGCATAATCAAGCTCCCCTACCTCGAGAATATTTTTACATACCTGTAGTTGTATCTAGGTTGTAATTGGATTGGTTTTTTGAGTTTTCCATTATGTAAACTTTAACTCTTATTCACATTAGTCTCAATCTGATATAGGTCACAACCAACTCTTTGTGCTTCGACATACCTCTTTATACTGTATAATGCATCTAAAACCTCTAGTAGGAGACCAAGAGTGGATCCCCGGTCTCGAGTTCACCTTTTCAAATATTTATTAAATATACGTTTGACCACATAAAATTCTCGGGACTTGTAACTAAGACCTCAACCTCAAGGATACACCACATGTGCTTTCACAACTAGACAACACGATGCAGACCTAACAAAACTTCATGCCCGGACTTTGATCTTAACTTACGTGGACTACACGGACATAACACATAACTTTCCCTTGACATGTCAAACCAAAGACCACATAGACAAACCTTCGATATAACTTGGACATACAATAATCATTCCACAAGATGGGGTAAGATAAACCTCTTTTATAGACCAACACGAATTTATACTTAGACCGAGTCACAAAGATAAGTACCACTCTCTTTACAATTTTGAGACATATCATGACAACCAATGATATACGGATTCAAAGAATTTTTACAATCTCTTATTCAAATCAAACCCATTATGCAATCATTACACACACACAAATCATGACTCATACCTTGAATATTAAAAACAAGACTTAATGGACATCAATAGTGGCAACACATACTTGAAGAAATGAATGTAGACCTTTGAAAAAATCCTCGATAATAAACAAACACCCATTCATTGCTTGGAAAACTACTTACAACAAACTTGGAATTGCAAGAGATACATTAACACCATAAAAACACATCCTACAAAAGTATCACATCTTAAATCAGTCAACTCCCCTCTTCTCAATGCTTCATATGGATGAACATGTCTCTAAGAAGCCTAGTAGAGATAAGATTTTCATGATCAATCTAGAAGAATGACCTATAGACGTCCCAAACATCCTTAGATACATGCACCTCACTTTTTCCATCTTGTTTTTTATCAATATTATGAGAAACACCTTGTTTTACATCCATATCTATTTTAGGTGGAACAATATTACTCCTTTTACCTCCCATATTCTTCCTTGTCTCATTGTCATGCATCCTAGAACCCCGAAAGATTCTTTCTTGCATCCTTGGACGTTGAGATCTCTTGACTTTCTTTGAGTAACCATGATGGAATTCTCTAGCAACATGACCAACTTAATTACAACTGAAACACACAATTGAACTCTTTCCTTTGTAGCCTTCAACTTGACTAGGTGGATCATACAAACAATATCTTGCAACATGTCCTCTCTCATGGCAGTTGTAGAACACTACATTATTATCCTTCTCACTCCTACTATCTCTCCATGGATGATTATCTATAGAAAACCTTCTACACTCCTTAGATATATGCCCAAAACCATTACATGTGAAACAAATAGCCATTAAATGATCTTTCATACCTTAAAACATTAGGCTTCCTTATGGACTTTATCTTCACATTGTCTTTGGTGAAAGTATCCTTCTTTCCTTTCTTGAGGCTGGATTCTTCAACTTCTTTGCTTGAAAACTTATCTTCCTACATCACTTATTTCCCCTTGGAGTTATCATTGAATCCTAAACCTTCTCTATCACCTGCAGATCTATGTTTTCTAAGAATATCATCAAGATCCTTGGTGTTTCTCTCGAATTTCTAAAAATATTTTTCCTTCTTATCAGAATCTAACAACTCTGCCCTTAGAAACTCTATATCCTCTTCAAATTTTGTGCACCTACTCTCTTTGTCTTGCAAGCTTGTGACTAGAAAATGTACATTTTCTTCCGGCAATTTGATTGTCTCATTTAGCTTACTTGTTTCAGACCAATGTTTCTCTTCTAGATCATGGATCTTATCTCCATGTCATCTGAGTTGATACCTCAACTTCTTGTTATTATTTTCAACATGCTTTAACTCATATTGGATACAATCTAATTCATCTTCAACATTATCTTCTTCTTCATATTCAGAATGTATGGAGTCACAAAAATGATAGGACCATTACTAATAGAGTTTGCAACATCTTTTTTCATAAACAAGACCTCATCTCCTACATCTTCATGATAAGATTCAAACTCATAATATGAAACACCCCTACTTGTATCAGATAAGAAAGCCTCTTCCTTTGCATAAAATTTCTTCTCACTTTTCTTCTTCTAATCAATTTTTTTAAAGTTCTTCTTTCCTTTACTATACTTGTGATATTGCTTTCCATGATCTTCATCATGTTCATGCTCATCATGATCTTCCTCCTTGTGCTTATGAGGAAAATCAATAGCGAAATGACCTACTTTACCACAAATGAAACATTTATAAGGAATCCTACATTTATATTTTCTAGATCCAACCTTCAATATCCTAGCAAGCATTGCAAAGAGTTCTTCTTCTTCAAATTCAGTAACGTCATCAACCTCCCTAGTCTTCTTTCCCTTGGTATTCATTTAAGATTTAAAAGCAATATCTTTCTTAGCTGGTTTGGAATCAACAATCCTCATCTCACAGGAAGTCAAAGTCCCATGAACCTCATCCATCTTCAAAAGAGTCAAATCTTTGGCCTCTTCAATAGTAGACACTTTGGAATCAAACCTATATGTAAGAGATCTCAAAACTTTTTGAACTAAAAATATTATTTTACTTAATCACAAAGAAATTTCATGGTGTTGACAAGCTTTTAAACCCTACGCAAGTATGCAAAAATAGGCTCATCATCACTCATTCTCAACCCTTCAAACTAATTTCGAAAGTCTAAAGTTTAGCTATCCTTACCTTGGAATCTCCTTCATATAAGACCTGAAGCTTCTCCCACATTGATTTTGTTGATTTGCAATGCATCAACTTCACAAGCTTAGATTCACCTAGACAATACATTATAACCTTCATAGTCTTTGAATTATCACTACAAAAATTCTTGTCTGCATTGCTTGTTGGAGGAGTAGCAGGAAAAATATAACCATCCTCCACATATTTCCAAATATAAAACCCTAGGGACATGATGTGAGTCCTCATCGTTTGACTCCAAAATGCATAGTTTACACCATCAAACAATAGTTCCTTCTTGGTAGAAAAAGAATCGCTAACTTGCCATTTTTGTGCTTCAAAGGATCTTCTTTCAAGTGATCAAACTTCTCCAAAAGGACCTGTTGATGCGTAATCACAACACCCTTGATTGTTTGCAATTCGATAGATTGAAACTGTCAGTGTGATTACATAACATGGAGATTTTCCCAAAGTGTGGGACTTTGCAATCGGGAAAGCTCTCTGGATGAAGGCCGGTTCCTATTCCTCTATTATGATACACACACTCAAATTGTAGAGGATCTATCCTAAAATCTACTCTAACTTGCCAAGGAGACAAGGTTAAAAAAGTTGCAAGAAATTGAACCTAAGCTGATGGAGGTGATGCACCAAGAGGAATGTTGAATAACTTTCCTTGCATGGGAATAAAATTAAACAAGATTGAAGAGGATGAGCATCAACACAGATCAGTTTCTTGTAAAAATTTATTCACCATCAAACACAAAACACCAAAACATGTACGACAACCTAAATTGCATAGTTAACTAAAGTTGTAATGAGAGATCAGAAAGATGCAATGAACACAAGAGAGGGTTGAAATTCATCCACAAACTTATATTATTACTCCACAGATTTGATACAGTGCATTACAATGGCCAAGAGGCAAAAATTGCATTTATAGTTTGAATGGGAGGTTTGAACTCCACAAGATCACTTACAGATAAGAGAAGAAGGGAGGGTGCAAAGAAAGATTATCCAACCTTTTGAAATGAGCCCCTCTTTATAATATATAGGAAGAATGAGAGAAGGGAGAGAGAAGGAACTCAAAATCTTTCTTCAACCACCCAAAAATGCATTAAAATCACCTACAACAATGATGGGTGCCACTGCAAAACCCATACCTCCATGTACTTTTCCTTGTTGGAGAAGAAAGGAAGCCCATACCTTCATTATTTGGGTAGGTGAGAAATATGGAACATTCCTCTAAAATGACGGACTATATTTCCTCATTTTGAAATACTTATTCTTACTAAAATTAATAAAACTAGTCATAGTTGTGTAGAAGACACTGCGAGCTTTCCAAAAAGTCCATTTCATGCAAATCTGAGCTCCCAGTCAAAAGTTATGGCCATCTGAAGATGAGGGTGTCATCTTTATAATAAATACCAGTTGTTGTTCTACTTTTTCGGACTCCGACCATGCATCACACCCTTGAAATTGAAAATTTCAGACTTTCGGGATTCGGAGCTTTGGGCATTTCCATTTCGGAGGTTGATGTCACTTTGTTCCACTAGTGAGATGGTTCAAAGGTTTTGAAATGGACTTAAATTCGAACTTCAAAGTTCGGACTCGACCTCATATTATGCGTGACACTTTGTTCATCTACCTAGGCCCCAGAATGTTACGAAATTCTAAAACCCGAAGTTGGAAATTGGACTTGAGTTTCAAAACTTTTGCTTTTCGGGCTTTTGACACTGTTCATTCACCTAGGCCCCGGAATATTCCAAAATTTTGAAACCCGAAGTCGAAATTCAGATTTCGGAGTTTGAGACCTTTTTCTTTTTGGGGTTTTGGATTTTCGGGGTTCGGGTTTTGTGGTTTTCGGGTTTGGGGTTTGAGATTTTGGGTGTTCAAGTTACGAGGTTTTAGGGTTTTCGAGGTTTAGTCTTGTTCTTTCATCTAGAACATGAAACCTCGAAATCTGAAAGCCCGAAGTCCAAATTTCAGACTTCGGGTTTCAAACTTCTTTTTCTCCCCACATGGCTTGCTGTTCACCACTAGACCCTACCGCCAACTCTAAACTCCTAAATGTCGAAGTCCAAATTTGAGAATTCAGATTTTAATGTCCTTCGGACCTTTTGAATCCAGAAATTCAAAATTTTTTCCCGCCGAATCCAAATACTTCCACGTCACCGCAACTTTCTCATCTCGAGCCCAAAATGTTAGCTCCATGGGTGAAACGATCCCTCCATTTTATTTGTGTGAGTCCAATTTTACCTAATGGGAAAAATCGATAACAATTTGGTGACTCGTGAGATTACGTGCCTGCTAGGTGAAAGATCAATTTCCTTGAAGTATCCATTGGGCATGGAATTATAAATGATAGCCTAATACTAATATTGTACTTGAAACTTTCTCCCGAATGCTTGCATAATGTTGTCCCTGAACTCCGATCTGCTGTTTGCACTCTTAATTTTCATAAGGAAATCTTGCAGTTTAAATTTGTGAGAGTAGAAAATTGTCTTGACCTAGATTTTTCACCTATTCTTGAAATGGACTATCCCGAGAAACCTAATTTTAGTTTCTCTGCATTAGTTTTCCTTTGAAATTAGGAACTATTTCCCACAAGTATGATCTTCTTTCCTGTTACAACATTCACCTTGAGAGGCACACTGAACATACAATGATACAACTTGGGAGCAATAACACCTGTGCCGAAGGCTCTTAGGGAAATGAAACCTAAACTACAACAAGACAATGTGCATACGCACTTAGAGGAATTAAAATCCTAGGCTAATATTTACAAGGGTGGAACCTTTCCTTTTTAGTAGCAATGTTTAAGATATATCCCGTTCATCAAAATCAGAAGTTTCTTTCCATCCAAAGTAGACAATTGGAAGGCATTGCTGCTTTTACATCCGGTGACCATGCAGGGCCACTCTAAGCGACATCGAACTTGGAATGCCTACCCAGTTTTGCTCGATCTCGCATCCCACTTTAGAACTAAGTCCCCTTCTTGAAAGGTCCTTGCTCTTGATTTCTTATCAAACCATCTTTTGACTAAGGCCCGAGATTTCTCTATCATCTCGCACTGCATGTTCTCGATTTCTTCCAATTCCATCAGCTCTGTATACCTAGCCTCCATTGGTTCAAATTATGACAACTCCAACTACCTCATGAACTCCAATGCGGGTAGCTCTAATGATATAGGCAACACTGCTTCCTTTCGTAGACCAACTTGTAGGGAGAGCTACCTGTTGACCTCTTTGGTATTATCTTGTCGGGCCCACAAGGTTGATTTGAGCTTGGTATGCCATGTTCTTTGATTTTCATCCAGAGTCCTCCTGATTGTCTTCAACAAGTTCTTGTTCGTGGACTTTTCTTGTCCGTTACCCTGCATGTAATAATTAGAAGATGTGCTCAAATAGATTCCTTTCCTAAAACCCATTCTATGATATTGGAACCTAGGAACGCCAATTATGTCGATATTATAGTGGTCGGCACACCGAATCTTGTGACTATTCCTTCATAGAAGCTTGGCATGCTAGATTCGTTTGCTTCCTTGAGTGCTACCGCCTCGGCCCACTTGGTGAAATAATCTGTTGCTTTAAAAATCCAATTGTGACCTTGATTCGAATTTGGATTGATGACCCCGATGAAGTCCAATCCCCATTGCATGAATGGTTGGTCAACTGAAATTGGGTGCAATGGAAGTGTTGCTAGCCTTTCTTTGCCATGAAGAACACACATTTTTTACACTTTTTGATCTAGGTGTGGTAGTCATTGAACATTGTGTGCCAATAATAACCCACCTTCATTATTTTGAGAGTTTTTACCCACGGAGAAAAATGACTTCTGACCTCTCCATTGTGAAACTCCTACAACACCTTCTCAATTTAATTCATTCCAATGCATCTCAATAGAATTCCATTGATTTATTTCTTGAACAAAACACCATCAACAAGCACATATGGAATGGCCTTTAATATGAAGTATCACCTCTTTTCTTTGCTCATTTCGGATGACATAGGCCTATTTGTAGGAAATGAATCATATCTTGAGGCGAAAAGGAGTTGGCACATTATCATTTCTTTGGCTTCGATTATCCTGAGAACCAAGATAACTTCTTTTCCATTACTTGTAAATCAACTTTGTTGACTTAAGGCTAGCTGTTCACATAATCCCTTCCCATGGACCAACTTAGTGACTTTAATTTCAATGTCATATTCCATGACCCTAGTGATCCATATTGCACGTTTCTCATTCAAATCCTTGTTTAGAAGGAAGTCTTTGATTCTTGCATTTGATACCATCAACTGAATCCTATTGTTTGAGACTAGGTGTTTGAACTTATTAAAACTCCCTGTTTTGTAAGGGCATGCTTCTCGATGAAGGAGTATCTCACTTAATAGTCCTCAAAAATTTTACCAAAGAAGGCAATTGGTCATTCAGATCCTTCTTTATTTTTGCACTAAAATTGCGGAAATCGTATCTAAACCATCGAAGGCATAGAGCATGAAATCCTTGGAGAAGTCCGGATTGATGAGAGTTGGGGCTTGAGATATAGCCTCTTTGATAGCCTCGAAACCTATTTTTCCTTTAACTGTCCACTTAAATGCCATGCTCTTCTTTAACATTATCATTATTGGTTTCAAAAGAGCATCAAATTTTGGTACAAATTTGCGGACAAAATTGATCCTCCCTAAGAAGATTTGAAGAGCCTTCTTATGACTTGGCAAGGGTAATGATTGAATTGCTTTAAATCTTTCGGGTTAATCATTAATCCTTCCTTTGACATAATATGACCTAGGATCTTCCCTTGGCGAGCCAGGAATATGCATTTTTTAGGATTCAAAGATACCCCAAATCTCCTACTCTTCTGAAAGACATGTCTTAGATGAAAGAGGTGATCTGTTGCATTTTTGGAGAACACAGTGATATCGTCAAGATACACTAGCACTATTTTGTTGATCAACCCCTTGAATGCCATATCCACTACCCTTTGGAAAGTCGCTCTAGCATTTGATAGTCCAAATGTCATCTTTTTGTAGGCATAAGTGCCCCACTTAGTGGTGAAAACCATTTTGAACTGGTCTTCTTCTTTTACTATTATCTGATTATACCCCAAGTAGCCATCTAGGAGGGAAAATATTTCTGAGCCGACTACCACCTGTAAGATTTGTTCCATTTAAGGGAGTGGGTAGTGGTGTTTTACAGATTCTCTGTTTAGGTCTCGAAAGTCTATGCACAACTAGATTTCTCCATTCTTCTTCCTGACCGACACCAAGTTTGCAACCCAACAAGAGTGCTTGATTGGAAATATAATACTCACCTTTATCATCTTGTTTATCTCTTTATTCATTAGAGGCTCAATGTGTGTGTTAACCGGTCTTTGCTATTGCCTGATCGACTTAGCATCTGGATCCAGATCTATTGTATGTTGTGCCAACTTCGGATTGAATCCTCTCAAGTCCTCATAGCTCCAAGCGAAAACATCTTGAAACTCTTGGAAAAGTTATATGAAATCATATCTCTCCTGCTCAGTGCTTACTTTGCCAATTTGGAGTGTTTTACCTTATCCTACCGAAATTGGTTCTGAATCCTCCCTTTGACTTGTATGTTGGCTTTCTCTTTACGAAACTGGTCATTAGGATTGAAAATGGACTCCAACGTCACCAAACGTTTGTAAAAATATTTTGTTCATAGCTGCACTACTTGAACCCCGTACTGCTACTCCAATCTCTCCTGGTTCCTAGCTAAGAATTCAACCTCTTCTTGCAAGAAATTTACTATCTGTTGATCATTCTCAAGTCCCTGCCACTTGTGTTGTTGTCTCGAACTTACGGCCTTACAATAACATAGATATGTGGTTACATCTTGTCTCTTTTGATACTTTCAAATACATAAAATATTGCCCAAATGGCCACAAGTCTATTTGCAACTTCATTATTCTTCCTGGGTATGGACTCAATGTTGAATGCTTCAAAGTCTTCAATTAGGTCCCATACCCTATTTTTGTAGCTCTTGAGTAGGTCATTTTTGCGGCATGTTGTCCCATGAGTTGATTGATGATTAGCTCGTTATCCTGAATAAGCGCATGTTCTTTATGCCTCTTTTCTTGGCCCAATGAATTCCATGAATCAAGGTCTCATATTCGGATGTGTTGTTTGAACAAGGAAACTAAAATCTGAAATCTGAATAATACTTGATGTTCTGTGGTGAAACCAACATTGCACCCCCTCTAGCACCTTATTTTCTTCTTGAACCATCAAAAAATAGTTTTCATACTTCATTGTCATCCTTATTACTCACAATAAAGACTCAAGTGAATATTACACATCACAAGAGATTTCTTTAGTGAGGCACCAACCCCACAAGGAGCACCAACCCCTAAACCCTTGTTGATATTACTCATAATAAGAGACTTGCATTAATATGACTCATTACAAAATATTTGATAATAAGATCATTGTATATTTGCTGCAACAACTTAGTTGATGGTGATCACAAGATTCAACTCCATATTCCTTCTTCAAAGCCTCTTCAAACACACCTCCTTCCAAATCACTCAAACTTTGACAAAAATGACCTAATTTGATCTCAACCTCTTGCACACATGCTCTCTAACATTCTTCAACCTTTCACACACTTCCTCAGATATGAAAATTTTCCTTCATACCTGTTACACACTCTCCCTTGGGTTACACTTTTTCCCTCTCACTCGACTAGTTCAAATTTGAACTAAAACATTCACTTTATATCCTTCTCTTCTCATAAACATAAGGGAGGTTTGTCCTTCATCATCAGTTCAACCAAAAACTCAAAAACATAACAATAAACTCATACACATTCATAAAATAGACCCATGTAGGTCGGTCATTCCCAAATGCACCAAGAAAGCTCAAAACAACTCAAAACCCCATCACCTAGATGACTAAAAACCACAAACACCATAACCATCATTATTCAAGCTCCCCAATTGCTCACACATGTCAAATATGACATAAAAAAATCATACATGGTCGTGTTGGTGAGAAAATTTGTTGGGTAGACAAATTGATGGTTATCTTGCCAACGCACCAGGATTTTAGGTCCCTCTGCTTGTGTGGTGCAACTCCACTTTATTGTGAATGAAAAAAGGAAATATGTTGTTGGCCAAGAGGTTTGGGATCCAATAGGCACACTCCATTATACACATGACAATTCATGTAATGAATTACAAGGGAGGAATTTTTGAAAGATGGGGAAAGGAGTGAGAAGTTAGGTAAGGGGAATTAACTCTGTAAGTAGAAAATTAGATTCTTGCCAAAGTTAATTAGAAGTTTCACATTCACAACTTATAGGAAAGAAACAACCATGTTTAGAATATCAATGATGAGAGGAAACCATGCACACAAAGTTGCACACATTCATGCATCATGAAAAGAAGAAACTCCTTTCTTTATTGACATCTTCACAAGTTGTACAATGCTTAGAAGATAGAGGAAAATTAGATAGGGAAAGTGGAAGAATGTTATCTCTTTTTCCTTGCTAAAAAAATCTCTTGAGTGCACAAAATTGACAACCCTTAAGTTTGATTATATAATTACATTATATAGACATCGAGAACACTCTTTTTCTACCCCCCACATGACCTTTCACTTGTCCTTTCCGGTCATGAATTTTGACATTCAAGAAAAGAAAATAAATCCCCTTTTATTAGTTAAGGGTGACTTATTACATTTTGAACTATAGTCACATTAATGAATAAGATGAACATTATGATTACTCACAACGAAAAATTATAAAGGGGGTAGAGAAGAGGAGGAAGAATGATAGAAGGGAAGGAAGAATGAATGCTTGATGAAGATTATGCCTTGCACGCCTTTGCCTCATTTCTGAATGATGTGATGAAATGTCCCAATGTCATGAACTATGCGTCTCTAAAACTTTTACACCATGAAAAAAATCCTTGAGATGATGCACAAATACGTTGAACTAAGTGTTTAGAAACACTATTGAATGATCATCTTGATGACCATAGGTGTTTCTTTTGAGGTCTACTTGAAGAAGTTGGAGGATGGAGAACAATCTTTGGATGAAATTCTACTACATAGCCACACTTATGTACTCATTGGAAAGATTTGATGAAGTGGATTTTAAACACTTTGTCCCCGTTAGTGGTAACCACAATTTAAATCCTTTTACATGATGCTCATACATCTTGGGTCATAAAATGAGCATTGAGAAACACTGTATCGGGGCTTCCCAATGTGAGCTCGGGATGGATACGAGAAATCCTCACGATGATCCTCCTTGATACTTGATTGACAAACCACTTCAACTCATTCATCTCTCCCGATAACCTTGTTTTATATCACCCAGTTCCTTGAGTGATGAATATGGATTCATTTGATGCGCCTTGCGATGCACTACTTTGTTTGAGCACACTTGAAATTGGGATGATGTTTCCAAGACCAATATGAAGTTCTCAATTCTCTATTTGAGCCTTGAAATCATCTTATAATCCCGCTTGAAGATTCCATGTTGGGGTTAGCACAAGTTTGTACTGAGATAATATATTAGATTTAAGCATACATGCAATAAAAACGGATATTCAACCAAAATAAATATACAAAACAAGATATATAAATCAACATTAGACTTAACATGATATAAATCAACATCTACATACACCTCTCACAATGTACAATACTTTCTTTCTCTTAAGCTTCTCCTTCTTCTCAAAAATTTCTCTCTCTCACAATTATTTTCATAATAATCATTAACTCTCACTTCTAACCATTGATTTCTAGCTTATAAACACTTATACAAACTTAGGGTAATTAGCCATGCAATTACAATTAATAGATCCACTTTAACACTAAAATTAGATCTAATTCTTGAGAGTTAAATAAAACACTCTGCATAGGCAAGCGATGCCGATTATCCCTAACCTCCTAAAATTTGATGGCATGACAGTTCCTCCTTACTTGACCAATTCCGGTCATAGGTGACCGATGTCATTCCCTTCATAATTGATGTCGGTGCTACATCTTGTGTTTTCAAGCAAGTATAATATAGCAAGCTAAACTAAAGTAATTGAGCTCCACATCTCAATAATCTCCCAATTGGAGATAAATTACATCAATATACCTATACAATGTCGATTTCTTGGATCCTTTCCTTAGCTTTGTTTCTTCCTCTTCAAGTATCAAACTCGAAGACAAAAAGAAGTGGAGTGTAACTCCAACTTCTCTTCTACTAATGTCTTCATTAGCATATTTGCAGGATTTTCACTCATATGAATCTTCTCCGTTTCAGTTGTCCATCCTCCAATACCGCCATATGAAGTGACACCTCGAATGAATATTTTTCATTCTAGAATGAAACTCTTGAGTTATTTTCTAATGAATTGCACTGATCACATTTTGAACAATTTGCAATCATCTTGCTCCTTTCCCAACTCTTCCTTGAATGTCCCGATCATCCATATAATCTCATTGATACCCTCTATAGCTGTAACATAGTCTACCTTTGTAGTATATAGAGCCAAAACCTTCTGTAATCTTGATATCTAGCTAACTACCATCCCACCTACTATGAAAATATATCCAAAGAGTGCTCCTTGTACCATCTATATCTCCACCATATATCGAATCAACATAACCACATAAACAAATATTCAAACCTCCATAACATAACCGCATGCTAGATGTCCCTCTCAAATACGAGTATCCATTGGACTACTTTTCAATGCTCTTTACTTGGATTGTCCATAAATCTACTCACAACTCCCACTCGCCCGTGCAATGTCCAGTCTGGTACAAACTATAACACACATAAGATTCCCAATTGCTGAAGCATATGGTACTCGTGTCATGTATTTTACATCCTCATGTGATGAAGGACACGATATTTTCTCAATTTGAAGTGTCCAAACCATAAGTGTACTTACGGGTTTTGAATTCTACATTTTAAACCTTTCTAACTCCTTGTAGATATAATATTCCTGAGACAAATACAATTTCTTATTGTTCAAGTCTCTATGTATTTGCATGCCAAGGATTATTTTTTCAACCCCTAAGTCCTTCATAGAAAATGTGTGAGCTAGCTTTCCTTAAGCTCACCAATGTTCTGCATACTAGATCCTGCAATAAGCTTATCATCCACATATAGTAACAAAATAATATAGCTCCCATTTTCAAGCTTCTTGAAATAAACACAATGGTCAGATTCACATCTCAAGTAACCATGCTCATGCATGAAACTATCAAACCTCATCTACCATTGTCTTGGAGCTTGCTTGAGCCCATATAGACTCTTTTAAACCTGCACACTAATTTATCCTTACCCTTGACTTCATATCCAAGCGGATGGTACATATAAATTTCTTCATCCAAATAACCATGAAGGAAATCCGTATTCACATCTATTTTCTCTAAATGCAAATCATCTATTGCAACTATACTCACTAAAGTATGAATAAAAGTCATCTTTACAACAGGAGAAAATATTTCACCAAAGTCAATACCTGCTTTTTGTGCAAATCCCTTTACTACAAGTCTTGCCATGTACCTTTTTTGTCCACCCTCTTCTTCCTTGATCCTATAAACCCATTTATTCAGCAATTTCTTCTTACTCGCTAAAGAACTTAACCAAATCCCAAGTCTGGTTTTGTTCGAAGGATTCCATCTCCTCATCCATGCCATGCTCCCATTGAACGTGGGTATCATCCTACATTGTTTCTTCAAAACTTTTTGGTTCACCATTATCAGTCAATAATAAATAAGATAGAGAAGGTGTAAATATTTATGGAAGTTTGCTTACCCTTTGTGACCTTCTCACAAAGTTTGGGGTATGGAGATTCCTTCTAGACCTCCTGGACATTTGTTTCCAATTCTAATAGTGACCAACACCGGTCACATGTAGCGATGCCGATTCTCGCTAACCGATGCGGTTTGGCTCTTCTATAACCAATACCGGTTCGGTTGACCGATGCCGGTGGGTCAATCGCTTGACAAGTTATTATTGTGTAACCCTGTAGGTATGACTTTTAAATTCGAGAGTTCATTTTCATTCACAAACCTCTCAACTAGTTCATCCTTGGGTACCAAAATTTTATCCTTGTACATTCTCTTTTTATTTCATTCAATGTCATGACTCCTAATACTTTTAGAATTCTCTAAATCCCAAAAACAGAATCCGAAATCACCAGATCCATAACCAATGAAAGTGCATCTCTTGGATTTTACATCAAACTTTTTCTATTTTCCTTATCAATATGCATAAAAGCTTCTAAACCAAAAAATTTAAGAAAATAAAGATCTAAGTATTTTCCGGTCCAAGCTTCCTATGGTATTCCTCCATTTAGTGAACTTGAAGGCCCATGATTAATCAAATAAACCACTATATCAACTGCTTCTTCCCAAAATTACAAGGGCAATCCAAAGCATGTATCCTCAAACTTCTAGCATGTTCCATGATTGTCCTGTTCATTATTTCTACAACACCATTCTATTGTGGTGTTCTTAACACCATTATTTCTACAAGGAAATCTAGAATGTATCATCATACTTCTAGCACGTTCCATGATTGTCCTGTTCATTATTTCTACAACACCATTATGTTATGGTGTTCCAATTTTTTTCTATTTTCCTTATCAATATGCATAAAAGCTTCTAAACCAAAAATTTAAGAAAAGAAAGATCTACCTCTTTTCGGTCCAAGCTTCCTATGGTATTCCTCCATCTAGTGAACTTGAAGGCCCATGGTTAATCAAATAAACCACTGTATCAACTGCTTCTACCCAAAACTACAAGGGCAATCCAACATGTATCCTCATACTTCTAGCACGTTCCATGATTGTCCTGTTCATTATTTCTACAACACCATTCTCTATGTATTTCATTCATTGAACAATAATCATTGAAAGCCTTACTACAATATTCACCACCATTGTCAGATCTAAGGCACTTTAACTTTGAATTTGATTCATTCTCAACAAGGGCTTTCCATATTTTAAAAGTCTCAAAACATCAGATTTATGTTTAATATAATAAAACCATATCCTTATTGTAGCATCATCAATAAAAGTAACATAATAATTAGATCCTCCATGAGAAGCTACCTGGGATGGTCCCCACACATCTGAGTGTAAAAGCTCTAATTTATGCTCCTTCTTAGTTGCCCCAACTTTGAGAAATCTCACTCTCTTTTTCTTTCCAAAGACAAAATGTTCACGTAAATCAAGATCTAAATATTTCAAATATGATAACTTACCCTTAGCCTTTAAGATCTGCATTCCTTTTCACCCATATGGCCCAACCGATTATGCCACATGCATGCATCTGAATCTGAAGTAGATAACACAGAAAAAGAATCAGTAACACAGGTAGATAAATATAATGTTCCTACCTTATTGCCTCTTGCCATAACAAAGACACCCTTGGTGACTTTCCAAGAGTCTGTGAATGTAACCATGCAACCAGCTTCACCTAGTTTCCCTGCAGAAATAAGATTCCTCTTGAGGCTTGGCACATGCCTCACATCTTTCAATACCCATGTATTTCCATTCTGTAATTTTAGATGAACTTCCCCTTTACCAATAATACTACAAGGTTCATCATCACCCAAATAAACATGCCCAAAATTTCCCTGGACATAATTTCTGAAATAACCCTTATTAGGGGTTGTATGGAAAGAAGCTCCTGAATCTAAAACTCATGATTCTATTCTATTATCCAAAGAAAGAATAAGAGCATCTTGCATTACCTCTGCTGCAATATTTACCTCTTTACCTTTGTTTAGGTGTTGGTTCTCTTTATCCTTTGACCAACAATATTTCTTTGCATGTCCTTTCTTTCCACAATTCCAACAGGTAATTCCCTTACCTCTGGATTTAGATCTGTCATTCCTTGAATTTTATTTCCCATTATTCTTACTCTTGGATCTCTCCTTCTCCTGCCTCTACTTTCTACATTCAAAGCATTCCCAGATGATGATTCCTCTGTACTTTTCCTGCAAATTTCTTCATTCAATATTATACTAACCACATCATCAAAATTCAAAATATTATTAGCAGATGTTGTATTACTAACAACCATTACCAAGTTATCCCAACTATCAGGAAAAGAACATAAGAATAAGAGTGCTTTCACTTCATCATCAAATGAAATATCAACTGATTTTAACTGATTTACAATAGATCAGAAATCATTCAAATGAATAGATGTAAATCCACCTTCATGTAACTTAGAACTAAATAGTTTCTTCATCAAATAAACTTTATTTGAAGCACTAGTTTTTTCATATAAATTAGCAAGAGATTTCATTAACTCTACTGTAGATGTCACTTCTATAATATTGGAAGCCACGGATGCTTCTAGGCTCAATCTTATAGATCCCAAAGCCTTTCTGTCAAGAATCTTCCATTCTTCATCAGTCATCTTCGTAGGTCTAGACTTTTCATCCAATGGTAAGTACAAATATTTTTATACGAGATAATCCTCAATCTGCATCTTATATAATTGATAATTTCAGTCGTCAAACTTCTCTACCTTGTGTTTTTTTCTTTTTCCATTGTTGTAGCTCCCACTCAATCAAAAAACCCTCTGTGAGTAAATATGTCAACACATAAAACCCTCAAACAAATATCTGATACCAGTTGTTGGGGTTAGCACAAGGTTGTACAAATAATATATCAGATCTAAGCATACATGCAATAAAAATGGATATTCTACTAGAAGAAATATACAAAACAAGATATATAAATCAACACCAGATTTAATGTGGTTCACCTAGTGTGGGATACATCCACCAAGAAACAAGCCAAACTATTATCCAAATCTTTCAGAAGATATACAATCTTCCACACCTCTCACAATGTACAATACTTTCTTTCTCTCAAGATTCTCCTTCTCACAAAATTATCTCTCTCACAATTATTTTCACAATAATAGTTAACTCTCTCTTCTAACCCTTTCTTTCTAGCTTATAAATACATTATACAAACTTAGGGCACTTAGCCATGCAATTACATCAATAGAATTTCTTTAACACTAAAATTATATCTAATTCCTGAGAGTTAAATAAAACACTCCTGCACATGTAACCGATGCCAGTTAGCCCTAACTGATTACGGTTTCTCCTTACTTGACCAATGTCGATCATAGGTGACCGATGTTGGTCTCTTCATAATCGATGTCGATTACTATGTTTTCCAGCAAGTTTAATATAGCATGCTAAACTGAAGTAATTGAGCTCCACATCTCAACAGTCCAAAATGTGGAAAGATGAGCGAAAATGGAACCATTTGCAATTTTTTACGCTTAAAACTGAAACATACTATTGTTAGATTGTAGTTTCCAAAAGTTGCTACTTTGGGTACGATTTCTTTTTTGCCTTGGTGTCAGCAATGAGAGGTTCTCTTCAAGTTCAAAGCATGTTCATAGATGTTTTAGGGCCAATTTGAAGAACTTTCTATTTTTAGAAAGTTTTTTTTTTTTTGCTTTTTTGGCCCGTGTACCCTAGTTTTCCATTCTATGACTTTTAATGTTTACTCTTTTGAAGGTTTTTGCTATTTTAGGAATGTTACTAAAAATAGTAAGTGTGAACTAGCGAAATTTACTATTTTTGGAAGCTGGTCTTCTACTCCTTTTTTAATGAAAAAATCTATTTTCCTTCCGGGTTTTTATTCGGGTGCTTCGTTCAAAGTTTCAAGTCAACCGCCTTCCTGGGATCAACAACAAATGGCCGAAGGAAAGTTTAGGGCACAAATATTTGAATGGCCACCATAAAAATCTAAAGTAACTTTGGAATTCTTTTTCTACATCAAGGCACATGAGAGAGGAAGAGATGCTCCAAGTTTTGTCGATTCTGCTCTGGTTTGCAATTTACGAGTGATTCTTCGTTTTTACCTATGAGGGTTTCACACAACAAACAAACATGGAACTTTGGCTTAAAAATGAGGTTTTTTTGTGTTACAACATCGGGGTAGGATGGAAAATGGAGGATATATGCAATGGAAAAGGAATAGAAGTGGAAGCAATGGAGGAAAAGAGAAAATCCGAAAATGCAGAGGTTTTTTTGTGTGTGTGCGTGCGGGTAGTAGCAGGAAATGCACAAGAAACACCACTTGAATTATAAAAGTTACAAAGTTTGATGGGTTGAGCATGGGTGTACTTTTTTTTTCCCAAGCATCCCAAATTTTTGGGAGGGTTGGTGCGAAAAAAAAGTGTGCCCCTTCCCATTGGACCAATTGTCGCATTGTGATTCGTCGAGGTGGAAGAGAGGGTGGGGGCTGGAAAAAGGGCCTTAACAACTTTCCGGGGTCACATGGGTGATCACGGGATTAAATGAGAGGGGGTGCATGTTTAGATATTGCAAGAAACATATATGAGTATAATCCATGGTCTTGTAAGTGTTCATAAGTGTCATTTTTCTATCTATCGGTATGTGTCGTCAGGATGTATCTAGAAAAGTCGGTCATTTTGTGTATTGGTAAAAAGTCTTCAATTATGATTTTTCAAAAGGGTTTAAGTTTCTCTCAGCCATCAAGAGATCTTGTGGAGTCATATGTTCAAAGTGTTGATTAAAATTTTGTCTTAGAAATGCAAAGAAGGTTTTTCATGTTGATTCCATCAAGTTGAGTTCATAGTTTTGATTTGAGTTAGTAAGGTCATGTTTCAAGGAGCATTAAAGCCTAATGAAAGTGTACCATTTATGTCTCGATAAATGAAGTGTTTGTGTTATCTGAAGTCATGTAAAAATATGCTACGCCCTTAATCTATTGCTTGTATTAGGATATGAGTAGTCAACTTGTGGCTTACCATATCATTTTATTATATCATTTATACTTTCTCATGCTTAGCGGCCTTGGTGATGGCTATATCATATGAATAGTATATATAGGGGATTGTGAGTAGCAGTTCATTATCATTTGAGCATTTGAGTATTATTATATGGTTTGGAGGTTGCCTCCTCGAAGTGGCAAAGCTATTCTAATTGCATATTGAGATCATTATTCTAAAATATTGCGTTATTTGGTGTTCTATTGTTGCTCATAATCTGAATTATACTAGTAATTTCATTACAAGTGGTATCGTAGTGTAATCTGGGCCAAAATTAGGGTTAAAACCATTTTTTCCCGTCATATATTATGAACCATAATGAATTGGTGGGAGATAATTTTACCGAGTTGCGAAACATTTCAAGTAAGGTTCCCTAAAAATTTTAGACTTTTTATTTATTTTTCACAAGTTATTAAAAATGTATGGTTTTTAATAATATCGCTCCCTAGGGTGCAAATTGTGGAATGTTTTAAAGTTCTTTACATTTTCGGAAATATATCAAAAAAATAGTATTAGTATCTTCTCTATGTTTTTTCTGTTTGGCCGAATTTGTATCGAAACCCTAAACCCTAAGGTTTGACATCATGGCGGGGCCTTCCACAAGAGCAAAAAGAATCCGGTTACTCTAGGTAAAACCCCAGATAAAGATGGGGTAGTGATTGAAGAGATGGAGTCAGAAGGGGTAAATATGATTCCTCAACACTAGGTTTACCTCAGTTGATCATAAGGTGAGCCAACTTGAGTATGAGCTGCGAAATGTACAATCTGAGATGGCCTCTAAAGGAGACATAGACCAAATCAATCATCAGTTGGATGATATCATGCAACATGTAAAGGGTAAACAAGTATGGCCCAAATCTAGCCCATATCAACCAAGGAGGATCTTCAGTTCAAAATCATGGACAAAATAACCATGTTGGATCACTTTTCCAACCCAATCAGAATCCAACTTATTCGCAACCATAGAACATGATGCCGAAAGTGGATATGCACAAATTTGATGGTAAGGATCCCCTGAATTGGATAAATCAAATGGAGAACTTATTTGAGCTACATCAAACACCATCAAGACAAAAGGTGACATTGGCATCCCTGTATCTTGAACCAGACCAATTCATTTGGTATCAATGGTTATGTGCTTAGAGGCAGAAGAATGGTCTCGGTATCACTTGGACAATTTTTACAGAGGAGTTGAAATTACACTATAGTTCTAGTGTTTCAGAGAGCTACTTTAGTCAATTAGCAAAATTATGAAAAATAGGATAAGTCAAAGATTATGTGCATCAATTATAGAACATATCCTTAAGGGTGGAGAATATTCCAGAAGAGAATCTGAATGACCTATTTCTTGGTAGTCTTAAGGACCACATCGAGCATGAGGTATGTGTGTTTAATCCACTCAAGCTTTTTGATTCTATTATCATGGCACGTCGAGTAGAGGAAAAATTTCTTTGTAGTAGGAGGCTACCTTTCATTAACACTAGAGACCATAGTATCTCTTCCCCTTCATTTTCTAGGCCAATTAGACTAAATCCTCAACAAATGGAAGAAAAGAGAGCAAAAGGATTATGGTTTAACTGTGATAGAAAATATGGATTGGGACACAAATGTGTTGAGAAGAAGTTTTTCTATATTGATGGAGGTAATGAGGATGATGAGGAAGCTAAAATTATAGGAGAGGATGAGGAACCAGTAGAAGATGAAGTAGAGGATCACCAACCTACAATTTCTTGCCATGCATTGTTAGGTATTATTACTCCTAAAAAACTCAAGGTTATTGGCTATCTCAAAAAAATAAGGTGACGGTGTTGATTGACTCGGGGAGTACTCATAACTTCATAAATAGTAAGTTCGCTGCCTGCCTCAATTGTTTTATTTACCCAGCTCCAGAAATGCAATTTATGATTACGGATGGTGGGATAGTCAAGTGCATAGGAAAGTGCCATAGTATCAAGCTTTCCATGGGAGACTTCATGTTAGACTCACCTATGTTTGCTATTTCTATGGGAGGTGCAGATATTTTTTTGGGTGTCCAATGGCTCACAACCTTAGGTACTATAGAGATGAATTTCCAAGAATTGTTCATGCAATTTCATTTAGATGGAAGGAAAATACAATTGAATGGGATGGTAGCTAAGTCTCCACAGATTATTAGCTCTCTCATCAAATGCAGAAGGTTCTTAAAAGGAGTAGATGGATTTATAGCAAAGTTATTTTCCATAGAAGTACAAAATATAGAGTCTTCAATGCCACCCGATCTTCAGAAGATTGTTGATGCTCACTCATCTATTTTTGATGCAATTCCAAAGGGACTACCACCAGTTAGGGATCATGATCATGCCATTCGGTTGATTTGAGGGAGTTAAACACCTAACATCGAGACCATACAGATACTCATATTTTAAAAGTGAGATCGAGAAAATGGTTCAGAAATGTCAAGGCGGGTATCATCGAGCCCAACCAGAGTGCATATTCTTCACCAAAGTGGTCATGGTATGTAAGAAGGATGAAACATGGAGGATGTGTCCAGATTACCGAGAACTCAAAAAGTACACCATCAAAGATAAGTATCCTATTCCCGTAATTGATGATTTACTTGATGAATTACATGGTGCTATTTATTTCACAAGATTAGATCTCCATTTGGGTACCATCAAATTAGAATAAAAGAGGAATATGTTCATTAAACGGATTTCAGGACTCACGAGGGCCATTATGAGTTTTTGTAATGCCTATTGGTCTTAAAAATGTGCCTTCGACCTTTCAAAGTTTGATGAACACTGTTTTTAGGACATTTTAAAGGAAATTTGTATTAGTTTTCTTTGATGACATATTGATTTACAAGTAAGACATGGGCGGAACACTTTCAACATGTAAATAAAGTGTTAGAAGTTTTGGAGAAACATAATCTCTATGCAAGGCCATCCAAATGTTCTTTTGGTGTACAAGAGGTAGAGTACTTGGGTCACATTGTATCCTATGAAGGCATCAAAGTTGATCCTCGAAGATCAAAGCTATGGTGGAATGGCCAAGGCCCAAAACTCTCGAAAATATTTGTGGGTTTCTAGGACTAACAGGGTACTACGAAGTTTTGTGTGGGGATGCGGTAGAATAACAACCCCACTCACTTTGCATTTCTAAAGAAGGATGCCTTCCATTGGACATACGTAGCCACTAAATCCTTTGAGCTTGGTGAAGGAAGCCTTGTGCAAAGACCCTAGTTTTGGCTACTCCCAACTTCTCAAAACCTTCATTGTTGAATGTGACGCTTCAGGATCGTGGATTGGGAGTAGTTCTAATGCAGGAAGGAATACCAATTGGATTTGAGAGTTGCCAATTCAAAGGAAAATATCTGCTCAAACTCGTCTATGAGAAAAAATGATGGCTATTCTTCATGTGGTCAAGCAATGGAGGCCCTATCTCATGGGTAGGCACTTCAAGGTAAAAAGCGATCGGGATAGTCACAAATACTTTTGGAGGAAAGCTTATCATCCGAGGAACAACAAAAGTGGGTAACAAAAATGTTGGGTTGTGATTTTTAAATCATATACAAAAAGGGTAAAGAAAATGTAATAGTCGATGCGTTGTCTAGAAGGGATATATCCGTAAATACCTTACTATGTGGAATGTCAATGTTGACGGATGATTGGGTGGATGAAGCAAGATTGGAATGGGATCAAGACAAGGATACACAATCTCTAATAAAAATGTCAAGAAAGGATCTATTCCATCTAACAAATTTGAGTGGAAAGGTAATGCCCTATGGTACAAGGACAAAGTTATACTTGAGTAAATATTTTGAGTTGAAGCATAAGATTCTTGCATAGCTACATGCCTCACCTGTTGGAGGACACTCTGGGTTTTTGAAGACATATCATAGAATAAAAAGAGAATTATTTTGGGAAGGACTCAAGGGGGATGTACAAAATTTTGTATCAGAGTGTTTAGTGTGCCAATAGAACAAAGGGGAAATAATTAAGACACCAGGTCTATTGCAACCCTTACCAATTCCTAGCCAGAGATGGGAGGAGGTCTCCATGGATTTCATCACCGGATTGCCTTGTTCAGAGGGTAAGAATGTTATTTTCGTGATTGTGGATAGGCTCAAAAATATGCCCATTTTTGTGCCCTATCACATCCATTTGCAGCCAGTATAGTCATAACTATTTTTTTGGAGACAATTCAAAGGCTACATGGAACCCCAAAGATAATTGTAAGTGATTGTGATCCTATTTTCACAAGTAATTTTTGGACGGAATTATTTTCATGTTTGGGTACTCAGCTAGCTCACAGTTCATCTTATCATCCTCAAATTGATGGGCAAATGAAAGTGGTCAACAAATGCTTAGAGGGGTATCTACATTGTTTTGTATCAGATAAGTAGGAAATTTTGATTAAATGGCTACCACTTGCAGAATGGTGGTATAACACATATTTTAATACCTCTTCTCAAATGACCCCATTTTTAGCATTATATGGTTACCATCCACCTTCTATCACTTCCTCTTTGAGGGTGCAAACTAAGGTAAGAGATGTTGAGGAACACATTCAACATCAACAACAAGATTTGGCTAGTTTGAAGGAGAATTTAGCATTAGCACAAAACAAGATGAAACAACAAACATATCAACATTGTAGTGAAAGACATTTTGAAATTCGTGATTGGGTTTTTTTACGTCTCTATCCTTACAAACAGATGTCCCTAAAGCAACAGAAAAAGGACAACAAAATTGCTCCTAAATATTATGGCCCTTATCAGGTTCTACAGAAAATTGGTAGTGTTGCTTATAAACTAGAGTTGCCTCCATCTTCACACATACACCCAATATTCCATGTTTCATGCCTGAAGAAGGTTATTGGACAGAAATTTGAAGCCCAGAAAAAGTTACGAGAACTTGACGAGGAAGGAAGTATCATTTTGGAGCCAGAGAAGATTCTATAAACATGTACTAAGAGGCTGAGAACTAGAGACATTAAGGAATATCTGATCAAGTGGAAGAATCTGAGCATAGAAGATGCAACCTGGGAGGATGAAGGTTTTCTGCAGCAACATCCAGGATTATTCAACGTTGAGGAAAACATTGGTTTGAAGGGGAAGGGCATGCTACGCCCTTAACCTATTGCTTGTATTAGGATATGAGTAGCCAACTTGTGGCTTACCATATCATTTTATTATATCATTTATACTTTCTCATGCTTAATAGGTCGGCCTTGGTGATGGCGATAGCATATGAATAGTATATATAGGGGATTTCAGGTAGTATTTCATTATCATTTGAGCATTTGAGTCTTATTATATGGTTTGGAGGTTCCCCCTCGAAGTGGCGAAGCTATTCTAATTGCATATTGAGATCATTATTCTGAAATATTGTGTTATTTGGTGTTCTATTGTTGCTCATAATTTGAATTATACTAGTAATTTCATTACAAAGGTCATTTTTCAAGGAGCATTAAAGCCTAATGAAAGTGTACCGTTTGTGTCTCTAAGAAATGTGTTTGTGTTATCTTGAAGTCATGTCAAAATATCCTATTCTCTAAGTTTGGTATAATAAGGTTTGTACTGTGTCAATAAAGTCTCTATATGCCTGTATGCTCTTCATCAAAGTATCAAAAGATCTACTCTCAAATATGCCTATGTGTGTATAAGATATGTTATAGGATGAAGATTTCTTTACAAGTATGACAAAGAAAAGACGAGTAACTCTACTGGGTGAGCATCATGAGAGGTCTTCAAGTGCTAAATATTCTGTCTCGTAATCAACATGATGTTACACAAAATTGCCTCAATTTTTGAAGGATTGGAAGTCTTAAGAGGATGATAACTTGATCAAATGAAGGAATGATGACCTCTAGGTTGAAAGAGGCCTTAAGGCCAATTTGAAAAAGTGTTTGGGTTCTCATGCATTAAGGAGTGAATTCAAAAGACCTAATGTGAGAACTTGAGCTCAAATGAATCTCTACAGTGTCTTATATGTCAAATTTGGTTACAAAGAATGCATGGTACATTAAATATGAGGTCTTAATCTAATTATGGGACTTGGTGATATTGTGATTGATCTCGGGAGATATTATGACCCCACAAGATTTCTTGTCAAGGATGGATTCAAGGAACTTATCTATTTTAAAGTCCATAATATAAGATTATGAAACCCTACAAAGTGGTTGTGACAAGGTATTTTAGCACTAAAAGGGTTAGTTTGATGTATGACAACACGAAGAGGAGATATGATCTCAAGTAGACATGAAATAGTCAAATATGGGTACTCTTAGTTTGTGTGAGCTCACTACGGGGTATGGAGTCTTTGTAAGGTCTAAAAAGAAAAGCTAGTAGTCAAGGAGGTTGAAGTTGATGTTTTTGAAGTAAGAAAGGAGAATCTACAGGTATGATGATACTTTCTTGAAGTTTGTGATGTTATATTTAGGTATTTAGTAACTGTAGTACTTATTGAAGTCATAAGATCATGTCAAAGTATAATATGATCAAGTATTGTCTCGAGTTAGAAGTGTGAGGTGTGCTACACAAGTCGTATGTAAAGCTGTGTAAAGGTGTTAGGGACGTGAAATGATCTCTACAAGTTGTATGAAGCGATGAAGGCCCTTTAGAAATTGTCATCTACATGTATGTTTTAGCATGCTAAGTCGAAGATCTTGATTGTTGATACTCTCCAGATATGAAGGGTTAATGCTTGGCCTTTATCAATAAGATGCACTCGTGAGTGGTTTCTAAAGTGAAGTTATACATTATGAGTTTTCTTCATGGCGTTTTCATGATTATAAATTGATGAAAGGTGCTAGAAAGGGTTTGAACTCGTAAACCCTAGTTATAGTTCAAGCTGGTTGTCAAAAAAAAAAAGGGTAAACTCTATCTCGAGCTCAAAATATTTACCTACATGTCAAAGACAGGGACAAAGGCATGTTTGTTTCTTGAAGTCTAAGTTTTCCATAAAATTTGGGTATAATATTGTACCATGCACTTATGAGTGAAATTTTGTCTAGTCAAGATGACTTGGACTGTGATATAAGTGAAAAGTGATGAACACAAGACTATAAGAGTTGTAGTTGAAGGTTTTATGACAAAAATGACAAAGTGACTTGGTCAATAATGTCTTAAAGTTCGTGACAAAAGTAAGAGGCATAATACAAGATGAAGGATGCAAGAAAGAGATTTACTAAAATCAGAATTGAGACATCATACAAAGATGAAAAAGAACAGGGGTCACTATTTGGTAACATCAAATTTTGCTATACATATATAATCAAGGCTTGCTTTAAGGATAAAAGTAAAGATTGCATTGACATGTCATTTCAAGGGTGAAAATATTGTGTGAATTCTTGAGAAGTTGTCTTGTAGGTACTATAACTAAATGGAAGTATAAAATGCATACCTATAGGTAAGGAAGGTCTTAAAAGGGGTGTCCTGAGGTAGTGAAAGTTGGTTTATACTCTCAAGGTAAGCTCAATGTGCTAAGGAAACTGATAAGTTAAATGAAAAATCATTGTCAAAAGATTTATTGAAGCTTGAGTGTCAAGAGCAAAGGATGTGAATGAAAGCACATTCTTGTTGCTAAAGTGACTAAAAAGGGAAGAAAACCATGAGGTACAGGTATGAGGAGGACTTTTAAGTCGGGAGTCATATTTGATATTTTATCAAGTGTATAAGGTGTCATTATTCTAGGGGAGTAATGTGAAGGATATTCATGATGCATATGAACTTTTAGAGATTGGAGAAGTTGGTTTAAAAGGCACTTTGAAGTTGGAGTTTAGGGACTATGGTTCAAAAGTTTGGTGTGATAATCTTGAAGGAAAAATATGAATTTTGAGCATGGTATATTCATAGAACGGAGATATGGATCATGAGTGAAGGATAAGAAGAGGTGTATTAGCTTAGGGGGAGCTTTGTTGCATGACTTATCGGGTCCATAGGATGTTCTTACGCTGTTGAAGAAGTCAAAGAGAAGAGAATTCAGTCCCTGTGGGGAGCTATTTGGTAAAGTAAGTTGTGTTTTACATTGTTGCCATTATGTTCAGTCTTGTATTGTCTTTTTCCATATAATAATGTAACTGTATCCTTCTTCATAGATGTCAAAGGTGGGGTGAAGTATAAAAACATGGAAAAGAGTCTTGTAGTGTGTTGGTCTTGTTGGTTACCATCAATGACTAATGGGGAGATTGTTGGCCATTATGTGTTTTTGTTGCCATTGATGGAAAAGGGTTTCATGGTATGTGTCTCCATATGGTGTTATTTAATGGTCAAACATGAAGATTGATTGGTAGTGCCAAGATTTGGTGAGTTCTAGGAGATCTTGGTGCATGGTCTAGTGAGATGAGTCATAGTATACAATTTCTTGAGTTGGTTGGAGTGTGTCATGAGGTCAAGAATGGTCCATATGATGTGTCATGAGTGTACATGGGTCTCGTATGAGGTCGAAAGGTCGGGTTCATAGTTTGTCGGTGTTGAGTAAGGTCATTCTAGGCTTGTATCTATCCCTAAAGCATACAAAATGAGTTTGAGATGTGATATTTGGACCAAATAAGTCTTTTTGGTATATGGTAGTAGAATTTTGGCAATGTACCTAAGGTATGTGAAGAGTTTTAGGTCATTTTGTAGATTTTGGTGGTGTTTCGGGGTCCTTGGGAAGTAAGCAGGTGAGAAACATGTAGTTTGACATAGGTAAGTCTCTATGGCTAGAGAGTTACATGAATATTTGATTTATATTTTGATTATGGAAAGTTAGAATATGTTGTCATGATGCTTCATGACAAGTTTTAGGTTATTTTGATATTGAAATTGAAATTTATACAAGTTTTGGAAAAACTAGGTAAGTTATATTGTGATTTTAAAGCAAAAGTTGACCTTTTGATGCTTGTTGTGGATTGTATGATTTGTATGGGGATCCAAGATCTTTGGTATAGCTTATAAGTCCAGTTATGGAGGTTTCAATAAAATAATGATCTGGTTTGATCATCACGTTTTTATGAATGATCGTTAAGAAGGTAAAGTGGTTTAAAACTCTAACAAAACCCTAGCTAGGAGCAACTTGGAGACAAATGAGTATACATAGTTTTTTTTTATTCCTTTTACAAAATTGATGATTTAATGTTGTAGAGAACTCTTCCATATTTCTAGAAAGTTAAGATAGTGCTTGTGATAGTATGTGGACCCCACTTGAAATTTCTTGTTTCAAGAAGTTTGATTTGTGGAAAAGTTATCTAAAGAAGGTAAAGATTAAATTGACATTATTTTTAGCCCCTGAGTTTTTATAGATTTTAATGAAGGTTTCAGGTTACTTTTGAGCTTAAAATGGAAAAGTGTGCCCTATTTATGAAGACTAGTTTTTGGGGTAGTTTTGAGTACTTGTGGTAAAATTGAGATTATAGGAGCTGCAGGGGAGTTAGACTCCATTAAAGTTGTGTTTTGAAGCTGGTTCAAAGATATTTCCAATGGTATATAAAAATTGATGATTAGATAAGGTATGAAAAAGTTATGAGCTATTCTTTGAAGGTCAAGTTTGAAGGATGTTGGATCTAATAGGGTGCCAAGTAGCTTGATGAGGTAAAGTGATGAATCTAAGATCTTCATTATTTGTTAAAGTTTCTGATTGCTTAAGAGTCATGTATAAGTGTGTTTGATGATTTGGTTAAATGTAGAAGTTTGTTTTGGTATGATGGATCATGTTGGGCTAGTGGTTAGTTCTTGAGTCCAAGAAGGCATAATAAGTAGTTTTGCAGAGATGAGCTTAGTCTAAGGGCTTCCAATTGGAGTTGGAAGGATTTACAATATGTTATAGAAAGGTAATTAAGAGGTATTTACAATTATTTATTTCCTGAGTCTTGGTGAGTTTATTTGATGACTCTTTCAGGTTGATTTGTGAAGAAGAAGGTAGCTACATTTTCAAGACATGTTTGTTCATGCCGAACGATTGAGTTGGTTGAGCCATGAAATGAATTGGGTGATGCTCTATCACTTGAAGAGTGAAAAAGGATGAATTTTTGTTCTATTGAAGGAATTTTTAGGTCTTGAAAGTGAAAATAAGGGTGAAAAATAACTGAGTTTGTAAAACTGGGTTTTGGGCAACATATTTTGGTGAAGAGGAAAGTAGTTGTGGTTTGAGTATATGGATATTTCATGTTGTCTAACTTTTTTATATGTTTTATAAATGTTCTAAGGTTTCCATATAGTGGTTACATGACATATTTGAGATCATATTGGGTGGGATTGAGGCCCAAAGGTGAAATTAGGATGCTAGAAACAACTATTTTATGAAGGAAATGACTCAGCGGGCCCATTTAATGAAATATTTGATTGGTTAAAGTAAATGTGAGACAATTTATGATGTTTTTATGATATATTACTCATGTGTGGTGAATTTTTGAGCTTTACTAATTATGGTTTTGGTATGAGTGGATTTTTCTCATCTGGTGATGGGGTTTTGAAACACTTTGGTGCATGATGAGTGGTTTTGGGCATGACCGACCTATATGGGTCATATGTGACCATTTTAAGGAATGAATTGGAATATTATTAAGTTTTATTGGTCATAAAAATTTTTAAGGACCGACCTCTCTTGGGTTAGAAGAAGGAAAACATATAAAAGCATGGTTTTGGGTTCATTTTTGAACTAGTTCTCTTGGAGGGAAAAGTGTGACCCTAGTGTGAGTGTGTTTTTGTAGCTATGAAGGCATGATTTAAAGGTTGATCAGATGTGTTTCAGGTTGAGGAATATTTAATATCATTTGTGTAAGAGATTAGAGCCAAGGCAAGTCAAAGAAGGATAATATATAACGAGTTTAAGGAATGAGGGTTTGAGCAAGGGTTTGTGAGCTGAATTAGAGATCTCCATTAGTTGTGGAAGTAAAAAAACATATATCATCATCATTAGGTGGCTGAATTGGTTCTTGGTCATATTGGGGTGGTTGTAGCCTCCTTGTGGAGTGGGTTCTTCACTAAATTAGGGGTTAGTGCTCCTTGTAGGGTTGGTGCTCTACTAAACTAGGGGTTGGTGCTCCTTGTGAAGTTGGTGCTCAATTAATTTATTTGTTGTGTGTAATATTAGAAAATTTTCAGTGGGTTTCCTTCTGCATGAGGGTTTCCCACTTACATATGGTGTTCTTATGTTGTGTACTTTATTTCATGCTCTTGTGATTGATGTTGTATATCTTAATAAACACTCATTATTATTAATGATGTATGGAAAATATAATTGATGAATGTATGGTTTGGTTAATGAAGTAAAAATCATTTTAGGACTGATTCACCCCCTCTCATTCCATTTTTCTTCCAACACTATGATTTTTTAGGAGCCAATTTTTATGTAAAGGTTTCTTCCATAATTACTTCAATTTTCCCACGAAGATTTAAAACACTTGAATTATTTCACCATAATAGAAATGAATTAGAAGGTGAAACTACTCATTGAATGGAAAAGTTTTCCAAAAGTGGATCTAGAAATACCAAATTCTATGTATTCTCTCATTGATACTTGTAGTGCATACCCTTGGCATGGTTATTGTTCGGAAATGGCTAAGTCAAGTCGACGGTGATTCGTAAACCTTCGAATGATGGAAAAGGCCATTGTTGTTTTATTCTATTTGGTAATTGTGAAACGGTCACAGTAACCTCCGTGACACTTGTGGAACCACCAATCTTCACATAGTAGTGGTTGTGCAACTACTGCGATGGTTGTAGGATTGTCACCGCATGCATAGGAGGTTGCATAACCACTTCAACATCCCGCAACCACCGATCCGAGGACAACCGCGTATCTACAACCAACGATGCCAAAATGAAGAGACTCAATAGTTGCAAATGTTTGGGCTTCCCAATTAGTTCGTTTCACCTTTCCATTCATCCTTGGGTAGAGAAAATATAAATAAAAGTGCATTTATTCATTCTAAGAAAGCGATTTGGAGTGAAATCAAGTGTGAGAAAAGGAGGAAGTTGGAATTGTTCTTGTTTTACTCATAAACAACCGAGTTATTTCTAGTTGAGGATTTTAAGCAAATAATACAAGTAGAAGGAGCTTGAATTCTTCTTGAAGGTCATATTTTGACAGTAAACTTGTATTGTACTAGAGATTCACATAGTGAAGGGAAGCAATTGGTTACCCAGATGCGCTTTTTCCCTCACTGGGTTTCTCTAGGATAAAAATCTTGTCTCATTATTTTTCCTCTCTCAATTTTTATTATATTTTGAATGTTTATTTCATAATATATTATCCTAATAAGAAATAAATAAATTTCTCATTCATTATCACTAGAATAGAATTTGTTTATTGTTTTCAAAAATGCATTTTATGAATCGATTGGTATTAGAGAAGTTAAGATCAAATTGTTTTTGTGTGGTTTAACTTGTATTGAAAACTTTAGTTAGATGCCCCTCACCCCGAAGAATATATTTCAACCAAGAATTGGAAGCAAGGAATATAAAATATGACTCGTAGTAGAGATGTGTGTGACACTAAAGAATAACATTTGTACAAGTTGGAGGTGGATGTGGCAAGTCTTTCCAAAGATGTGGGTAGTATTTCCTTGTCTATGGGAAAGTTGGAGTCCATCATGGGATTTCTCATGGAGAATCTTGGTGTTCCAAAAGAGGCACTAGGAGACCATAAAGAAGACACTCATGAGTATGAGGAAGAGAAGCCTTGTGCCAACCTTACTCCTCCTTCATTCAAAGTGGAGGCGAAGATAGAAATTCAGCCTTATAATTGGGAAATGAATGTTGAGAAGATAGACTATTGGATAGCTCAACTTGAGGTATATTTCATTTTGCATCAAATAAATGAGAGTCAACATATTTCATTTGTAAGGTTAAAATTAACCAATCATGCTTTAACTTGGTTTGAAATCTATGTTCATTCTTTGGTTGTTAAGAAGCTTCCTCCTATTTCTAAGTGGGATGAATTTAAGAGGCTAATAAAGAAGTAATTATATCTTATTTGTTATGAGGAAGAGAGGTCCATGTATTGGCAATATATCAAGTAGAAGCAAGGCCAAAATATGCAAGAGTACCCCAGTGAATACCGAGAAGAAGGTTGTCCAAATAGGCAAAGATGTAGTGGACCGAGACATTTTGATGAAGTACATAAATGTAATCCATAGCCACTTAAGGAGACCAGTTCTCTTGACTAAGTCGGTGAATGTAGATGAGGCTTGTTCTCAATCTCACTATCTAGAGATGGACAAGGATAAGAGTGCATCCGCCTCTCAACATGCTTCGAAAAAACAATGTGACACCAAGCAAAAGGAGAAAGGAAAAGGGAAAGGTAAGAATAATTCTACTTCCATTTCTAAGAAGTATACCATAGTTAGTTGTGGTCATAGTGATGTTGACACTCATTCTAAGAATAAATCTTGGAAGCTCCACCCGAAATTACATCCCTTTAAGAATAATAAGAATGAAAAGAAGGCCTTGGATGCCCTCCAAGGAGAGGAAATATTTTGCAGCGAAGAGATGGATGAGACAATGTGTTGTAATTGCGTCTCGTAGAGAGATATTTTTGGGTAGTAATAATTTTGTTTAAGAAAATGAACTTACTAGAAGATTTTTCATAGAAAAATCCAAGTGAAGAAAAGCAAAGTGGATGCTATTTTTGATACTTGTTCTCGAGCTAATTTTATAAGTAAGGAGTTAGTTGATAAGATGAAGTTAGAGAATTATAATCATCTGAATCTGTATTCATTGGGTTGGGTGAAGAAAGGCGTAGACATTAAGGTTACTAAGCAATGCAAAATTACGTTTGGTATATATTAATAAAAATTTCATTGATGAAGCTATTTTGGATATCGTTCCTCTTGATGTGTGTAGTGTAGTGTTTGGAAGTCCATACTTCTATATTAGGGATGCTATCTTCATGAGAAGAGATAATTGATACCGATTGGTGAAGGATGGTAAGAGTGAAATCATTTCAGCCTTCGCAGAAGACTAAAATATATCTTTGGTAAGTGCCTTTGAAGCTAAGAGGCTTACTAATGCTAGTGGGAAATTGTCATTACTTATTTTGAAGGATATACAAGAAGAGGAATTTGTTAGATATAAAACCACTTGTAGAATATTTACTAACAAAGATTAGAAACAGATGAAAGAGTTGGTTCAATAATTCAAACAAGTCTTCCAAGAGCATATGGGGCTTCCCCTGGTTAGGCCAATTGAGCATGAGATAAATTTTCTACATGATAGCTCGCTTCCAGACTTTGAATTATACATACATTCCTTGAAGGATGCCAATGAGGTAAAACAATAGTTATAGTCTTTGATTAAACAAGGTATAATCCATTCTAACACTTCTCCATGTGGTTATCCTATTTTTGTAGTACCTAATAAATATGGTTCATGGAGGATGTGCATTAATTATAGAGCACTAAATAAAATAACGATAAAAAATAGATACTCTCTTCCTCAAATTGATGATTTCTTATATCAATTACAACATGATAAATATTTTACTAAGCTTGATTTGAAATCTAGGTATCACCAATTTCAGATTAAGGAAGAGGAGATCTAGAAAATAACACTCAAGACGAGGCAAGAGTTGTATGAATGGTTGGTCCTACCATTTTGGCTATGCAATGCACCGACTACCTTCATGAGGTTGATGAATGAGTTAATGAGGCCACTTCTTAATTATTTTATCATTGTGTACTTGGATAACATTTTGGTTTTTAACAAGACTTTTGAGGAGCATATTAACCACCCGTATAAATTTTTTCAAGTTTTAAAGGAGAACTGGATAGTGTTGAATGAGAAGAAATGCGTGTTTACTCAAAAATTTCTTGTCTTTTTGAGGCATGTGGTTAGAGATGGAGAGTTGAGGATTTATCTGGTTAAGATAGAGGTCATTTTGAATTGGATTACACCATCTAGTTTGACCAAGACCATGATTTTTGTTGGTGCAATTCAGTATTTGAGGAATTTCATCAGAAATTCTCTTCCATGTAGCAGTGCCTCTACATTATGTGACAAAAGGTGGTAAGGTTTTTTATCGGGGTAAGAAAAAACATGATGCTTTTGATTCATTTAAATACAAGATTAATCATGCTCTAATTTTGGCATTACCTAGCTTGCAACTTCTTTTCAAAGTAGAAACCAATGCTAATGACTATGCTATGGGAGCTATCATAATTCAAGGAAGTAGGCCCGTATGTTATCATTTTGAATTGTTTCACCGAATTTTTTGAATTATTATATATATGATAAGGAATTGTATGCTCTTGTGTAGGTGTTCAAGAAATGGAAACAATATTTAATGGGTAAAGAAACTATCATACACACAGATCATCAACATATTCAATATTTACATGTTCAAAATAAACATCAACATGTTAGACACTGTAAATGCATGGGTTTCTTGAAACAATTTCATTTGATTATAAAATATAAGAAAGGTGTGAGTAACCAGTTAGCTGATATGTTAGCTAGAACTCCTTTACTTTTAGCTATGGGAACTTTAACTCTTCTTGAGCCTTTCATTTGTGAAGCGTATCAGGAAGGTTATGAGAAGGATCCAAATTTTGGAGATATATTTTAGTAGAAACATGTAAATGAGGGATTTGCACTTAGGGTAGAATACTACTTACAGGACGGGTTACTCAATAAGAACTAGAAACTTTATGTGGCTAAGGGGGAAAGATTTCAGTTGATGAGGGAGGCACACACTTCTAAGGTAGTTGGTCACTTTGGTGTGACAAATATTGTTCTACACTTATAGAGGTATGTTTATTGGCCAAACGTGTAAGCAAAAGTTGCCAAATTTATCAGTGGTTATGTTTTATGTAGTACAAACAAGCCTAGTAATAGAAATTTGGGTTTATATATGCCATTACCGGTTCCTTCCCATCCACGAAAGAGCATCTCCATGAATTTTGTGGGAGGTTTTCCTACTTACAAGAAAGGGTAGGATTATTTTTTTTTAGTAGTGGGTCGATTCAAGTAAAATGTGTATTATCATTCCTTATAAGAAGACCATTAAATCCAATAATGCAACTAAGTTATTTTTTTCTAATGTGTGGGTTCATTTTGGTTTTCCTAATTCTATTGTGTCAGACATGGACTCATGATTCATGGGAAAGTTTTGGTCTACTTTGAGGGATAATATGGATAATAAGCTAAAAAGGTATACCGATTTTTATCCACATACAAATGGGAAAACAAAAGTGGTAAACTATACCTTGGTTCAGCTCTTGAGAGTGTACAACAGAAACATCCTAGGACTTGGGATGAGAATTTGGTGTATATTTAGCATTCTTATAACAGGGCAATTCATGAAGCTCTACTAGTAAGAATTCTATTGAGACATGTCTTGGTTATTTTCCTAAGAGTGCATTTGATGTTGTTTTGAGACTACAATGCAGAAAACATGGGAAAGTGGATATGGAAGTCCAAAAATATGAGAATTTCATTGACAAAATTTAGCAGATACACCTCCATGTACATGAGAGGTTGAAAGAGTCACATGCCAAGTACAAATAAAGGCATGATCAACATAGAATTGAGCATTATTTCCTTGTTGGTGACAAGGTATGGTTGTACTTGAGCAGAGAAAGGGTACAATCTAAATCTATGAAATTCAAACCTCTTTGATATGGCCCATTTGAAATTCTAGAACAAGTGCGTAAGAATGCATTTCAATTGGATTTGCCTCCATATATAAGAATATATACAACTATGAATAATGAAAATTTACATCTCTTTAAGCCCTCCATGCTGGATCAAGAAGAAGAGGGATTATTTCTACCATCTATTGAGGATATTGCTTGAAAATTAGTTGGAATTGGAGAAAGATGTGGTATTGCATCGGAAAGAGATTACAACACGGTGGGGAGTGCAAGACAGTGGTTGATTGGTTTGCAAGGTCAATTTCCCACCAAGGCCAAGTGCTATTCCCAGAGAAGATGCGGGAATAAATTTTCTCACCTCATCAGTCCTTAAAGATTTTAGGGTCTTAAAAGCCTCAAATTGGGGAGGTATGATCCAAAAATGGATCTAGAAGTACCCAATTCTATGTATTCTCTTATTAAAACTTGCAGTGCATACCCTCAATATGTTAATTGTTCTAGAAATGGCTAAGTCAGTGAAGGTGATATTGACACCTTCAAATGATGGAAAAGGCCATTATTTTTTCTGTTCACGTGTGATAATTCTACCACAATCATAGAACCATTGTGACGATTACTTTAAACGACGCTCTTTATAGAGTAGTGGTTGTATAACCATCATGGTAGTTACGGGACCACCGCCTGCAGTACCGGAGGTTGGGCAACCATGGTGGAGGTTGTGAGACAATTACCTGTGGGCATTGACAATATTGAAACCACCCCGACGGTCCTACAACCACCACCGATAGACAATGACGACTTTGCACTGATAATGCCAAATTGAGGGAACGTAATAGTTGCGAATGTCCGGGCTTGCTAATCTATTTGTTTCAACTTTCCATTCATCCTTGGATAGAGAAACTATAAATACAAGTGATTTGGAGTGAATTCAAGTGTGAGAAAAGGAAGAAGTTGGAACTTTTCTTGTTTTGTTCATGAAAGTTTAGTCCTTTCTTGTAGAAGATTGTAAGCAAGTAATACAAGTAGTAGGATCTTGAATACTTCTTGAAGGTCATATTTTGATAATAAAATTGTATTGTACTAGAGATTCACATCGAAGGGAAGAAATTGCTTACCCAGTGGAGTTTTTCCCACATCCGGTTTCTCCAGGATAAAAATATTGTCTCCTTGTTTTTCCTCTCTCAATTTTTAGTATATTGTGAATGTTTCTTGTATAATATATTGTCCTAATAAGAAATCTAGCAATTTATCATTGATTATCACTAGAATATGATCCGTGTATTGTTTAAAAGAGGTAGTTTACAAATCAACAAGCTTGTAAATTGTGGACTAGAACAAGCATTTGACAAGGGTGATATCATGAAGCAGAAAAATGTCAAGGTGATTTTTTCAAAATGATAGCAAAATTTTGACACGACAACAACTAGAATTTTTTGTTTTTGCTATTTTTTAATATAATATTTTTTAATTTTTCTATAAAATTTGGTATTTGAACTAGGGTTTGTTGTTTTTATTGTTTTTAATATATGTTTTTGTTATTTTTAATCTACGAACTATGCAAAAAAATGTAAAAATTCAATAAAAATAATGGACATACCTATGTTCTTATGTCCTTGTAGTCTTCCTCGTCTTCCACCCCCTCATTATATAAGTGTTCTCTTCTCTTCTCTCTTTAATGTTATTTTTCCTCTTCAAAGGTTGTCTGTAGTTTTTTTCTCCATACCCTTCTTCCTCCATGTTCTTTTTCTTCCGCACATAATTTATTTCATCTTTCCTTTCCTCCTTTTCCTAATTTACCTCCAATACATTTAACCCTTGTCATTATTTTTGTGGATATGTTTCTTTTTTACGTTTTGGAAGAGCATTATGACTTAGTAATAATGAAAGTGACATGAATGGGACCGATATTTTAATTTTTTTATGTTAGGGATTATCGTGAAAAAATATCATGCAATTGTGACACTAATAGTGTCACTTTTGTGCCACATTTGTATCTTTTTGCATCAAAAATGAAAAAAAGATAAAGCACAAATTGACACATTTTTTACACACTATGTAGTAGTGACATTTTCATGTTAGAATAGATGAAATGCACTTATGCCAAGGGAAAAAAAGTGAGCAAGATAACTCAACAAGGACAATTTCACAAACTTTCACATTTTTGCATCCATTTTGTAGAAAATGTGGAACACAATAATAATGAAGTGTATCAAATGGTCTAACTATTAGTGTAGTTTAGGTTGTAAGGAAAAGCTAGGGATAGTTTTTCCATTGCTAATTTTTGACAAAACACATGTTTATCGTATATGTTAGATACATGGTTTGTCAAATTAACATGTATTTATAATATGTGTTAAATCCATGTTTCATAAGAAATATGTATGGTTCATAAAAATCAAATTGAATATTATTATTTGAATTAAAAACTAGTTTCTTCAAGCCATTAGAATAGGTCTCTATAATAGAAGCATAGTGTATAATGAAGCAATTTCATTTGAAAGAAACTACACAAGTTTTATGAAAAAAATGTATTGAACACATCATAACCTTATTTTCATTGTTTGGTATACTATATGGTTAGTATTTTATAACTATCCTTATGATCTTTACACTATTTTTCAATATAAACAAAAAAATGCATTAGTGCATTGCTTTAATAAAAATGGATCGAAACATGGATGATTTTTTTGGTTGTCTTTTTAAAAAAAAAAATAGTTTCTATTTGCATACATATACATTATCTTCCTAATTTTTAGGCCATTTCTTGGAATATGTTTATCTTATTGGTTTTTTTGAGTTACACATTGTCAAAACATGGAGATGATTTGAGACATGTTAGAGAGTTCTATACTTTTTTCATATTGAATTACAAGAAGCGCATTTATTTTTGGATTATGGTAAAAGTGAGGGTTTTGGTAGGACCCACATCCTTGTTACAAAAGGCCCTTACTAGCCTAGATATACTTTGATATGACATAATAGTAGCTAGTCTATCGATAAAAAGTAAACCATAATCCAAAAAGTTCACAAAAATCCCACACCCCGGGCTATATAGGTATATTATTTTTAAGACTTTAAGTTCATTAATAACCTTCACAATGAGAGTCCAGATTTTGTTAATAATTTTTTAGCAACATTTAACAGATCCTTACAACTATTATGAAGATGGAGCCAGGTGGCGTCCGTAGTGATTTTCCAATTCCTAATGACATTAAAAACAATGGTAATGTTACCAAGGATGCCATGAATGAGTTCCACAAAGCAATTTCCACACGCTTGTCACAAGACGCACTAGGTTCCAAATCAACTTCTTGGGTTGGCACGCCCCGAGCATAGTCCTCAATGACTTCTTTCTCGGAAACCTCATCGGCAATTTCCTTAGTGACATCCTCGGCGACATCCTCCTCTACATAGCCTTCTTCTTCCTTAGTAGCTTCCTCTACTTCAAAACCAGAATCCTCTTCCATCTCCTCAGAAACATCCAATTTTCCTCCAGAGCCAGAGATAATCGGGGAATCAGGGTAGGCAGTAGTCAGTCTGAGAAAAATCTCAGGAATTGGGTCAACTTTAATAGTATCTGAAGCATCCAAATCAGGAGGAACATCACTTCCAGAAACAAGAGTGGGGGAGACAAGAGAGGAATGGGAATCAGCCACTGGGGTGGAATAATCCAAGAGATGAGGTAGAGAGTGAGTAGGGGGAGAAGAGGCAACATCACGGAGATCGCTAATTTCCACTTATTGATCGGAGGAAGCTTGGGGATTCAGGTGGCGATGGAGGTTGCGAGTAACAGGAGGGGAAGAGGCGAGGAGGGGGGGCGGTGGTGAGCAGAGACAATGAGAGTGGGAAAGTGATTTAGGGCATGGGCATCCACAACATGCTTAAAGAGAAGATGCATAAGACCTTGGTGACGTAAACTACCTTCATTTGCTCTTGCCTTTTGTATGGATAAAACTAGAGATTGGTAAAGGAAATTAGCAAGATTAACCTTACCCCCATTACAAAAGTGAGCCAAGATAAAGATCTCGGGGCCCATAAAACAGTTTGTATATGCCCTCCAAAGTAATTTACCTCATAATCTGTTCATCTACGCAATCCCAAAGATCCTTCAAAGAAGTTCTTTCATAACACGTCTTATAAATGTAAACTTTATCTTTCCTTTTCATAAAAAAATCCACCATTTTAGCTTTTAGAGACCTCTTAAAGTAAATATCCCCTTCATTGGGAAGCCCGGTCACTTTGGCAATGCTCTCTATCAAAATTACAAACTTCATTTTTCCCACACGAACATTGCCTTGCTTCTACAGGAGGACAAAAATTGCTAGAAACCACCACGGAGTGCCCTGAGAGTCTTTCTGTGAAATTCGCCACCCCCTTTTCCACCAAAATCTTCTAGATGACTTCATCTTGTTTAAGATCATCGCAGTTAGTGGGCTCAAGTTGAACCAGGGCACCCCCATGTTTTACAGAATCGAGAAACAAAGATAACAACTAGCACAAATGGTATGAAATGAAGTTTTAACGCGGGTATAAATAAACAGACCCAAATATCTATTGACATGTGCCCACAAGAGAAAATATTGCTTGCAATTATTTTTAAAAATCTGCATTAATGATTCAAATTTTACTTTCTCGGTTTCCTCGCACGACGAAGGTAATCAAAAAAATAAACTTTCCAATCATCATAAATGTGATCATCACAGGTGGTCGTGGAAACATACGGCCAAAGGCTCACCGAAGCCAGGTGGCTCGTGATCTTTGACGCCAATATATTTCTTCCTCAGCCAAAGTGTTGTGATAGTCACTAAGTAGGGAAAGTTCCTTATGATGAAGCTGAGGGGATCTCCTTTCGAATCAATCTCCTCAGAAATAACAACAAGCTTTAGAGATAACATCTCCTTTCTTCTACGGATAACCCCAAAACCCGATTTTTCCAAAATTTCAGCTTATTCTTGACATATCTATTCTTCTTTGTGAATATACACATAGTCGTGCCATAAATATCTATCTACCACCAATCCTTGATAAGATATTCTAATTGATGATTTTGTAACCAAGCCAATTCAAAATGAAAGGGAGGATGTTTCGAGTTTTGAGCTTCAGTGAGGTAAGAAGAAAAGGGAAATGATTAGAGGCTATCTTGGGCAAGGTCAACAAATAGAAATAATTATAGTGAGCCATCCAATCCATAAAAACAAGGAATGCCTAATGTACATTAAATGTGATTGTTTCCCGACCTCTGTTAGACCAAGTATAATTGGCTCCATGCATATCAACATCAAAAAATTCCCCCATTATGATGAATTCAACAAGAGATTTTGTGCTAGAAGTGTTGATGCTGGTTCCACCTTGCTTCTCAGAGAGGTATAAAGGAGTATTAAAATCTCCGCCTATCACCATGGAAGATGCTTGCAGGTATAACAAAAATCCAACAGGTCAGGCCAAAGTTTCTCTCTCTGAGACTCAGTGTTAGGAGCATATATATTAACAACAATCCAACCCAAATTGGACCCAATTTCTTGGAAGAACATTCCTAAGAAATGTGGGGATTTGATGATACATTCCCCAAAGAGAATATTTGGATTCCAAAAAGTGCATAAACCACCAACATTACTAGCCAACTCTGGGAAACCACAGAGGCATTGGGCTAAATCTTATTAAGCATATTCTCCTCTTTCAATTTGGTTTCTTGAAGCATCAAAATATCTGGAAAGTGTTTGAGTCTAAAATCTTTAAGGATCCTTTTTTTTCCTAGGGAGCGTTTAATCCCCGAACATTCCAAGAGAAAATATTCATTTCTTTGTTTTTAGCTTACCTCCACTTGGGATGGCAAGGAGTCTCTGTGTTCCTTGAGCTATATTGAGAAATGCTTCCTCCTAGATCTTTTCTTGATTTGTGAGTCTCCCTTTGGTTTTCTTAGTGCCCACATCAATATTTTCCTTAGTGTTGTTTCTGGTATTCTTAGTGGGACTACTATCAGTGAGATAATGAAGTAGAAGGAGAGATGCGATTTAATCATGAAGATGGGAGTGAGCAATGATAGTTACAAACAGACCAAGCATAAGGAAGACGATGAAGGACATGCTCCAAAACTCACAAAGAGAAGGTGAGGAAGGAGGAGAGGAGGCAGAAGGGGAGGAGCCAAAAGAGGAAAGGTGAGAGGAAGATTGAATGAGGGGGAAGAAGTCGGAAGAGGAGCAGAGGGAGAAGGAAGAGCAGAATAAGGGAGGGAAGGAGTGGAAAAATAAGGGGAGGAGGCAGAGGGGTGCGAAGTAGAGAAAATAGGTGTAGTAAGGAGGAAACCACCAACGGGGAAGAGGAAGCAGGAGGGGGCGGGGCGGAGATATCTAGAGCCATCGAAGGAGACGTAAAAGGAAGGGGAAGTGAGGCCGAAGCAGAAGGGAGAACAATATCCTCCGAAAGAACATCAAAAGGATTAGAAGTACTAACAACATTAGAGTTTTTGGGAATGTACTTGCCTTTGTTCAATGGGGACCGAGCTCTTTCTTTGGAAGATTGGGTTGGCTTGGTTAGGAAAGCCATCACCCGATGTCCAATGATTTTGTAGTTGGAGAAAGCTTGAGGAATATATTCGTATTCAATGGGTTGAACCCAAGTTCCCAACTCAGATTGTAGATCAATAGAGGACGACAGGGGTGAGCTTATGTCAGCATTGACACATAATCTGGCATGAATGAATCTGGAGCCTACCTTGGTAGCTTGATCAACAACTATTAGGTTACCAATGGATCTGACGATGCCTTCAATGATAGTAGAGTGCCAAAAATCTAAGGGGAGGTCGAGAAGATGAACCCGGCACGAGCTTGAGTCATTTTTTCGGTCTTAGCATTGAACATGGGTGTCCAAAGAAAAGATATAGAAGCCTCTCCTTCCAAAAACCAAGGTCCACCTAGAATATCCCAAGAAAATTATTCTTTGTGAGAGAAAGTGAACATGAACCCATTGGAAAGAGCAAAACTATCTAGTGGACTACAGGGGGCCCATTTAATACATACCCATTTACGTATCTCCTTAAAAAGTGGTTTGGGACCCATCAACTTTTCTATTAGTGACAGATTACGCAGAAGCTTGCATCGCTACAGTGATCGAGGTAGGTATTTGAAGAGATAAAGTCCCATCAATGCTATGAGGTTGGATTTTTCCAAGTTCCATGGTTTTAAGAGTCAATCAGCCTATGTCCTTCCGTGAGCCGATAGAGACGTCGGTAGAGTCCGGAGGGGGTCGGGCGCTGGACCGAGATGGATCCGCCATCGAAGCGAGGCGATCACAATAGAAATTCAAAAATATGCAGAGCACAAGAAGCACATCTATTAGGGTTATGTATTTCTCCAAAATTTCTAATCAAAAGCCATCTTACCATGGAGAGGACTACACTATGGAATTGGAGAAAGACATGATCCCATATGATGTTTTCTTATCACTAGAAGCATGTCAATATGTTCCATGCAAATATAGTTTCTGAGTCTCTTGTAAGTTTTATGTCCCTACTTATCACTTATGATTCCAATTTTGTTGAAATACATCTAGTGTTTGATCAAATTCTAGTTTCTTCACTAACTATTCCATTGATGTTTTATTATTTTTTGTAGTTTGAAGCCTTAATCCAAACATGTTAAGAATTATGAATTTGATCAATATGTTTTTGTATGATCATAATGCAAGTAAATCCTTAGATTATTGTACATGGTTATGGTAATAATAGTTATATTTTTCACTACATAACTCCATTGATTCACGTCTTCCAATAATTTTTTTTGGTCAACGTATAACTACAATACTGAGTTCATGAATGAAGATAGGTTGATTTATGCCTTACCTATGAAGAAAATTGACAAACAAGTTTAGAAAAGCTAATAGAAAACCAAATTTCATAACATATTATGGTATATGTAAAATGCAATCCACTTCCAAGGCCATCCAAATGAATGCATTGCACCATGATACCACAATGATAAAAATGGTGTGAAAATAAATGAATGAACATATTAAAACAATATACATTTGGGTAAATATTAATAATGAATACCGCAATATCTCGCATTACTATCTTAATAACTCCATTAACCTACAACTCCATTAACCCTCATCTTCCAAGAAAATATTTTTGAAAGGTTTTGAGAATAAAAATCCATGTACATGAAAAACAAACACAAAAACTAATGTTCCTATGCTTTGCTATATCTTTCACACTCTTTTAACTATGTTTAAGTTCTAATATCTTTATATGGCAATTTTTTTAATAATATAAAATTTATGTGATGATATTCCACATAGATGTTCCTCGCTTAGAGAACATTGTCCTGTTCTTTTGTTTTTTCATTGTTAAAATTCATACTTTATGTCATGGTATTTTTCTAAGCTACTTTTTTCAAAACTAACAATTCTAAAATGTGCATTTAGAAGAATGTGCATCTATCTTGTTATACTAATAATCCTATGGTTTAGGTTTGTATTCATCATTATTTCATTTTAAATTACAAATGTGTTCATGTTGTTGATAATTGTAATGCATTTGGTCATATGTTTTTGTTTGAAAGTATCAAATAACCGACTACGATTATGAAACCTTAAATGTATCCTTGCATCATTTACTTGAAATTATTTTTAGATGTTTTCACTATTTATTTATCTTGAAAGGATTTGGGATCTCGACCGAGGTAGATCCCTTCACCAATAAACACAATAGTTTTTTCAAATTTATTTTTGTAGATTCAAACAATAAAGGATTATTTATCATCTATAAATCCAATAATAATGCTCAATTTATTTTTGTTCGGTTTCCACTTCTGAAAATTTCACTTCTATTAAGATGATCATTTTCCATGCATGTTTATACTATGTAGAATCTAATGATCCTATGATATTGTATATCATCGCACCTTTTCAAAATGTATATCTACATGTCAATCAATTAAAATTAACACTTTCAGAGTTTTGTAGTTGTGTTGTGTTTATTGCTTATATACAATCTAGATCTCTTGTACTTAAAAACTTTTTCTAATTACATTAATCCAATTATCAAGTTGTCAGAGGGAACTTTTTTCTTTAGAAAGAATTTTTAAATGCATTTATGTCGAATTTTCTTCTCTCTCTTAGAGAACATTGTTATTTTTTTCATTTGTGCATACCCATGTTTAGTAATGAATACTACAACCTTGCTTGACAAGATTTTCCATTTCATGGCCTAGTTGACAATATAGACATTTATTTAATCAATATTTTCTCAAAAGATCAAGTAAGCATGTAACTTTTGTTAAATATTTTATTTTATGGACAATATAATAGTTTTTAGAAGAAAAAAATTACGAAGCTACAACTTGCTCAATGCAATAAAAATTCTACATTTTTTGCATGTTCCTTTTTCTATTATGTACATTTATTTTCCATTTTCCTTTCTATGGACACCAAATTCTCATCAATAAGGAACTGTTCTTAAAATGTTCATTAATATAACTTTTTATTTTAATAAAAAAAACCAATTTTCTCTTTAATATGAACCCACATAATTTATTATTTTAATTTGTTAAATTTAAAATTTAATAAATGAATAAATGACATGTTATATTACAAACAAGTAGTTTCATATAATTTATATACTAAATACCAAACACTCAAATATAATAGTTTAATTTGAATTTTTATATTTACAAATTAACCGATTTTCAAACATAATATTTCTTCTTTCAATTTACATTTACAAGTTAAATACTTCAAATTTAGTGGAAGATGTCTTTCTATTTTTAAAGAAAATTAATAACATGTAAGTAAATTCAAACTATTATTTGTAATGTTTGGGGAGAGGCACTATAGTTGTGCACCCTAGTTTAATAGGGGAAAAGGCCATTTAGGTTTCTTATTGGAACATAAAAGTTACATCACTATGTAGTATATTCTTAATTTATGATGTAATTTTTGTTAGGCGAGTTTAATCAAATGTAATAAATTTTGAATTTATTTACTATAAAAAGTAGGTGCACAATAATAGTAATTGTCTATTCGTGACCAATGGTTGTGCATCCCAATAGTTATGATGTGATTGACCCTTACACACTAATATTAGGTACAAAATACACATTTATTCATATTCTATTTTATTAGTAATAGTTTTACTCAAAATGTCTTATCACATTTATTGGTAAAATCTTCATTTATGGTTACCTCTCCCTATAATTATAATTCCATTTCATATATGTGTTACTCCTTTACAATAAACCAAAACCAAATTGTTAAAGGTTTGGTGTTGCACATGATGCCAAATATGTAGTGTAATTAATAGGCATTCTATTACATTTTAGAGATCTTTTGCAAGTAATTATGAAATTTCTTCATTTTAACCATTGTTGGAATTTACAAAATGAATTTATTCAAATAGAATTAATAGATTCAAAAGAATATTCACTTGTTTTCTTGAAAGTAAAATTTTCAACTATTTTTAGATTTTTAAGTAAAGTTGTAATTTCTTTTCATAAAATAGAGCTATATAATTTTAAAATAAAATATTTTAGACTATTTACAAAAAAGGTAGTATGGAAGCACGCTGCAAAACCATCATACTAGGCTAAAAGGTAGCTTACGGATAAAGTCTAAATAAATACTAGACTAAACAAAGTTTACTCTTTGTTTAAAAAAAAAATGAAAATTTAGTAGTAGGAAAGATACTCGTAGGGGTGAATCCTTATTGTTTGAATTGTTATATGGAAAGTGGAATCCACAATTTTTTTTGGTTTTACATTTTTAATAAGATAGTGTATATTACTTAAAATAAAATATTTTAGACTATTTACAAAAAAGGTAGTATAGAACCATGCCACGAAACTATCACACAAAGTTAAATAAAACATAGACTAACAAAGTAAGAACAAATACAACCTCATGCAAAAAAATTAAGTAACTGAAAGAAAGACCCCATTGAGAGGTAGATCCTTAACATCGAATTGTTACTTAAAAAAAGAAATTTTCAATAAAATACTATTATATTAGTTAAAAATAAAATATTTTAAATTAATTACAAAAAGAACGGTGTAAAAACAAGATACAAATTTGTCACACTAAATCAACTAACAATGATTTAGGAACAAAGTCTAAATTAAACCTACACTAAACAAAATAAAAACTAATACAACATAAAAAAAATAACAAATATATTTGTAATCACCAAAGTAAAAATCAATCTCCTAAAAATATACTCTACCAATTAATATTTTTATTTTTATATTTACCTTCCATAATTAAAGGAGTGTATTTGTAATGGACATATATTTCTAATTCTACTTGTTTGTTAGTTTTGAAACCACTTTCTATTTTATTTTATGTATGAAAATATTTTAAAAGGCATTTTTAGAATCTCATAATTTAGTCTTTTAATTAATTGGGGAAAAATAATTATTTGAGTTCATTTTATTCATCAATTTGATTTTTATATATTCCAAAAGAAAAAACCTCATTTGAAAACAATTTAATTTACTTAGTCACTTCAACACTTTTTTAAACAATTATCATCAATTTTTGGGATTTTGTACTTCCCTAAACAACATTTAACTTCCATATTAAGAAATCACACATTTTATTATTTTTGTGACTTTGATATTAAGCCCTAATTGATTCACATTTATGAAATAAGAGTAAGAGCAACCCATAAACATACAATTCACACAAGTAGAATGCAAGAGTTAGAGCAACCCATATTATTCACCATGCATGATGATGAGCAAGTGTATTATAGTGCAATACACACACTTGAATTTTGAATTAAAAAAATAAAAGAAATCCAATCTCATTTTGAACTTGATGTCTTAACAATAAATACCCAATGAGACCAAAACTAAGACTCTATTTGGGTGAACCTAAACATCACCCGTGACAACATTCGATGGAGTTGATGGCAAACACACGTAAAGAACCAACAAAAATGGGATTTAAGGAATCTTGAAGGTTAGCAAAAATAATGGCAAACACACAGAGAAGAGCAAAAATAATGGGACAACATTTGACAGAGTCGATGGCTATGATGAATTCAATTGACTAAGGCACAATGTCGTCTAATTTTCCCAGTGATTACTGTCTTCACTTCGATTTCGACAACTTTTGCATTGATTTCTTGAAATTTATGAAGAAGTACGTGTCACTCAATTGCTTATTAATATGAATTTTGGCAATGGAATTTGTGAGAAGCGCTGCATCGATGAAATAGACCTTGGTTTGCTTTCAGATTTGTATAATAACTTCTATCAAATCGATTTGGGAGTATTGGGATCCATTGGTACTATTGTGGTGTTGTCTTTCAAATTGGTGCATTTGCTCTTCAAGAGTTGTGCATAGGAGGGTTTAATGGAAGGATGCGTACATTACATTTCCACCGAAGTTGTAAAGCCTATTCTTTGAAGAAATTACAGTGACCAATTCCAATTGTATGCCCCCTAACAAATATCCTTGAAAAAATCCATGTTACCATTAGAAGGAAAAACACTATATACCGGTTAGTTAACACATTCAATTGAAATAGGGCATATTAAAGACAAGCAAATAAATAAGTGTGGGTAATTTTATAATTTGAGAGGTGAACCATTTTTAATAAATCTATTAGCCATTTGTAACTTGTATAGAAGAAGGCAACAAAGAATATTTAACAAGATTATGGTTAAAAAATGAGATCCTATCAATAATTATTTAGAAGAAAAAATACCCAATACATAAAAGATTTAAATTTCGGAAGTCTATCCATTATATATTTTTGTAATCAATGTGAAAGTTAATTGTAAATATAATATGTACCATTTAATAGTCAATTATAAATATGATGTACGATATTGATGGTCAAAATATGTGCAGTTGAAAGTTCAAAATTATATCTTTTGATTGAATATAACATGAACAACTAAAAGATACAAAACTTTAAAGAAACATGCAAGTAATAAATAAATAAGACTAAAATACACCACCTTTTATCTTTGATAGCTCTACCTCAATCAAGTCAAAACATAGGTGAAGACAAGAGAACTTTGGTGTTGAAAGTTCAAAATTATATCTTTTGATTTAATATAACATAAACAATTAAAATGTACAAAATTCAAAAGAAAAATGCAATAATAAATAAAAAGACTAAAATATAGTACCTTTTACTTTTAATTTTGATAGTTCTAATTGGTCAAAGCTATTCTCCCTATAGAATGTACAATCCCCATAGTTGCCCCCATAGATTATATGCATGTCCATGTATGGGCGGGTCCCAAGGTTAGGGGTCACCTCATAAGTTTTTTTTTTTAATATATGTGTTTGACAATAGATAAGCGCATTTGTCAGGCTGCGGTTTAGTAGGTAAGATTGGGTGTTGAAAAACAAAAAGTCGCAAAATCGGAGAATCGAATATTGAAAAACACAGACAATATATTTTTCAACCAAAAATTTCTTAAAAAACTAAATCCTAAACTGTGCGATAGTATGCATGGAGTGAGCAGATGCATTCTATCGGGAGAATAGCCTATGCATGGAGTGAGCGGATGCATTCTATCGGAAGAATAGCCTATGCATGGAGTGAGTGGATGCATTCTATCGGAAGAATAGCCTTTGTTGTTCGAACTTAAACAAGATATAAAAGACTAAAATACATCATTTACCTTTGATAGCTTCTTGAATTTACTTATTACTAAAATCATACTTTAAATATATAAAGAATTGGAGAAGAGTTATTCACTGAAAGGACAACCAAGTCCTCCACATTGAGCCCTTTTTTGGAAAAAGATATTGCTGCAGTTGGGAGAAGTTAAAAGTTGGGTGGGAATGTTATTTAATGCCTCGCTCTTGCTTGATATTACGCCATCTCTCCTACCGGTTCTTACACACCAAGATGGTCCTCCACCACCTGTATATATGTACACCATATACACATATCAATAAAAGTAATCTATAATCTCATAAAGAAGATAAAAAAAAACTAGTTATTGCCTTGACGATAGCATCTCTAGCAACAAGCGCCAAAATGTCGGACAAGAAACTACTCCAGGGGCATTTCTTCTCCAATTCTTCCTTGACATCGTCGATAACATAAAATCCACACGGAGAGTCGATTTGGTGTGGCCGCTTTCTCGCATGATGTTGTTGGTCGTAGAGTTTATCAAGACGATCCATCACAACCCCGATCAAATCACAAACATCCATATGTTAATAAGATATAAAATGTTTTATGATTACCAGAAAGTTTCAAGAATAGATTGTGTTAGAATTTTTTTATCGATGTTTTATCATGCGTAGTAATCTATCATTACGATGAGAATAGAATAAATCTACTTTAAATATGATGATAATAGAATAAATCATTAAAAAAATCTTACATATTTATCATGATCTACATAATAGAATTTACGGAGTAAACTGTGTTTCAGTTTTTAATGGAAGAGCTTATCCTCACACATGTCGGCATAAGCTATAATAATAGGACAAAAATAGTTTTCATTACATTGCTAGTTTTGATGAAAAAGATAATAACACATTACGTTGTTACTAATATAGATAACAATGTAATGTGTTGTTACCTTTTTCATCTAAAACTACTTTTAGTACTTTTAAAAAAATAGGTACCATATTCTTTCAAACGTGAATCTGTGGTGGGATGGTGGGGCAAGGGAATTGGGATGTGGGGATCATGAGTTAGAGGTTGGGTTAGAAGATGACTGGGATGTCAATTTTTGCAAAAGTTCATGTTGATTGCGAACCTGCGTGATGGATAAGCACCATGATTGCGATCGTAGATAATTCAAAATCGTGGTGCCTATCCATCACACAGGTTACAATCAACATGATATTTGTTTCCTATGGCGTGATGGATAGACACCGCGGTTTTGAATTATCTACAATCATGATATTTGAATAAGAATAAAATTAATCATCAAGAAATGTGATTCAAAATATCGATAAAAAAATCCATGATCATGTCCAAAACAAATCATGATATTCGAATAAGAATAAAATTAATCAACCTAAATGATGAATGGACACAACAATTTTGAATTATCTGTGATTGTGATATTTGAATAAGAATAAAATTAATCTTCAACAAATGTGATCCAAAACAACCATTAAAAAATCCACGATCATGTTCAAAACAGATCATGATATTCTAACAAGAATAAAATTAATCATCAAAAAAATGTGATCCAAAACATCGATACAAAAATCTTTTATGCAATCTATTCTATAAGCTTCCTATTTCTCACTGTATCATTCTAATATTTCTGCATTTGCAGGATTTACTCACCCGCACGAAACAGTCGTGAAATTGCATGCGTAATAGAGGAGCGGGAAGAGTATTATCTGCCACGATATGTTTCTCCACCACTGTCTTCACAATGAGTTCTGCAGATGGACATGTGTCCTTATAGAAATTTTCAACAAGATTTCCCTCGCAGGCACACATCATTGTTATCAGCGCTACAACAATTATCATCTTCATCTTCATCTCTCTTCTGTTTCTCTTCAATTGGGAATACTTTCATTGCAAGGATTTGATTAAGTCAAGGATTTGATTCCCTGCACACCATTATACTAAACATTTACATCTGGATAAGAACTAACATTGAACATTTCAAGCTTTCCAAACAATTAAAAATAACATTGAACATTTCAAGCTTTCCAAACAATTTATTCTGTCGACTATAATATGAATGACGAAACATTTACGACACTTGTATTTATGGTATGCAACAAGAAGGAAAAATAGCTGTAATTATATGTGAAGCACATGGATGTCAAACTTAATTAACACCATTGACTTTAGGATGTTATGTTTGTTTCTAAAGAATTATTATATTAATTCACACCGCATTAAGGACTTTTATTAAAATTGTGATCATGTGATCATGCACTGAATGATTGGGGTTAAATTAGTGATATCCTTCTAAAGCCACCTGAGCATATAAGCCTTGTTGAATATGAGCCTAAATTGTATGAACTTAATATAACATAAATTATACTATTCAAGTAACACGAGCTATTTACTCGCTTAGTTAATAAATGTAAACCCACCTTATCACAAGCCATCTTAAATATGGGCTTAAAATATTTGAGCTTGTTTATTATTTAATATTATATAAATTATACAATTCAAGTTACATTGAGGTTGCTTATTACTTAGTATTACATAAATTATATGATTCAAATAACATGATTTATCTATTTTATTAACAAATAAATTACATATAATCTGCATAATCTTGTATCCTTCACATTTTGATGGGGTTGAGATATGTGGCAAGTTGAGATTAGTTTGAAAAAATAGAGTTTCACAACATATCGTAGAAAAATATAGAATTGACATTACTATAATCAAAGAGGTTATAATAAGTCAAAATTTATAAGTGCCTTGGTTTTGATATTTTGATGTGGACTTACATTTAAAAGTTAATTGAAATTCAAGACTTCGCCCTCAAAATTATTAAAAAAATATATTGAGATTTAATGAAGCCAAAACTATTTGAAGACTTAAAAACTTTAGATAAAACATGAGAAATCCAAAGATAATAAACAATCTTATCCAAACTATGAATTTGAATTTCAAATTTGGATTTTTATGTAATGTAAGATTATGAGTACACCTAGGGTGCTTTTACATCAGCTACCTAAGATTAAAAACATTGTGAGAATTTTCTCACAAATTGTCTAAAGATTAACATATCAAACATTTAAGAGGATAAAATCTTGCCACAAGTTATGTTTGCCTCATATTTCTTGTTTGTGAGCTTTGTGCTCAAAATTGAGATACATGTGATAAAATCATGCTTATGGCCAATGGAAATGACCATCATCCACTACTACATAAAGTGTAAATATAGTCACCTTAGCTATTAATTTTACACTTGTTAACATTTAAAAAAACATGACGCAAATATAGCATTAGAGTTGTGCCACACTTTTTCTTACTCATGAAAAATACCTTGAATTGCAATATTCGGAGAAAGAATGTATGATACCTCAATTAAATTAAAGAAAATGTTTTTTTGAAGGGATTAATTTAATGTTTTTTTGAAGGGATTAATTTAATGTTTTTAACATTTCTATATGGTATTACAAATTAAGTCTTATTTAAACTTTAAATAGATATCCTTTTAGTACTAAATGTCACAATTATTTTCAAATGTGATTTTTTTAACATTAAGGTATTGCGGAGTTGTAACATAAAAACACATTAATTATAATTATGCTTTTAAAGGTAAAAAGAGTTTCTAAAGATCTATACATTTTTTTGATGTAGAGCCATTGATTCCTTAATAATAAATGTGAAAAAATGAGAATATGTTCTTAGAATCTTGACTTAAGTTGTAGATAAGGAGGAACTAGGAATGAGAAAAAAAGGAAATAAGGAAGATATGCTCATGATCTTATATCAAACAATGATGAAGTGTATTTTTATAATAGTGGCCTAACGTATCTTTTTATAGTATAAGGTTTTCATTCACCTAACATGTCGAGACACCTCAAGATTGATCTCTTACATAAATAATTTCCCAATTCATCTCATATTCCCAAACAAGCCATTAATCAAGGTTCTCATATAAGGAAGCAACTCATTGAAGGTTGAATAATTGATCCACTAATTTCAAAATTGACAAAAGGGTAGATGAAATTTGAGAAAATGTATTTTAATTGGAGATAAATGGAAATTTGAAGGAGTATAATGTGATTGAAATCATATGGGTATATCATATGTATTGCTTAACAAATTAATTTCTTCAAGAGACTTGAATTCTTTATATTCTCAAATGTGACACATTTGAATAAATAAAAATATATTTCCTATGAACTTAAAAGAGACAATGACTTAGTATAACATATCTTTTTAATGCTATTTCAAGCAATAATTACAATTTTTAATAGATTGTAGGAAATTTTGTACAATTCATTTTCTAATATTTTTAGAGCACATGTAGAACTTGGGAGACTAGGTCACTCATGTTGGGAATGCCCCATCCATTGGTTATCAAATTGTGCCTCATGTGGGCTTAAGGATATAAATATCTAAAGTGTGAAATAAAAATGCAATATGAATTCCATTAAATGGAAATCAGTTTATAGAGAATGAAAAACTACAAATGCGTTGAGTAACACTTTCTTTGAAATTCTTGTGAGAATAGAGAAATAATATAACACCATCAAAATAAGACTTATTATGTCCTTTGAATTTTTTCCCCCTTCCCATTCATGTCAATGGCATACCTTCTTGTTTAAATATCATCCAAATATGTTTTTTTTTTTTTTTACAAATATGAGCTAAATAATCATCTGTTGAAAGTATTGTAAGAATGTCACAAAATAATATGGTAACAAGATTCATATTTATTGATTCCTTTGAACTTTATTCCTCCTCCTCCTTATCATGCATGTGGATGTCATCCCTTATTGTTTATATCATCCAAAGTATAAGTATATTCTTCTCTTCCAACGCTTATGTATTTTTCAACCAAAATTTTGGCTCTCCTAATTGCATTCTAGCTATCATACATTTTTCATTCCATATTGCTTAAAAATTCTCACAATTGATTTGATTAATTCATATAAATCATGAAAATTTTATAACTATAATGAAGATAGATGCTTTGAAATGAAAATATTCTACTTATGCTAGATAAGGATGTAAGAACCCTTTTTAGGGAATGCATATGAGAGTGTATATTATATATGCTTTCATCCCATATGAGACTTACTTGAAAACACTATATAAACAAGTGTGGATTTTGTCATGATGAATTAGATGATGTGGTGAGTCTTACATATGGACATACATCTATAATGGTTTTATATAAAAATGCATATAGATGTTTCCGAAAAGGAAGTAGTCTCTAGCATCTAATCTATTTTTTATGAATCCTTGGTGGGATCAAGTTTGTAGAAAAACAGGTGTAATTCATATGCATAGGCTTGGATAATATAAACCAGCTAGGGTTATCAAAATTTTCATTGAAAATAAAATTTGTGAGAGAATTCTTAGATTAAAGGAAAATAAGTAACTTATTTTTTTGGGAACTATAGGAGGATCTTCAAAGGAACTATCAAATTCAATTGAAGAGGACCTTTAGTTTTTGTTCATAAACTAGGTTTAATCTTTGGGGATGAAGTTATTGTGTTTAGTGGATCCTAATAATTGATTGGTTGAGAGAATTTGACTCTCATAACAACTTACAAAACGTGTACTTAAAAAAATAATTCATAAGAGTGAAACAAGCCTTCATTTTTAGGGAAAGCATATGCGAGTGCATATTAGATCATCGTTTATCTTAGATGAGGGTTGAGGCCCACATGAAAGGACTAAATAAATGCATTTTCCCTTTTACTTGATGAATCAGATGATGCGATGAGTGCTACACTTGGACACACATTCCATAAATGTTGAATAGAAAAATACATAAGGTTGCTTCCAAAAAATAAATAGTATTTAACCTCACATGTGCATTTTTTGATTCCTTGATGGGATCAAGTTATAAGGCAACATGCTCAAGTCATATCCCTATGATTGGGTGGTACAAACCAATTTTGGTTGTTAGGTTTTTCATTGCAAACACAATTTGAGAAGGAATTATTTGATTGTATAGAAAAGAAGAAACTTATTTTTGAAAGAATGGTAGGGGACCTTCGGATGCACTAGGGACAGTTAACCAAATAATACTTAAATTCCATGTTGGACTCCCTTGTTGTTTATATCATCGAAAATATATGTTTTTATCGAGTCCCCATGTTTTTTTCAACCAAAGTTTTGACTCTACTTCTTACACCTATATATTAATAATGAAATGAATATATAAATATAAGATGAATTATAATATGAAATTAAAATAAATCAAACAAGACCTTAATTTTCTCATAACTATAAATATTATTCTCTCCTCCCGCATTAACTTCATAGGTTAAATATCCTCATCTCACCCACAACTTGTAACAAAAATTTATAATTGACAACGAATGGTTTCGGGTATAATTCTCACACACATTTGGAAAAAACTATTTTCTTGCAAGAATTAAAGTATATTCTTCAAAAGATTAAGAATGAGGCAAGCATGTAAACCATGATGGATACTTCTAATAATGTAAAATACTCAAATCATCGAAGTTGTGATGGTGAGAATTGATAAGTGTTATTCATGACTCACAACTGTTGAGGATTTTTCTAGATTTCAAAACTAAATTTATGAATTGTTTTGTGTTCCATTTTTTCAGTTTTTAAAATAAGTATCCATCCCACACTCCCAAAAATAAAATCATACCATTATACCATGGCTATAGAATGGCCTCTCAAAAAGGCCGTTGAACTCCAAAACATGAAATTTAACACATCTAACCTATTATCTATTATGTGGAGAATGTAGAAAAACTAACTTGACTTAAAACTAATATTCAAAGTTCATTTTAGGAGTACCCTTCAGGAGCTAGTTGGTGAAGTTTTGCAGTTTGCACTTAAGTGACTTCAATCACGGTGTTTCTAAATTTGACATTAAAAATTACATTGATGTGGAAATAGGTGAAAGCGTAGTGCACACATTTTTATAGCCTCGGTTATCTGTTGACCTTTTTATTCATAGATATGATTTGATAGGGATTTGATATATTTTGGATATTATGTTATGTTATTTGATCTTCATGGACATGTATGGTGATTCGGGCGCATAGTACCAATTTGACTTGATTAGTATGTTGGCACATTTTATTTGATGTTGTGGATACTAACATATTGCTATGTTATTTGGGCCTAATTGAGATATGATGGATACATAGTTTAGTCACACGTCTTGATGATATGGATTATTCGATTATTGATGAGAACATATGATAGCATGGATGTATGTCATTTATATTTATCTCTATGGCTAACTCATGGTGAATTGTGTGAAATTGTGCATGTTTCTCATTTATGATTCCATGTTGATGTTGTGATGGCATAGAATTCATGTTTGGACTTGATCGTTTATTTAGTAGTTTGAGTTACACTTGTATTAGATAGATGCGTTTAATGTGTGCATTGAGTGTGCAGGTGACAGGTCACAGGAGAATGTGGGTTTCAGGGTGGCTACGTAAATTATACACAAGCGGCCCACGAGGCTAATTCCTAACCATGTTAGTTGTATGAGGCATTAGTGTTTGATTTCATTATTTGGGCACCATGAGTGACCCTTATTTGTAATGTTGTATGTCATGTAAAATTAATTATGTTTAGGTTGTTTTATTTTGTTAAGTAAACTAGGTTTGGGGACTTAATGGTCCCCACTTGCATTAAGTTTTGTATTTGGGTAAGTGTGTGTTAATTAGAGAGGATTAGGGTCACATGTACACCCTTGAGTGGGCCCCAAATCTTCTACACTTGTGTCCAAATGTGCCAAACCCTAAATTGGGCTATTTATGACATTTTAAGTGACCCCTTTTAGTTTTGGGAGTTCACTTAGCATGAAAATAAACCCTTGGACCCTACCTATTAGGTAGGGGGCTTAATTTCAAGGCATAGAGGGAGTTTCCCTCCCATTTAGCCTCTCTTTTGTCACCATCCATGTAAGATGGATTGGAATGTGTGTGTTGTAAAAATTTGCACAAACTTGTTTTATTTTCTTTTTGGGCAATTTGGGAGAAGAGTGTTAAAAGTGAGTTTATCTTTTCTTCTTTTTATTTTGGGAATATTTGACTTGGAGGGAAGAGAGGGGTGACACATGTCACCCCCTCATTTTGAGGAAATTTATTTTCTTTTATTCAAATACTCCCTCATGTGGGAGAAAGAGAACTTATTTTTTTAGCTTTTTCTTGGTGCTTGGAGACTTTTGGAGCTAGAGTTTGCTTGGATAAGGAAGTGGGAAAAGATTAGAGTGTTGGAGAGCTTTTGGAGGTAGGCTCTTGATTTATCACTATATGTTATTTTGCATGATAGATCTTAGAGTTGTTTATGGTTGTATATTGTGTTTTGTTTCTTGTATTGTATATTTCTTGAGTATTTTTTTGTATTATTTTCTCCATCCATCATATGGCTTGATGGATTTTGGAGTTTTATGGGGGAAGAGGGAGGGATTTTCCTCTTAAACCTCATGGCTTGATGGGCAAGCCATGTAGGTTCTTTTCACTCCCCTCATATGGTTTGAGGTGGGGAAGGTGGTTCATATGGTTTGAACCCCTTCCCCATTCTTGGAGAGGAAACCCAATGGGTTTGAAAATCCTCCCAAAGAGGATTTAGGCGAATGGGTGGAACAATAAGGAGGGATTGTTGTCTTGGAGGAATAAGGAGGTTTTTGAAGAAATTGTTAGTGTGCATCCTATGGTTGGACCACACTTTTGGAACTTTTGGATATCTCATCTACTCTTCCCCATCTTGAGGATGAATATGGTTTTCTCCTCCTTTCTTTTGTTTGCTAATTTTTTTGTTTTATTTAGTGCATGGATTTGTCTTGTATGTGAATATGTTGTTGTTTATGTCTCCCTAAATCTTGTGCACATTTGTGGAAGCTAGCTCTCTCTCCCATGGGCTTGGGGGAGGTTAGCATGTCTTCCAACCTTTGGAAAGACATGTAATGATGCTTATAGGTTGGATGGTAAAATAAACCTTGTTTTCTTGGTGTCGGTTTCTTGTAAAGCACTCAAAGTTGGAGCTCAAGTTTGGAAGATGGTTGGAGTTTCTTGTCATCATGGTTTCTCTTTGTTTTCTCCAATTTTTGTGATCACTAATCTCATTGTAATTTCATGGATATGGCTATTTGGGAAGTTTAGTTGTCTTGTAAAGTTGCCATTTTGTGATTTGGGATTGCATGTAAACTAGCATTTCATTTGTATGTGTAACCTTCTTTCAATTTTGCAAAGAAACTTTGTATTGTGGTTCCTTGAGTAGTTTAAGTATTTTGGGTATTATGTTGTATTTGTGAACTTAAGCTCCTTGGAAAAGAAATATTGTAAAATAGATGAATCATTTAATATGAAATTGATTGGAACTCTATTTTGAAAAGAAAGTTTGTATATTGGAAATATGTTTTTAAAAAATGCAAAATGTGATGTCAATATTAGTAGAAGAAAATGTGAATTTTTCCTTATTGGGTCTCTCTCTTGTAGAAATCTGCATTATTTATTTAGTTATTACATTTGAAGGAAAGTTAGTGTAACATGGAGCTTGAGGATTTATTTTAAATGGAAATATTATCATTCTTATAATAGATCTCTTCTTGCAAATTTTGGTAGCATTATACAATGAAATGAAATCAGTTTTGTAACGCCCACTAAAAACAACCCACTTGAGACCCAAGAACAACCTAGGATTAGTTAAGGAAAATTATGGAATAATTTTTTTTTGTTTAAAAGAGTCTACAACCAAGTTACAAGGAAACAACTGTCACTAACAAGTTCCAGAACAATTCTAATTCACTAGAACATACTTTTCCTTTATTAACAATTATTAGAGGTCATAAGGTCTAAAATTTAGGGTTAGAAGGTACAATAAGGTTCAGAGGGTAATTCCTCACCATACCCACTCTCTAACATGATTAAAGGTTCAACTTGATTTTTCTCAAACTTAACACATTAAAAATTTCCATAAATTATTTCCATTGGATAGGAAATTTCCTCACCTTTTCATTGATATAAAGAAGTCCTCCTAACTCCTCATAATTTTTGAGTTATGGATCGGAAAACCTTGGGGTGAAAATTTTCCCCAAGAGTGGGCCCATGGGCCCAGGGGTGAAAATTTTCCCCAAGGGGAGGTCGGTGGGCCACAAGGAGACCTTTGGAAATTTTCCCACATGGGGAAAAAAACAACTTTGCGCTTGTGCACTCGCGGTTTCGTAAGTCTACTAGGGACACGTGGCACCTCTCAACTCAGCGTGGGGAGAGTGGGGCGGCGTGAGATGTTTTGAAAAATCTCCCGATGCGGGGCAAAATCCAACTTTGTGCCCGCACTTTCGCAAGTCTACAAGGGACACATGGCATCTCCTAAGCCAATGCGGGGAAGGCGGGGTGGCGGGGAGAAAATTAGTTTAACGCCCCGAAGGGCTAAGAGGGTAGCATTCACCAATGCCTCCGTTGGCACCTTGCAATGCCACGTGGTGGCTCGGTGGGTGTGGGCCGGCGGGCGACATGGGGAAAATTTGAAAAAAATTCCCAAAATTTTCTAGGACCACTAAATTTAAAAAGAGATCCCCCTCCGCCGATGTCTTGTGGTGCCACGTGGTAGCTTCGATTGGTTGCAGTTGGTAGAGGCGGTGGGGAAAATTAGTTTAAAATTTTTCAAAAAAATTTCCTAAGAGTTGAGGGAAAATTCGGACCCGTAGGCCTCGCCAAGGAAATTTTTCCTAATTTTTTTTTACGCCAAGGAAGAAAAACTTGTAAGGCCATAAATTTTGATAGAGAACTCGTTTTTGGGTAAATGAGAACTTTCTAGAAAGCTCTTGACATCCTCTTTATTCGGGATCATTAATTTTAGATTTTGATAAATTTTAAGGGGTAAATTTATAGAAAATGACCTACTGTGCTTTTACAAAGTGCAAACCGGTAAATTTTTACTTGTTAAATTTGTTGAATTTGTTCTTGTCCCTCTCTCAACATGTCAAATAGACATCGAAAATTATTCTTAAGTGTATGTAAGAGAGATTTCAAGATTCATTTTTTTGATTGATTTGCAATTTGAACTTTTACATTTCTTGACAGCAGCACGACTGCAAAACAGTTTGAGCCCGATTTTGCTAAGTTTTATAAGAATTTCCTTAAGTGTTAATGTCTAGATGAATTCGGTTAGATATTATTATGCCCAAATTAATGTTTCATTTTTATTCCTTTATTGCAGATTTGGTCTGACCATTTGGGATTAAATAATTGTCGATTGGAAAAAATAGGACATAGTTCAAATTTTAAAAAGGTCTATTTTTCATTTTCTTCTTCTAAGTATTATAATGTGTTCCAAACCTAATCTAATGAATTCAATTGATTTAATTCAACTTATTCAAAAAATATAATACATCTCTAATTTCCAATTTTTACATATTTCAAAGGATAGAGTATTACATTTCCTTTATACGCATTTCTTTCTTTCAAAATGAGATTTCAATTACATTTAAAAGATCGATTCAATGCCACTATGTAAATTGGGAAAGGTGATACATCAGTTATTGATTCCAAAAGACAAATTGAAACATCCTTCTTTTATTCCTTCCAAAATCATATATATATAAACATGGCGAGAATATTACATTTTCTTCTCACATGTTTCACTTTTCCTCTTTTCCAAACAGGGATTTCATAGAACATGTTAAATATAGATTTCCAATGAAAGAATATCATATGAACAAGGCAACACTTCCATTAATTCAAATGAAACTCTTACAACCTCCTTTCCATTTGATTTTAAAATACAACATACAAAACACGTGTCATTCTTTCACATTCTTTCCAAAACAAAATACAGAGTATAACTCTTTTACATTTCAAATTTCCACTTTCATTGCCAATATGAAGTATCTTTCCATTATAATGAATACATAGATCATCCACTTCAAGTGGGAAATGGGCTTTAATACGATTTCATTTCACAAGGGATTTTCAAATTGTCTTTATCTCAGCTCCAAAACATCAACATGTAGATTTCTCATTCTTCCAATTTGATCACAACAAAAGTAGGGGAAAGGAAATACTCTCCACCCAACCAAGACATCCAATGAAGAGGAGAAGTCATCCTTCTTCATTGGCCCCCGAGACCCAACCACAAAGTAATAAAAGATGTGATCCAACTCATGGCAACAACAACAGACTTCCACAAACACTCAATCAACATAATCACAATAAAACACACGGTCAAAATAGAATGTAGTTTTCAACTATATTAAAACATGACAAACATTACCGAGGCTTCATCAAGCAATCCAAAGGATTAAGAAACTATGGGGATGTTGCTTATGCCTCCCAAACGGGAAATGGGTATCACCACCGAGAACAAACCACCAACATATATATATCATTTCAAATTCCCGATATGCCCTTATGCCTCCCCCTAAGTACCCCTTATTCCTCACATTTCCTTATGCCTCCCTAACCTCTTATGGCACCCCATAACGAGTAAAGAAATGCAAGCTATTTCTTTGTAAGTTGGAACCCAAATCCCAACTCCCTCCACCCTTATACCTCCCTAAAACACACTTGTGCCTCCCACAAAATATAACCCCATAGTCTTCTCCTACACCATTCTTAGGCCATCTAGCAAACAGCCCACAAGCATGCCAAAACCTTCATGCATTAACAATTACATTCATAAAAGAAGAGCATTGCAAGAGTCAAGCTCCTACCTCTCCATGATGGAGTCGTTCCAAGTTCCAAAACAACAAGCTTTATCCCAATGCAAGAAATCTAAAACAACCAAGCACAAGCATGCAACAATCTTTCCAAAAAAATTCTTCAAAGCAAGAGCTCCCAAAACAAGAAGGAATTTTCCCAAGAATAAAGTCTCCAAAATGAAGCAACCCCAAAACAAGGCAAGCCATTCGAATTTTATAGAAGAGGGAAGGGAAGAGGATGAGGAAGATCCACGTAGGATGCCATATCACACATATTCAACCCCAACCCAAAAGTCAACTTCATTCTCCAAAGCATAATAAATAGGTGGGTGAATAATATGACAATTTACTTACACACTCAAATCCAACCCACACCCCAAAGGACTGAGATTAAATCATGTAAGAAAAGTGCAATTAAAACCTACAATCTACCTTCTTAAAAAGCATTATAAAAGTCTAATCTCAACTCCCCAACCGTAGGTATGGTTGGTAATTAAATTTAAGAGGTATGGGACAAGTTTAACTTGTCCCACAAGCCTCCAAAATCAGCCTCCAAGGAAAATTTCGAATTTCCAAGAAGGTGGAGTGTTTCACACTCAAAAGTCAATTCACACATCACTTACATATCTCTTACACATACTTATATCACTTTAAATCATGGCCAACAACTCTCATTAATTACCTTCTTATGACATATTTGATTTATTTATTTTAACAATATGATTACTCACAAAATTTACACACCATTTAATAATTAATGAAAGGGGTAAAAGCATCACAAAATAAACACATGCAAACATAAAAAAAGGACCAAAAAAAAAAAAGAAAATACATAAAACCCCTTGGTCACAATTAAAGGTGATCCCCATGGGAATCCCTAACACACACAAACACACACAAACAAATACTAGTTGCCATGGTGACCTTGTTGAATTCATCTAGAATTCCAATGTGGTTGGTCTCCAATCCCATGATGTTTGTTGTGATATTTTAAACCTACAAAATACAAATACCTCCTTCAGCCTCATGGCCATATCAGAACATCCAAAATAATATAAATATAATTACCAAAATCATCTAGATATATGAATCACAACAACATCAAAGTAATCTAGCAAAGTCATTTGCAATTTTACTCAACACTTATATCATCATCCAATAATTTCCATGTCTAGGTATACTCACAATATCCAAATATCACAAGTCTACACAACATCCATAATATAACCATGTCAAACAGTATACCATCATCAATATCCAAAGTGTCTCTAATAATCATCATCATAACTGAATCAAGTCAACAATAACCCATGATCTAACATCTATCATCATACTATAATAAGGTCCATAATCATGTCTATAATATAATCAGTAGTATCATGATTAGTAACAAAAGGTGTCAAAGGAAAGTGGGCACTGCAATTTTTACTTCCTTTCCATGTGAAATTTAATAAATGATTGTATCAGGAAATCAAATTTGAATATGTATTCTTTCTTGCTAATTTTTAGACATATTCCAAGCCTCTCTTCTTAGTTGAAATATTTTTCTACATTCCTTTTTATCGCATAAATAAGTAAATAATTTTAATCTAGATTTATTCAAAAATATATATTAAGTTCTTACTTCACCTAGGTAACAAAACATAATCTATTATTCACAACTTGAAATAATTTTTAACATTTTGTATAATATAAATATATTAAAAATATATTTAATATAGTTATATTGTATAATATAACTATGTTACATTCTTACAAAATTATAAATTAACATAGTTATATATTACACTATAATATATATATTAAAAAAAAGAAATATATGATAATAAACAATTTGTGGTTGATTGTTTCAAGTTTAAACAAAAGAAAAGTGAATGTCCCGAGCCCTACCCAAAAACGACCTCCCAACCTTACCCACCCACCCCCAAACCCCGCGCACCATCCCCCATCCTCCATGCACCCTCCACACTCCCACCCTTCAACGCAGTACCATCTCACTACGTAGTTACTCCACCTCTCCATGTAGGCCATCACCCTCCCATTCTCCAAAACCCCTTCCCCAATATAAAACCTGTCACACACATGGATTTGGAGGACTTGAAAGATAAAATTATTGGAGGACCTATGAACTAGTGGAGGAAAAAATATTATCAAGTGGACTATTCAGGGTAGGAGGTCACCCATTATATGTTGAGAGCACCGAATGAGTCTTGAAATTTTCACAACACTACGATCTTGACTCCGAAACAATTAAGGAAAATGCCTACTCACTCCTAATAGTTCTAACACTGAAGGGCATTTATCAGTGCCTACAAATTCCCACAAGTAACAACATGGTCATAATAACCAAGGAATTTTCATCGCAGGATTAGGTGAAGACTCATTATATCTACAAGGTCTAGCACTCGGTTCGTGGCTCAGACAAGGAAGAAAGTCTTCCCATATTCCCAAGAACTTGTTAAGGACTAAATTTCACGAGGCTTATTCCAATGCCATTATTATTTTGAGCAGGGTGATGGGGTAGCAAAAAACAAAATATTTCCAATATTGGATGGCTCAGTTCATCCTCATGGATACTGAAGGAAACCAGGTGGTGGATTGGGGTATATCCTCAGTGACAACATCCACAGGTAGCTATTGTAGTTGTCCCCCACTAAGAAGTTCACCATGAATTCTTACCTAATGTATATCCTTGCCTTCACAAGACCATTAAAAGTATTGTCTGCAACTCCCCATGTGCCTCAAAAATCACCTAAATATGAGAAATATCCACAATTGACTCATAAGGAGAGAAATTTTCAATATACTACGGTGAATGATGCATTCACCATGTTCATTATTAGGCTCCTTGAGGGAAATCAGAATAAAGGATATCTTCTCAAGCAATTACACTGATTGAAAATTAAGGGATCCAATTCATCTAGTTCCCTACCTTCACCTACATCAGAGTCTCAGGCTATGATCTTTCTCCTCACAAGATACCTAGGTACCTGAGTGACAAAATCATAATGTTCGAATTGTGTAGGCAACTAGCTCATGTTCATGTCAAGTGTAAGAATAACAAAAAGAAAGGTGTGTCATTTCCCATTTCCTTGGGAATATATTCATGAAATAATTTCATAGATACAATAAACATCAAAGCATCCTTCACTTCCCTCAAACTCTACTCCCGGACATCTAGGTCTAACATCAACATTAGGAGAAATTTAGAGACTTTCATTTTTATAAGTTTGCACCATACACCCCAAATTGAAGACTATTGGGCCAATTGCAATGATGATTTTGAGGTATGGAAAAGGGACTATATGCGGATGACAATAGGCCATATGAGGGATATGAAATTTTATTGGTGCATTGAGGGGATACAAGATGAAGGGTTGAACTTGTTTGACCCTAAGTACCAAAAAAATGCAATCTTCACCCCTTCGTCCGACCCCATAGAACTCTAGAGAATTAAGTGATATTAAGGAGATGACTGTAGTAGTAATCCAAAGATCAAGAGAATGGTTCAAAAGGAAGAGAATTTCTTTCATCGAGTCCGGTGGTCTCCTGAATCTATCTAGATAGGTATCTCACACATCCTCTCTAAGGGAATCAAAAGGCCATGGGATCTACTAAATCGTAATAATCTTCAAAGAGAAAGATTGTGGAAGAATAAAACATGAAGGATTCCCATCTTAGGAGGCATCGTAAAAATGACAAGATCATTGAAGATCCCATTGAGCCTCTCAAACAAGGTGAAATTGATCCTTCACAGTCACCCATTCACCAATGACATATAAGTGTATCTTCCTTGACATCAGAGTCATCCCACCATGAGAAATATGTGATCCCCTATCGAGCACCTGAAATTGCCCCCATGCATGATATTTTGTCTACTCGGAAGAAAATTTCTCATGGATTCAAGTGTTTCTTAGGAGTAAGTTAAGGACATTACAACAAGCCACAACACCTAATTTTTAGGCTATCTCAAAATTCATGAAAACCAAGCAGAGTAAGAAAACACAAGTAACCTCTCATTTCTTCAGTGGAGCTTTTGGAACCCAATATGTGGAGGTTTCCCGACCAAAAGTTGTAAAATATGTGGAATAGATGACTCAAGATGACTATGAGTTGACTTGAATCTCCTTAGGTCAAGCCACACATGAAGGTGATGCACATATATTCAAGGTGTCTGCGAATTTCTTATTTCCTCGAACGAGGAGTATAAACAATGAATGGAGCAATTGGAGGAACATGTGAGAACTTTCACTACTTATGTGAAATCCTTCTTGGAACCTAATGGAATGCTACCTCATGTGGAATTCATGTCTCCCATCAGAAGTTTTGAATCTTAGATGATCAATAGAGCACAACTATACACAATGCAAGGGAAAGCTAATGATAAGTGGGTTGAAAGGATTCTCAAGAAAGGAAAGATAATTTTTCCATAAGTTCTCTCATTATTTGAATTTTCTCTCTATATTACCTTACTGGAAATTTGGAGGAGTACTATACAACCTCCAATCATCATAGAAACACCAAAAATTATGGGAACCTACAATGAAGTTCTTCTCCATCGCTCTTGACCTAGGGTTTCAAAGACAAAACAAACACTTTACCTTCTTAACATTCGTTCATAAATGTCTGGGTCTCATTTTACCTCATTCCAACTCTAATATATTCTTAAATCCATGATAAAAGATCCTGAAAGGATAATATACCCATGTAAACCTTACACGTGCTAATCATTAACATTTATCTCACTTGAGTGAGAATAACACTCTTAAGAACCCCTGTTTTGGTCTAAGCTCAATATCTTGCAAAATCTTCTTCATAACAATGTGAAATTTTTCCCAAAGTATCCTAATATACCCTAATAACATCTAAAATTCTCACCAAGTCATAAATAACTCTTCATATTCATGTCCCATCTCATTTGCATGACTAGGCCTTGGGGATTTACATGTTCTAGGCTATGAAAGACTGAACCAACACTAAAACTCATCATGAAACCTCTATAAACTATCTCTACATGATGAAAACAACATGACATACCTTCATGAGTGATTTTAAGATCTCACACATACTTGTAAGTGACTATCATGCCTAATTAGGCCTCCAAGCACTAGGATTAGACCTAGTGTGCACCATGACCAAGTAGTCAAACCTCATAACTCGATTCCAGGATCTCCAAAAGGACCCAACACACCTGAGACAACATGTCTCACACTTTTTTTCATGCTTCCATAAGCTCATATATTCGCATCTCACTCTCATGCTCCATTTGGCCTTCAAGCACCTAAACTAGGTCTTAAGGATCACCGACAAACCATGCTCAAACCTGTACATGCACTTCTCCACTTCACTCTACATATGATTGAACTTCACCACATGTTATAATAACATTATAAATTTTTTTGAAGCATTCAGTCCAGACTTCAAAGCAACAGTTCATACTTGAAGAAAATAGTTCATACTCCAAGCAAACCGTATTTCATCTTGTAAAGGTCATACTCCCGTATTCCAACTTACAAGCACTCATACACCTATGACACACCATACTAACCATGATAAACTTCATGAAAACCTCTAATCAACTTAGGATGACTCGGACTATAACCATGCAAACTCAAATATTGTCCAGAACACCATAGGACTTCACCAAAATGGACACTACCAATCAACCTTTAGACTTGACACTGAAAGACACCTCATGGAGACTGATATGACACCCACACACCCTTTTCCATCAATGGGCTTGTCATCAATGAAAAATTAAGACACAATGGCCAAAAATCTCCCCCTTTGTCATTGATGGCAACCACCTTCAGAAACATCGATGGCTACCAACAAGACCAAAACACAGTTACAAAACCTCATTTCCATGTTTCTGATGTAAGTATCCCCCTTTGACATCTATGAAAAATGATGATATGATGACACAACATGGAAAATGACAACACACAATATGACACAATTGAAACAAAGCACAAAACCAAACTTACTTTCACAAGTGACTCCCCCTTGGACTGCATTTTGTCTTTTCTTGTCTTCTAAAGAAGTAAAAGGATTCATAGACTGATAAGATCATCCACAAGGCTCCCCCGAGCAAATGTCCTCCGATTTTGTCTTCATCTCTGTCATAAAATACCATTATAAGATCTGTACTCTCTTTTCGACCTCTTTCAAAGCATTTGATCACTATAAGCATACCTAAAGTGAAGCATATCACTCATATTCATGCCAACAAATCTGATTATAAGCTTGAAACATCATCTTGGCATCTTCGTTCCTTGTCTCAACTGAAAATAGTCTTAAACATACTTGTACTTTGTATTGTCAATTCTTAAGAAACAATCGAATATGAATCCCTAAAGCTCACTTTCAGACCTAAAAGGCCAATCTTTTTCACATCATGGAAGATCATTCATCACTTAAATATCTATCTTATGACTCCCCTTTGGTTTATTCCATCCATATCTAATTAAAAACCCAAACATCAAAACACTTACCTTGTATACATGTCATGGAAACTCGGGTCAAGCACATCATTACTACCTTGAAACACATTTTCAATATTTTCAACCTTCTTACCTTGCTATCATAGCCTTCTTGAACACTTCACTTGCTATTCTTATCAACACACTTGCAAACATGAATGATTTTTCCTTATAAACACTTCTAGCATCTTGCACATCTGATTTAAAGCTAATACAAGCTCCCCCAACCTTAGAGACCTTATAGAAGGCTGTAATAGACCATTTTCTTTCCTTCACAGACCTGATATAATCTGTACATGTCAACCTTCAGGACACGAGATCTCGTAGCCTCTCATCATAGTCTCGAAATCATTATTATATCCACCATACTTTATTCTTCCACCATTATTAAGTCTTCATTTGCAAACCATCATATTCACTTATAAAATCATCTTACTTACCTTATTGAGAGCATAACCAAGCTCCCCCTACCTCAGAATATTTTTACATACCGTAGTTGTATCTAGGTTGTAATTGGATTGATTTTTGGATGATTTTTCCATTATTTAAACTTGAACTCTTATTCACATTAGTCTCAATATGATATAGGTCACAACCAACTCTTCCTGATTCGACATACCTCTTTATACCTATAGCATGCATCTAAAACCTCTAGTAGGAGACCAAGAGTGGATCCCCCTGTCTTAGTTCACCTTTGCAAATATTTATTAAATATAAATTTGACCACATAAAATTCTCAGGACTTGTAACTAAGACCTCAACCTCAAGGATACACCACATGTGCTTTCACAACTAGGCAACACGATAGACCTAACAAAACTTCATGCCCGGACTTTGATCTTAACTTACGTGGACTACATAGACATAACACATAACTTTCCCTTGACATGTCAAACCAAAGACCACATAGACAAACCTTCTGATATAACTTGGACATACAATAATAATTCCACAAGATGGGGTAAGATAAACCTCTTTTATAGACTAACATGAATTTATACTTAGACCGAGTCACAAAGATAAGTACCATTCTCTTTACAATTCTAAGACATATCTTGACAACCAATGATATACGAATTCAAAGAATTTTTACAATCTCTTATTCAAATCAAACCCATTATGCAATCATTACACACACACAAATCATGACTCATACCTTGAATATTAAAAACAAGACTTAATGGACATCAACAAAGTGGCAACACATACTTGAAGAAATGAATGTAGACCTTTGAAAAAATCCTTGACAATAAACACACACCCATTCATTGCTTGAAAACTACTTATAGCAACATGGAATTACAAGACATACATTAACACCATAAAAACACATCCTACAAGAACACATCTTAAATCACCAACTCCCCTCTTCTCAATGCTTCATATGGATGAACATGTCTCTAAAAAGCCTAGTAGAGACAAGATTTTCATGATCAATCTAGAAGAATGACCTAAAGAGGTCCCAAACACCCTTAGATACATGCACCTCACTTTTTCCATCTTGTTTATGATCAATATTATGAGAAACACCTTGTTTTACATCCATATATGTTCTAGGTGGAACCATATTACTCCTTCTTACCTCCCATATTCTTCCTTGTCTGTTGTCATGCATTCTAGAACCCTAAAAGATTCTTTCTTGCATCCTTAGATGTTGAGATCTCTTGACTTTCTTTGAGTAACCATGATGGAATTCTCTAGCAACATGACCAACTTAATTACAACTGAAACACACAATTGAACTCCTTCCTTTGTAGCCTTCAACTTGACTAGGTGGATCATACAAACAATATCTTGCAACATGTCCTCTCTCATGGCAGTTGTGTCACACTAAATTATTATCCTTCTCACTCCTACTATCTCTCCATGGATGATTATCTATAGAAAACCTCCTACACCACTTAGATATATGCCCAAAACCATTACATGTGAAACAATAGCCATTAAATGATCTTTCATACCTTAAAACATTAGGCTTCCTTATGGACTTTGTCTTCACATTGTCTTTGGTGAAAGTATCCTTATTTCCTTTCTTGAGGCTAGATTCTTAAACTTCTTTTCTTGAAAATTTATCTTCCTACATCACTTATTTCCCCTTGGAGTTATCATTGAATCCTAAACCTTCTCTATCGCTGCAGATCTCTTTTTTATAAGAATATCATCAAGATCCTTGGTGTTTCTCTCAAATTTTGAAAATATTTTTCCTTCTTATCGAGACTCTAACAACTCTGCCCTTAGAAACTCTATATCCTCTTCAAATTTTGTGCACCTACTCTCTTTGTCTTGCAAGCTTGTGACTAGAAACTATACATTTTCTTCGGAAATTTGTTTGTCTCATTTAGCTTACTTGTTTCAGACCAATGTTTCTCTTCTAGATCATGGATCTTATCTCCATATCATCCGAGTTGATACCTCAGCTTCTTGTTATTCTTTTCAACATGGTTAACTCATATTGGATACAATATAATTCATCTTCAACATTATCTTCTTCTTCATATTCGAAGAATGTATGGAGTCACGAAAAATGATATGACCATTACTAATAGAGTTTGTAATATATTTTTTCATAAACAAGACCTCATCTCCTACATCTTCATGATCAGATTCAAACTCAAAATATGAAACACCACTACTTGTATCGAGATAAGAAAGCCTCTTCTTTTGTATAATTTTTTTAAAGTTCTTCTTTCTTTTTACTATACTTGTGATATTGCTTGCCACGATCTTCATCGGGTTCATGCTCATCATGATCTTCCTCCTTGTGCTTATGAGGAAAATCAATAGCAAAATGACCTACTTTACCACAAATGAAACATTTATAAGGAAGCTTACCTTTATATTTTCTAGATCCAACCTTCAATATCCTAGCAAGCATTGCAAAGAGTTCTTCATCTTCAAATTCAGCAACGTCATCAACCTCCCTAGTCTTCTTTCCCTTGGTATTCATTTCATATTTGAAAGCAATATCTTTCTTAGCTGGTTTGGAATCAACAATCCTCATCTCATAGGAAGTCAAAGTCCCATGCAACTCATCCATCTTCAAAAGAGTCAAATCCTTGGCCTCTTCAATAGTAGACACTTTGGAATCAAACCTATGTGTAAGAGATCTCAGAACCTTTTGAACTAAAAATATTCTTTTACTTCTTCACCAAGAAATTTCATGGTGTTGACAACCTTTTCAACCCTACGCAAGTATGCAAAAATAGGCTCATCATCACTCATTTTCAACCCTTCAAACTAATTTCTGAAAGTCTGAAGCTTAGCTATCCTAACCTTGGAATCTCCTTCATATAAGACTGAAGCTTCTCCCACATTGATTTTGTTGATTTGCAATGCATCAACTTCACAAGCTAAGATTCACCTAGACAACACATGATAACATTCATAGCCTTTGAATTATCACTACACAACTTCTTGTCTGCATTACTTGTTGGAGGAGTAGCAAGAACAATATAACCATCCTCCACATATTTCCAAATATATAACCCTAGGGACATGATGTGAGTACTCATCCTTTGACTCCAAAATGCATAGTTTACACCATCAAACAATAGTGCCTTGCTGGTAGAAAAAATACTCGCTAACTTGCCATTTTGTGCTTCAAAGGATCTTCTTTCAAGTGATCAAACTTCTCCAAAAGGACCTATTGATGCGTAATCACAACAACCCTGATTGTTTGCAATTGGATAGATTGAAATTGTCAGTGTGATTGCATATCATGGATATTTTCCCAAAGTGTAGGACTTTGCAATCGGGAAATATCTCTACGGATAAAGGCCGTTCTATTCCTCTATTATGATACACACACTCAAATTGTAGAGGATCTATCCTAAAATCTACTCTAACTTGCCAAGGAGACAAGGTTAATTTTTTTGCAAGAAATTGAACCTAAAGCGATGGAGGTGATGAACCAAGAGGAATGTTGAATAGCTTACCTTACATGGGGATAAAATTAAACAATATTGAAGAGGATGAGCATCAATCTGATCAGTTTCTTGTAACAAATTTATTCACCATTAAACACAAAATACCAAAACATGTAAGACAACCTAAATTGCACAGTTAACTAAAGTTGTAATGAGAGATCAGAAAGATGCAATGAACATAAGAGAGGGTTGAAATTAATCCACAAACTTATATTATTAAACAAGATTGAAGAGGATGAGCATCAAAATTCATCGGTTTCTTGTAACAAATTTATTCACCATTAAACACAAAACACCAAAACATGTAAGACAACCTAAATTGCATAGTTAACTAAAGTTGTAATGAGAGATTAGAAATATGCAATGAACACAAGATCACTTACAGACAAGAGAAAAAGGGAGGGTGCAAAGAAAGATTATCAAACCTTTGAAATGAGCCCCTCCTTACAATATATAGGAAGAATGAGAGAAGGAGAGAGAAGGAATTCAAAATATTTCTTGAACCATCCAAAAATGTATTAAAATCACCTGCAACAATGATGGGTGCCATTGTAAAACCCATACCTCCATGTACTTTTCCTTGTTGGAGAAGAAAGGAAGCCCATACCTTTATCATTTGGGTAGGTGAGAAATTTGGAACATTCCTCTAAAATGACGAACTATATTTCCTCATTTTTAAATACTTAGTCTTACTAAAATTAATAAAACTAGTCATAGTTGTGTAGAAGACACTGAGAGATTTCCAAAAGTCCAATTTTGTACAAATTTGAGCTCCTAGTCAAAAGTTATGGCCATCTAAAGATAAGGGTGTCATACCGCAATAAATGCCAGTTGTTGATCTACTTTTCGGACTCGACCATGCATCGCACCCTTGAAATTGAAAATTTTGGACTTTCGGGATTCGGAGCTTTGGGTATTTCCATTTCGAGAGGTTGATGTCATTGTTCCCTTTGGTGAGACGGTTCAAAGGTTTTGAAATGGACTTAAATTCGAAATTCGAGTTCGGACTCGACCTCATATTGTACGCAACACTTTGTTCATCCGCCTAAGCCTCAAAATGTTTTGAAATTCTAAAACCCGAAGTTGGAAATTTAGACTTGGGTTTTAGATCTTTTTTGCTTTTTGGGATTTTGACACTGTTCATTCACCTAGGCCACAGAATATTCCAAAATTTTGAAACCCCGAAGTCCGAAATTAGACTTCGGGTTTTAGACCTTTTTCTTTTTAGGGGTTTAGGATTTTGGGGTTAGGGTTCGGGGTTTTTAGGTTTGGGGTTTTGTGGATTTTGGGTGTTCGAGTTTCAGGTTTCGGGGTTTTCGGGGTTTAGTGCACTGTTCTTTCATCTAGAACATGAAACCTTTGAAATCCTGAAAGCCCGAAGTCCAAATTTCAGACTTTGGGTTTCAGACTTCTTTTTCTCCTCGCATGGCACTATTCACCGCTCGACCCTATTGCCAACTCCAAACTCCCGACCTAATGACATCTTGAACTCTGAATTTCTGAAGTCCAAATTTCAGAATTCAGACTTTGATGTCCTTTAGACCTTTTGAATCCAAAAATTCAGAATTTTTGGCCGCCGAATCCAAATACTTCCACATCACTGAAACTTGCTTGTCTCGAGCCCAAAATTTTAGCTCCCATGGTGGAAACGATCCCTCTATTTTATCTGTGCGAGTCCAATTTTACCTAATGGGAAAAATCGGATAACAATTTGGTGACTCATGAGATTACGTGTCTGCTTTAGGTGAAAGATCAATTACCTTGAAGTATCCATTAGGCATGGAATTATAAATGATAGCCTTATACTAATCTTGTACTTGAAACTTGCTCCTGGATGCTTGCATGACATGTAGTCCCCGAATCGATCTCATTATCTGCACTCTTAATTTTGATAAGGAAATCTTGAAGATTAAAATTTGTGAGAGTAGAAAATTGTCTTGACCTAGATTTTTCACCTATTCTTGAAATGGACTATCCCGAAACCTAATTTTAGTTGCTCTGCATTTGTTTTCCTTTGAAATTAGCAACTATTTCCCACAAGTATGAACTTCTTTCTGTTACAACATTCACCTTGAGAGGCACACTGAACATACAATGATACAACACAGGAGCAATAACACTGTGTCGAAGTCTCTTAGGGAAATGAAACCTAAACTACAACAAGACAATGTGCATACGCACTTAGAGGAATTAAAATCCTAGGCTAATATTTACAAGGGTGAAACCTTTCCTTTTAATAGCAATGTTTAAGATATATCCGTTCACGAATCGAAGTTTCTTTCCTTTCAAAGTAGACAATTGGAAGGCATTTCTGATTTTACATCCAAAGATGATCATGCGAGGGCCACTCCAAATGGCATCGAACTTGGAATGCCTACCTAGTTTTTCCTGATCTGCATCCCACTTTAGAACTAAGTCCCCTTCCTAAAAGGTCCTTGCTCTTGATTTCTTATCAAACCATCTTTTGACTAAGGCCGATATTTCTCTATCATTTGCCCGCATGTTCTCGATTTCTTCTAATTCCATCACTCTGTATACCTAGCCTCCATTGGTTCAAATTCGACAACTCCAACCGCCTCATGAACTCCAATGCGGGTAGCTCCAATGATATAGGCAACACTGTGCTTCTTCTTTTTATAGACCAACTTGTAGGGAGATCTACCTTTTGACCTCTTTGGTATTATCTTATCAGCCCACAAGGCTGATTTGAGCTTGGTATGCCATGTTCTTTGATTTTCATCCGAGTCCTCTCGATGATCTTCAACAAGTTTTTGTTCGTGGACTTTTCTTTTCCATTACCTGCGTGTAATAATTAGAAGATGTGCTCAAATAGATTCCTTTCCTAAAACCCATTCGTGATCTTAGAACCTAGGAACGCCAATGCATTATCGATATGATAGTGGTCGGTACACCGAATCTTGTTACTATTCCTTCATAGAATCGACATGCTAGACTTGTTTGCTTCCTTGAGTGCTACCACCTCGGCCCACTTGGTGGAATAGTTTGTTGTCAGAATCCAGTTGTGACCTTGATATGAATTTGAATTGATGACCTCGATGAAGTACAATCCCCATTGCATGAATCCTTGGTCAACTGAAATTGGGTGTAATATAAGTGTTCTAGCCTTTCTTTACCAATGAAGAACACACATTTTTACACTTTTGATCTAGGTGTGGTAGTCGCTAAACACCTTTGTGTGCCAATAATAACCCACCTTCATTATTTTTAGAGTTGTTACCCATGGAGAAAAATGACATCTGACCTCTCCATTGTGAAACTCCTACAACACCTTCTTAATTTAATTCATTCCAATGCATCTCAATAGAATTCCATTGATTTCTTTCTTAAACAAAACACCATCAACAAGCACATATGGAATGGCCTTTAATATGAAGTATCTCCTCTTTTCTTTGCTCATTTCTCGATGACATAGGCCTATTTGTAGGAAATGAATCATGTCCGAGGCCGACAAAGAGTTGGCACATTATCATTTGTTGGCTTCTGATTATCCTTCGTAGAACCAAGATAACTTCTTTTCCATTACTTGTTTCAACCTGTTGACTTAAGGCTAGCTATTCACATAATCCCTTCCCATGGACCAACCTAGTGAATCTAATTTCAATGTCATATTCCATGACACTAGTGATCCATCTTGCACGTTTCTCATTCAAATCCTTGTTTAGAAGGAAGTCTTTGATTCTTGCATGTGATACCATCAACTGAATCCTGTTGTTTGAGACTAGGTGTTTGAACTTATTTAAACTCCTAATTACTGTGAGGGCATGCTTCTCGATGAAGGAGTATCTCACTTAATAGTCCTCAAAACTTTGACTAAAGAAGGCAATTGGCTGTTCAGATCCTTCTTTATTTTACTACACTAAAATTGCGGAAATCGTATCTGAACCATCAAAGGCATAGAGCATGAAATCCTTAGAGAAGTTAGGATTGATGAGAGTTGGGGCTTGAGATATAGCCTCTTTGATAGCCTGAAACCTATTTTTCCTTCAATTGTCCACTTAAATTCCATGCTCTTCTTTAACATTATCATTATTGGCTTCAAAAGAGCATCAAAGTTTGGTACAAATCTGCGGACAAAATTGATCCTCCCTAAGAAGCTTTGAAGAGCCTTCTTATGACTTGCAAGGGCAATGATTGAATTACTTTAAATCTTTACGGGTTAATCATTAATCCTTCCTTTGACATAATATGACCTAGGAGCTTGCCTTGGCGAGCCAGAATATGCATTTTTAGGATTCAAAGATACCCCAAATCTCCTACTCTTCGAAAGACATGTCTTTGATGAAAGAGGTGATCTGCTGCATTTTTGGAGAACACGGTGATATTGTCAAGATACACTAGCACTATTTTGTTCATCAACCCCTTGAATGCCATATCCACCACCCTTTGGAAAGTGGCTCTAGCATTTGATAGTCCAAATGTCATCTTCTTGTAGGCATAAGTGCCTGCTTAGTGGTGAAAACCATTTTGAACCGGTCTTCCTCTTTTACTATTATCTAATTATACTCCCGAGTAGCCATCTAGGAGGGAAAATATTTCGAGAGCCGACTACCACTGTAAGATTTGTTCCATTGAAGGGAGTGGGTAGTGGTCTTTGAGAGATTCTCTGTTTAGGTCTCGAAAGTCTACGCAAAGCTAGATTTCTCCATTCTTCTTCCCGACCGACACCAAGTTTGCAACCCAACAAGAATGCTTGATTGAAAATATAATACTCACCTTTATCATCTTGTTTATCTCTTTATTCATTAGAGGCTCAATGTGTTTGTTAACCGGTCTTTGCTAATGCACGATCGACTTAGCATCTGGATCTAGTTCTATTGTATGTTGTGCCAACTTCGGATTGAATCCTCTCAAGTCCTCATAGCTCCAGTGAAAAATTCTGGAAACTCTTGGAAAAGTTATATGAAATCATATCTCTCCTACTCAGTGCTTACTTTTCCAATTTGGAGTGTTTTACCTTCTCCTACCGAAATTGGTTTTGAATCCTCCCTTTGACTTGTATGTTGGCTTTCTCGTTACGAAACTAGTCATTAGGATTGAAAATGGACTCCAATGTCACCGATCGTTTGTAAAACTATTTTGTTCATAGATGCACTAATTGAACCCCGTACTACTACTCCAATATCTCTTGGTTCCTAGCTAAGAATTCAACCTCTTCTTGCAAGAAATTTACGATATGTTGATCATTCTCAAGTCCCTCGCCACTTGTGTTGTTGTCTAGAACTTCGGCCTTACAATAACATAGATATGTGGTTACGTCTTGTCTCTTTTGATACTATCAACTACATCAAATATTTCCCCAATGGCCATAATTCTATCTACAACTTCATTCTTTTTCCGTGTATGGACTCAATGTTGAATGCTTCAAAGTTTTCAATTAGGTCACATACCCTATTTTTGTAGCTCTTGAGTAGGTCATTTTTACGGCATGTTGTCCCATGAGTTGATTGATGATTAGCTCGTTATCCTGAATACTGCATGTTCTTTATGCCTCTTTTCTTGGCCCAATGAATTCCATGAATCAAGGTCTCATATTTAGATGTGTTGTTTGAACAAGGAAGCTGAAATCTGAAATCTGAATAATACTTGATGTTTTGTGGTGAAACCAAAATTGCACCCCCTCTAGCACCTTATTTTCTTCTTGAACCATCAAAAAATAGTTTCCATACTTCATTGTCATCCTTATTACTCACAATAAATACTCAAGTGAATATTACACATCACAAGAGATTTCTTTAGTGAGGCACCAACCCCACAAGGAGCACCAACCCCTAAACCCTTGTTGATATTACTCATAACAAGAGACTTGCATTAATATGACTCATTACAAAATATTTGATAATAAGATCACTGTATATTTGCTGCAACAACTTATTTGATGGTGATCACAAGATTCAACTCCATATTCCTTCTTCAAAGCCTCTTCAAACACACCTCCTTCCAAATTTCTCAAACTTTGACAAAAATAACCTCATTTGATCTCAACCTCTTTCACACATGCTCTCTAACATTCTTCAACCTTTCACACACTTCCTCAGATATGAAATTTTTCCTTCATACATGTTACACACTCTCCCTTGGGTTACACTTTTCCCTCTAACTCTACTAGTTCAAATTTGAACTAAAACATTCACTTTATACCCTTCTCTTCTCATAAACATAAGGGAGGTTGGTCCTTCATCATTAGTTCAACCAAAAACTCAAAAACATAACAATAAACTCATGCACATTCATAAAATAGACCCATGTAGGTCGGTCATGCTCAAATGCACCAAACAAGCTCAAAAACAACTCAAAACCCCATCACCTAGATGACTAAAAACCACAAACACCATAACCATGATTATTCAAGCTCCCAAATTTCTCACACATGTCAAATATGACATAAAAAAATCATACATGGTCGCGTTGGTGAGAAAATTTGTTGGGTAGACAAATTGATGGTTATCTTGCCAACGCTCTAGGACTCTAGGTCCCTCTACTTGTGTGGTGCAACTCCACTTTATTGTGAATGAAAAAAAGGAAATATGTTGTTGGCCAAGAGGCCAGGGATCCAATAGGCACACTCCATTATACACACAATAATTCATGTAATGAATTACAAGGGAGAAATTTTTTGAAATATGGGGAAAGGGAGTGAGAAGTTAGGTAAGGGGAATTAACTCTGTAAGTAGAAAATCAGATTCTTGCCAAAGTTAATTAGAAGTTTCACATTCACAACTTATAGGAAAGAAACAACCATGTTTAGAATATCAATGATGAGAGAAAACTATGCACATAAAGTTGCACACATTCATGCATCATGAAAAGAAGAAACTCCTTTCTTTATTGACATCTTCACAAGTTGTAAAATGCTTAGAAGATAGAGGAAAATTAGATAGGGAAAGTGGAAGAATGTTATCTCTTTTGCCTTGCTCAAAAAATCTCTCTTGAGTGCACAAAATTGACAACCCTTAAGTATGATTATACAATTACATTATATAGACATCGAGAAGACTCTTTGTCTACCCCCACGTGACCTTTCACTTGTCCTTTCCACTCGTGACTTTTGACATTCCTAGGAAAGAAAATTAAGTCCCCTTTTATTAGTTAAGGGTGAATTATTACATTTTGAACTATAGTCACATTAATGAATAGGACAAACATTATGATTTCTCACAATGAAAAATTATAAAGGGGGTAGAGAAGAGGAGGAAAAATGATAGAAGAGAAGGAAGAATGAATGCTTGATGAAGATTATGCCTACGCCTTTGCCTCATTTCCTGAATGATGTGATGAAATGTCCCAATGTGGTGAACTATGCGTCTCTAAAATTTTTACACCATGAAAAAACTCCTTCGGATGATGCACAAATACCTTGAACTAAGTGTTTAGAAACACTATTGAATGATCACCTTGATGACCGTAGGTGTTGCTTATTGAGGTCTACTTCAAAGAAGTTGGAGGATGGAGAACAATCTTTGGATGAAATTCTACTACCTAGCCACACTTATTTACTCATTGGAAAGATTTTATGAAGTGGAGTTTGAACACTTTGTCCCCGTCGGTGGTGACCACAATTTAAATCCTTTTACATGATGCTCAAACATCTTGGGTCACGAAATGAGCATTGAGAAACATTGTAGGGGGCTTCCCAATGTGAGCTCGGGATGGACAAGAGAATTGCTCACGATGATCCTCCTTGATACTTAATTGAAAAACCACTTCAACTCATTTATATCTCCCCAATAACCTCATTTTATATCACCCAATGGCTCCTTGAGTGATGAATATGGATTCATCTCGATGCGCCTTGTGATGCACTACTTTGTTTCTAAGCACACTTGAAATCAGGATGAAGTTTCCAAGACAAATATGAAGTTCTCAATTCTCTGTTTGAGCCTTGAAATCATCTTATAATCTCACAAAGATTCCATGTTGGGGTTAGCACAAGGTTGTACGAGATAATATATCGATTTAAGCATACATGTAATAAAAACGGATATACGTGGTTCACCTAGTGTGGGCTACATCCACCAAGAAACAAGCCAATCTATTATCCAAAGCTTTCAGAAGATATACAATGAAGATTTACAATCTTCCACACCTCTCATAATGTACAAAGTACTTTCTTTCTCTCAAGCTTCTCCTTCTTCTCCAAGAATTCTCTCTCTCACAATTATTTTCACAATAATCATTAACTCTCTCTTCTAACCCTAGATTTCTAGCTTATAAATACCTTATACAAACTTAGGGCACTTAGCCATGCAATTACAATCAATAGATCTACTTTAATACTAAAATTAGATCTAATTCCCGTGAGTTAAATAAAACACTCACGCACATAGGTAACCAATGCCAATTAGCCCTAACCGATGATGGTTCCTACTTGCTTGACCGATGTTGGTCATAGGTGACCGATGTCGGTCCCTTCATAATCGATGTGGTTACTGTGTTTTCAAAAGTTTAATATAGCATGCTAAACTAAAGTAATTGAGCTCCACATCTCAACAATCTCCCACTTGGAGATAAATTACTGCACTATACCTATACAATGTCATTCTTGGATCCTTTCCTTAGCTTTGTTTCTTCCTCTTCAAGTCTCAAACTCGAAGACCAATAGAAGTGGAGTGTAGCTCCAACTTCTCTTTTCTAATGGCTTCGTTAGCATATCCGCAGGGTTTTCACTCATATGAATCTTCTCCATTTTCAGTTGCCCATCCTCAATACCTGTCATATGAAGTGATACCTCAACTGAATGTGTTTCATTCTAGAATGAAACATTGAGTTCTTTTCCAAATGAATTACACTCTAATATCCTTTGAACAATTTGCAATCATCTTGCTCCTTTCCCAACTCTTCCATGAACTTGCTCATCCATATCATCTCTTTGCTAGCCTCTATAGCTGCAACATACTCTGCCTCTGTAGTAGACAAAGCCACAACCTTCTGTAATCTCGATATCTAGCTAACTACCATCCCACCTACTGTGAAAATATATCTAGTAGTGCTCCTTCTACCATCAGATCTCCATCCATATCGAATCAACATAGCCACATAAAGAAATATCGAACCTCCATAACATAACTGCATGCTAGATGTCCCTCTCAAATACTTGAGTATCCATTGGACTACTTTCAATGCTCTTTACTTGGATTGGCCATAAATCTACTCACAACTCCCACTTTACTGTGCAATGTTTGGTTTGGTACAAACCATAACATACATGAGACTCCCAACTACTAAAGCATATGGTACTCGTGTCATGTATTTGACCTCCTCATGTGATGAAGGACACTGATATTTTCTCAATTTGAAGTGTCCAACCATAGGTGTACTTACAGGTTTTGAATTCTACATTTTAAACCTTTCTAACACCTTGTAGATATAATCCTCTGAGACAAATACAATTTCTTGTTCTTCTGTCTCTATGTGTATTTGCATGCCAAGGATTCTTTTTGCAACTCCTAAATCCTTCATAGAAAATGTGTGAGCTAGCTTTCCCTTAAGCTCACCAATGTCCTACATACTAGATCCTGCAATAAGCATATCATCCACATATAGTAACAAAATAATATAGCTCCCATTTTCAAGCTTCTTGAAATAAACACAATGGTCAGATTCACATCTCAAGTAACCATGCTCATGCATGAAACTATCAAACCTCATGTACCATTGCCTTGGAGCTTGCTTGAGCCCATATAGACTCTTTTTCAACTTGCACACTAATTTCTCCTTACCCTTGACTTCATACCCAAGCGGATCTTTGCATATAAATCTCTTCATCCAAATCACCATGAAGGAAATCCATCTTCACATCTATTTTCTCTAAATGCAAATCATCTACTGCAACTATACTCAATACAGTACGTATGGAAGTCATTTTAACAACAAGAGAAAATATTTCACCAAAGTCAATACCTACTTTTTGTGCAAATCCTTTTACTACAAGCCTTGCCTTGTACCTTTTTGTCCACCCTCTTCTTCCTTGATCCTGTAAACCCATTTTTTCTACAATGTCCTCTTACTACTGCAACTTAACCAAATCCCAAGTCTAGTTTTGTTCCAAGGAGTCCATCTCCTCATCCATGCCATGCTCCCACTTTGAATGTGGGTCTCATCTGCATTGCTTCTTCAAAACTTTTTGGTTCACCATTATCAATCAATAATAAATAAGATAGAGAAGGTGTAAATCTTTCGGAGTTTACTTACCCTTTGTGACCTTCTCACAAAAGTTTGGGGTACCGGAGGCTCATTCTAGACCTCTGGACATTTGTTTCCAATTCTGATAGTGATGACATTCGGTCACCTGTGAGCGATGCCGGTTTCGCTAACCGATGTCGGTTTGGCTCTTCTATAACCGATACCGGTTCAGCTGACCGATGTCGGTCAAGGGTCAACCGACACTGGTTATTGTGTAACCTGTAGGTATGACTTTTAAATTCGAGAGTTCATTTTCATTCATAAACTTCTCAACTAGTTCGTCCTTGGGTACCAAAATTTGATCCTGTACATTCTCTTTTCATTCCATTCAATGTCATGACTCCTAATAATTTTAGAATTCTCTAAATCCAAAAAAAGAATCCGAAATCACCAGATCCATAACCAATGAAAGTGCATCTCTTGGATTTTACATCCAACTTTTTTTCTATTTTCCTTATCAATATGCAAAAGCTTCTAAACCAAAAAATTTAAGAAAATAAAGATCTACCTCTTTTCTCGGTCAAGCTTTCTATGGTATTTCTCCATCTAGTGAACTTGAAGGCCCTGACATTTGTTTAAATTTAATCAAATAAACCATTATCAAATGCTTCTTCCCAAAACTAAAGGGCAATCCAAGATGTATCCTCATACTTCTAAGCATGTTCCATGATTTCTTGTTCAAATTTCTCAACACCATTCTATTGTGGTGTTCTTAAACCATTATTTCTATAAGGGAAATCAAATCATGTATCCTCATACTTCTAGCACTGAATCTGTTCATTATTTGAAATCTAAAACACCATTAACCAATGTTTCTCTTGGATTTTGCATCCAACTTTTTCTATTTTCCTTATCAATATGCACAAAAGCTTCTAAACCAAAAATTTAAGAAAAGAAAGATCTACCTTTTTCGGTCCAAGCTTCCTCTGGTATTCCTCCATCTAGTGAACTTGAAGGCCCATGGTTAATCAAATAAACCATTGTTGTATCAACTGCTTCTGCCCAAAACTACAAGGGCAATCCAACATGTATCCTCATACTTCTAGCATGTTCCATGATTGTCTTGTTCATTCTTTCTACAACACCATTCTCTTGTGGTGTTCTTGGAACCATCCTTTCTCTACGTATTCCATTCATTGAACAATAATCATTGAAATCCTGCTACTGATATTCACCACCATTTTTAGATCTAAGGCACTTTAACTTTGAATTTGATTCATTCTCAACAAGGGCTTTCCATATTTTAAAAGTCTCAAAAACATCATATTTATGTTTAATATAATAAACCCATACCTTTCTTGTAGCATCATCAATGAAAGTAACATAATATTGAGATCCTCCATGAGAAGCTACCTGGGCTGGTCCCCACACATCTGAGTGTACAAGCTCTAATTTCTGCTCCTTCTTAGTTGCCCCAACTTTGAGAAATCTCACTCTCTTTTTCTTTCCAAAGACACAATGCTCACAGAAATCAAGATCTAAATATTTCAAATATGATAACTTACCCTTAGCCTTTAAGATCTGCATTCCTTTTTGACTCATATGGCCCAACTGATTATGCCACATGCATGCATCTGAATCTGAAGTAGATAATAGAAAAGGAATCAGTAACACAGGTAGATAAATATAATGTTCCTACCTTCTTGCCTCTTGCCACAACAAAGACACCCTTGGTGACTTTCAAGAGTCTGTTGTGAATGTAACCATGCAACCAACTTCACCTAGTTTCCTGCAAAAATAAGATTCCTCTTGAGGCTTGGCACATGCCTCACATCTTTCAATACCCATGTATTTCCATTCTGCAATTTTAGATGAACTTCCCTTTACCAATAATACTACAAGGTTCATCATCACCCAAATAAACATGCCCAAAATTTCCTGGACATAATTTCTGAAATAACCCTTATTAGGGGTTGCATGGAAAGAAGCTCCTGAATCTAAAACCCATGATTCTATTCTATTATCCAAAGAAAGAATAAGAGCATCTTGCATTACCTCTGCTGCTAATATTTTCCTCTTTACCTTTTACCTTTTTTGGGTGTTGGTTCTCTTTATCCTTTGACCAACAATATTTCTTTGCATGTCCTTTCTTTCCACAATTCCAACAAGTAATTCCCTTACCTCTGGATTTAGATCTACCATTCCTTGACTTTGATTTCCCATTATTCTTACTCTTGGATCTCTCCTTCTACCTGCCCTCTACTTTCTACATTCAAAGCATTCCTAGATGATGATTCCTCTGTACTTTTCTGTGAATTTCTTCATTCAAGATTATACTAACCACATCATCAAACTTCAAAATATTATTAGCAGATGTTGTATTACTAACAACCATTACCAAGTTATCCCAACTATTAGGCAAAGAACATAAGAATAAGAGTGCTTTCACTTCATCATCAAATAAAATATCAACCGATTTTAACTGATTTACAATAGATCAGAAATCATTCAAATGAATAGATGCAAATCCACCTTCATGCATCTTAGAACTAAATAGTTTCTTCATCAAATAAACTTTATTTGAAGCACTAGGTTTTTCATATAAATTAGCAAGAGATTTCATTAACTCTACTGTAGATGTCGCTTCTGTAATATTGGAAGCCACTGGATGTATGCTGTCAGGCTCAATCTTATAGATCCAAAGCCTTTCTATCAAGAATCTTCCATTCTTCATCAGTCATCTTCGTAGGTCTAGAATTTTCATCCAATGGTAAGTACAAATCTCTTTGATACAGATAATCCTCAATCTGCATCTTCCATAATTGATAATTTTGGTCGTCAAACTTCTCTACCTTGTATTTGTTTTCTTTTTCCATTGTTGTAGCTCCCACTCAATCAGAAAACCCTTTGTGAGTAAATCATCAACACATAAAACCCTCAAACAAATATTTGATACAGTTGTTGGGGTTAGCACAAGGTTGTACAAATAATATATCAGATCTAAGCATACATGTAATAAAAATGGATATTCTACAGAAGAAATATACAAAACAAGAGATATAAATCAACACCAGATTTAATGTGGTTCACCTAGTGTGGGCTACATCCACCAAGAAACAAGCCAATCTATTATCCAAATCTTTAGAAGATATACAATGAAGATTTACAATCTTCCACACCTCTCATGATGTACAATACTTTCTTTCTCTCAAGCTTCTCCTTCTTCTCCAAGAATTCTCTCTCACAATTATTTTCACAATAATCATTAACTCTCTCTTCTAACCCTAGCTTTCTAGCTTATAAATACCTTATAAAAACTTAGGGCACTTAGCCATGCAATTACAATCAATAGATATGCTTTAATACTAAAATTATATCTAATTCCGAGAGTTAAATAAAACACTCACGCAGTAACCGATGCCAGTTAGCCCTAACCGATGACGGTTCCTCCTTGCTTGACCAATGTCGATCATAGGTGACCGATGTCGGTCCCTTTATAACCGATGTCGGTTACTATGTTTTCCAACAAGTTTAATATAGCATGCTAAACTAAAGTAATTGAGCGCGAACCAGCAACATTTACTATTTTTGGAAGCTGGTCTTCTACTCCTTTTTTTAATGAAAAAATCTATTTTCCTTCCGGGTTTTTGTTCGGGTGCTTCGTTCAAAGTTTCAAGTCAACCTACCTTCCTTAGGATCAACAACAAATGGCCGAAGGAAAGTTTAGGGCACAAATATTTGAATGGCTACAATAAAAATCTAAAGCACCTTTGGAATTTTTTTCTACATCAAGGCACGTGAGAGAGGAAGAGATGCTCCAAGTTTTGTCAGATTTTGCTCTCTGGTTTGCAATTTACGAGTGATTCTTCGTTTTTACCAATGAGGGTTTCACGCAACAAAAAAACATGGTTTTGGCTTAAAACTAAGGTTTTTTGTGTTACAACATCGAGGGAGGATGGAAAATGGAGGATATATGCAATGGAAAAGGAATAGAAGTGGAAGCAATGGAGGAAAAGAGAAAATCGACAATGAGAGGTTTTCTTTGCGTGCGTGCGTACGGCAGTAGTATGAAGCAACAAGAAACACCACTTGAATTATAAAAGTTACAAAGTTTCACGGGTTGAGCATGGGTGTACTTTTTTGTCCCAAGCGTCCCAAATGTTTGGGAGGGTTGGTGCAAAAAAGTGTGCCCCCTTCCCATTGGACCAATTCTTGCATTGTGATTTGAGGTGGAAGAGAGGGTGGGGGCTGGAAAAAGGGCCTTAACAACTTGCCGGGATCACATGGGTGATCACAGGATTAAATGAGAGGGGGTGCATGTTTAGATATTGCAAGAAACATATATGAGTATAATCCATGGTCTTGTAAGTGTTCACAAGTGTCATTTTTCTATCTATCGGTATGTGTCTGGGATGTATCTAGAAAAGTCAGTCATTTTTGTATTGGTAAAAAAATCTTCAATTATGACTTTTCAAAAGGGTTTAAGTTTCTCTCAACCATTAAGAGATCTTGTGGAGTCATATGTTCGGTGTTGATTAAAATTTTGTCTTAGAAATGCAAAGAAAATTTTTCATGTTGATTCCATCAAGTTGAGTTCATAGTTTTGATTTGAGTTGGTAAGGTCATGTTTCAAGGAGCATTAAAGCCTAATGAAAGTGTACCATTTGTGTCTCTCGATAAATGAAGTGTTTGTGTTATCCTAAAGTCATGTCAAAATATGCTACACCCTTAACCTATTGCTTGTATTAGGATATGAGTAGTCGACTTGTGGCTTACCATATCATTTTATTATATCATTTATACTTTCTCATGCTTATCCGGCCTTGGTGATGGCCATAGCATATGAATAGTATATATAGGGGATTGTAGGTAGTAGTTCATTATCATTTGAGCATTTGAGTCTTATTATATGGTTTGGAGTTTTCCCCCTCGAAGTGGAAAAGCTATTCTAATTGCATATTGAGATCATTATTCTGAAATATTGTGTTATTTGGTGTTCTATTGTTGCTCATAATTTGAATTATACTAGTAATTTCATTACAAGTGGTATCAGAGCTGCGATCTGGTAAAAATTAGGTAAAAACCCTAATTTTTTATTTCTATCATATATTGAACTTGCAACGAATTGGTGGGAGATAATTTTACTAGAGTTGTGAAACATTTCAAGTAAGGTTCCCTAAAAATATATCAAAAAAATAGTATTAGTATCTTCTCTGTGTTTTTTCCTGTTTGGCTTAATTTGAATGAAACCCTAAACCCTAAGGTTTGACATCATGGCGGAGCCTTCCACAAGGGCAAAAAGAATCTGTTACTCCGGGTAAAGCCCCGAGATAAAGATGGGGTAGTGATTGAAGAGATGGAGTCAAAAGGGGTAAATATAGTATCGGGATTGGGAGCAGTTATAACATAGGAAGGAAGACCAATTGCATTTGAGAGTTGCCAATTGGAAGGAAAAGATCTGCTCAAACACATGTCTATGAGAAATAAATGATGGCTATTCTTCATGCGGTCAAGCAATGGAGGCCATATCTCATGGGTAGACACTTCAAGGTAAAAACTAATCATGATAGTCTCAAATACTTTTTGGAGCAAAGGTTATCATCTCGACGAACAACTAAAGTGGGTAACAAAAATGTTGGGTTATGATTTTTAAATCATATACAAAAAGGGTAAAGAAAATGTAATAGCTGATACATTGTCGAAGGGATACATCTCGTATATGATTTACTATGTGGAATGTCAATGTTGACGGATGATTGGGTGGATGAAGCAAGATTGGAATGGGATCAAGACAAGGATACACAATCTCTAATACAGAATATCAAGCAAGGATCTATGACATCTAACAAATTTGAGTGGAAAGGTAATGCCCTATGGTACAAGGACATGTTATACTTGAGTAAATATTTTGAGTTGAAGCATAATATTCTTGCAGAGCTACATGCCTCACCTGTTGGAGGACACTCTAGGTTTTTGAAGACATATCATAGAATAAAAAGAGAATTATTTTGGGAAGGACTCAAGGGGGATGTACAAAATTTTGTATCAGAGTGTTTAGTGTGCCAACAGAACAAAGGGGAAACAATTAAGACACCAGGTTTGTTGCAACCCTTACCAATTCCTAGCCAGAGATGGGAGGAGGTCTCCATGGATTTCATCACCTGGATTGCCTTGTTTAGAGGGTAAGAATGTTATTTTCATGATTGTGGATAGGCTCACAAAATATGCCCATTTTTTTCCCTATCACATCCATTTGCAGCCAATACAGTCGTAACTATTTTTTTGGAGACAGTTTAAAGGCTACATGGAACCCCAAAGATAATTGTAAGTGATCGTGATCCTATTTTCACAAGTAATTTTTGGACGGAATTATTTTCATGTTTGGGTACTCAGCTAGCTCATAGTTCATCTTATCATCCTCAAACTAATGGGAAAATGGAAGTGGTCAACAAATGCTTAGAGGGGTATCTACATTGTTTTGTATCAGATAAGTAGGAAAGGTGGATTAAATGGCTACCACTTGCAGAATGGTGGTATAACACATATTTTCATACCTCTTCTCAAATGACCTGGTATAGCTTATAAGGCTAGTTATGGAGGTTTGAATAAAATAATGATCTAGTTTGATCATCATTTTTTTATGAATGATCGTTAAGAAAGTAAAGTGGTTTAAAAATCTAGCAAAACCCTAGCTAGGAGAAACTTGGAGAAAAATGAGTATAAAGAGTTTGTTTTGATTCCTTTTGCAAAATTGATGATTTAATGTTGTAGAGAACTCTTCCATATTTCTAGAAAGGTAAGATAGTGCTTGTGATAGTATGTGGACCCCACGAATATTCTTGTTTCCGAAGAAGTTTGATTTGTGGCAAAGTTCTCTAAAGAAGGTAAAGATTAAATTGACATTATTTTTAGCCCCTGAATTTTTATAGATGTAAATGAAGGTTTCGGGTCACTTTTGATCTGAAAATGGAAAAGTTTTCCCTATTTATGAAGACTAGTTTTTGGGGTAGTTTGAAAAGCTTGTGGTAAAATTGAGATTCGCAGAGCTGCAGGGGGACTTAGACTCCATTAAAGTTGTGTTTTGAAGCTGGTTCAAAGATATTTCAAATTATATATAAAACTTTATGATTGGATAAGGTATGAAAAAGTTATGAGCTATTCTTTTAAGGTCAAGTTTGAAGGATGATGGATCTAACGAGGGTGCCGAGGTAGCTTGATGAGGTAAAGTGATGAATCTAAGCTCTTCATTATTTGTTAAAGTTTCTGAGTGCTTAAGAGTCATGTATAAGTGTGTTTCATGATTTGGTTGAGTGTAGAAGTTTTTTTTGGTATGATGGATCATGTTGGGCTAATGGTCAGTTCTTGAGTCCAAGAAGGCATAAAAAGTAGTTTGCAAAGATGAGCTTAGTTGAAGGACTTCCACTTAGAGTTGGAAGGATTTCCAATATGTTATAGAAAGGTAATTAATATGTATTTACAATTATTTATTTATTGAGTCTTGGTGAGTTGATTTGATGACTCTTTCAGGTTGATTTGTGAAGAAGAAGGTAGCTACATTTTTAGGACATGTTTGTTCATGCTGAACAATTGAGTTGGTTGAGCCATGAAATGAATTGGCTGATGTGTTCTATCACCTGGAGAGTGAAAAAGGATGAATTTTTGTCCTATTGAAGGAATTTTTAGGTCTTGTAAGTGATAAAAAGGGTGAAAAATAACTGAGTTTGTAAAACTGGGTTTTGGGTAGCTTATTTTGGTGAAGAGGAAAGTAGTTGTGGTTTGAGTATATGGATGTTTCATGGTGTCTAACTTGTTTAGATGTTTTATAAATGTTCTAAGGTTTCAATATAGTGGTTACATGACATATTTGAGATTATATTAGGTGGACTTGAGGCCCAAAGGTGAAATTAGGATGCTAGAAACAACTATTTTGTGAAGGAAATGAGTCAATGGGCCCATTTAATGAAATATTTGATTGGTTAAAGTAAATGTGTGACCATGTATGATGTTTTTATGATATATTACTCATGTGTGGTGAATTTTGGAGCTTTAATAATCATATTTTTGGTATGAGTGGATTTTTCTCATCCTAGTGATGGGGTTTTGAGACACTTTGGTGCATGATTAGTGGTTTTGGGCATGACCGACCTACATGGGTCATATGTGACCATTTTACCGAATGTATTAGAATGTTATTAAGTTTTATTTGTCATAAAAAAGTTTTAGGACCTACCTTTCTTGGGTTAGAAGAAGGAAAAACATATAAAAGCATGGTTTTGGGTTCATTTTTGAACCAAGGTGCTCTTGGAGGGAAAAATGTGACCCTAGTGTGAGTGTTTTTGTAGGTATGAAGGCATGATTTAAATTTTGATCAGATTTGTTTCAGGTTGAAGAATATTTAAGAGCATTTTTGTAAGAGATGAGAGCCAAGGTGAGTCAAAGAAGAAGAATATATAACAAGTTTAAGGAATGAGGGTTTGAGCAAGGGTTTGTGAGCTGAGTTAGAGATCTCCATTAGTTGTGGAAGTAAAAAAAACATATATCATCATCATTAGGTGGCTGAATTGGTTCTTGGTCATCTTGGGGGGTTGTACCCTCCTTGTGGAGTGGGTTCTTCACTAAATTAGGGGTTAGTGCTCCTTGTAGGGTTGGTGCTCTACTAAACTAGGGGTTGGTGCTCCTTGTGAAGTTGGTGCTTCACTAAATTTATTTGTTGTGTGTAATTTCAGAAAAAATTCAGTGGGTTTCCTTCCCCATGAGGGTTTCCCACTTACATATGGTGTTCTTATGTTGTGTACTTTATTTCATGCTCTTGTGATTGATGTTGTATATCTTAATAAACACACATGGTTATGAATGATGTATGGAAAATATAATTGATGAATGTATGGTTTGGTTAATGAAGTAAAAATCATTATAGGACTGATTCACCCCCTCTCATTCCATTTTTCTTGCAACATTATGATTGTTTAGGAGCCAATTTTTATGTAAAGGTGTCTTCCATAATTACTTCAATTTTCCCATGAAGATTTAAAACACTTGAATTACTTCACCATAATAGAAATGAATTAGAAGGTGAAAATACTCATTTAATGGAAAAGTTTTCCAAAAATGGATCTAGGAATACCAAATTCTATGTATTCTCTTATTGATACTTGTAGTGCATACCCTCGGCATGGTTATTGTTCGGAAATGGCTAAGTCAAGCTGATGGTGATTCAGAAACCTTCAAAGGATGGAAAAGGCCATTGTTGTTTTATTCTATTTGGTAATTGTGCAACGGTCATAGAACCTCAATGACACTTGTGGAACCACCAATCTTCACAGAGTAGTGGTTGTGCAACCGCTACGATGTTTGCAAGATTGCCACCTGCATGCATAGGAGGTTGCATAACCACTTCGACAGTCATGCAACCACCGATCTGTGGACAATGATGTATCTACACCTGACGATGCCAAAATGAAGAGACTCAACAGTTGTAAATGTTTAGGCTTGCCAATCAATTCGTTTCACCTTTCCATTCATCCTTGGGTAGAGTAACTATAAATAAAAGTGCATTTACTCATTCTAAGTAAGCAATTTGGAGTGAAATCAAGTGTGAGCAAAGGAGGAAGTTGGAATTGCTCTTGTTTTCTCATATATAACCGAGTTTTTTCTAGTTGAGGATTTTAAGAAAATAATACAAGTAGAAGGAACTTGAATATTTCTTGAGAGAAAGTGAACAACATGAACCCATTGGAAAGAGAAAAAATATCTAGTGGATCACAGGGGGGCCATTTAATATGTACCCAATTGTGTATCTCCTTAAAAAGTGGTTTGAGACCCATCAACTTTTCTATCGGTGACAGCTGTCAAAATCTTGCGTCGCTACAGTGATCGAAGTATGTATTTGAAGAGATAAATTCCCATCAATGCTATGAGGTTGGATTTTTCCAAGTTCGCAGTTTTGAAGAGCCAACAGCTACGTCCTTCCAAGAGCCGATAGAGACGTCAGCGAGAGTCGAGGGGGTCGGGCATTGGACACGATGGATCCGCCATCGAAGCAGGATGCGATCACAATAGAAATTCAAAATATGCAAAGCACAAGAAGCAAATCTATTGGGGTTATGTATTTCTGCAAAATTTCTAATCGAAACCATCTTACCATGGAGAGGACTACACTATGGAATGGAGAAAGACATGATACCATATGATGTTTTCTTGTCACAAGAAGCATGTCAATATGTTCCATGCAAATATAATAAAGTCTCTTGTAATTTTTTTGTCCCTACTTATCACTTATGATTCCAATTTTGTTGAAATACATCTAGTGTTTGATCAAATTCTAGTTTCTTCACTAACTATTCCATTGATGTTTTATTATTTTTTATAGTTTGAAGCCTTAATCAAAACATGTGAAGAATTATGAATTTGATCAATATGTTTTTGGATGATCATACTGCAACTAAATCCTCAGATTATTATTGTACATGTTTAATGGTAATAATAGTTGTATTGTTCAATACATAACTCCATTGATTCACGTCTTCCAAGAATTGTTTTCGATCAACATATAACTACAATACGGTTCATGAATGAAGATAGGTTGATTTATGCCTTACCTATGAAGAAAATTGACAAATGAGTTTAGAAAATCTAATATAAAACCAAATTTCATAACATATTATGGTATATGTAAAATGCAATCCACTTCCAAGGCCATCCAAATGAATGCATTGCACCATGATACCACAATGATAAAAATGGTGTGAAAATAAATGAATGAACATATTAAAACAATATACATTTGGGTAAATATTAATAATGAATAACTGCAATATCTACATTACTATCTTAATAACTCCATTAACCTACAACTCCATTAACCCTCATCTCCCAAGAAAACATTTTGAAATGTTTTGAGAATAAAAATCCATGTACATGAAAAACAAACACAAAAACTAATGTTCTATGCTTTGCTTTATATCTTTCACACTCTTTTAACTATGTTTAAGTTCTAATATCTTTGTATGGAAATTTTTTTAATAATATAAAATTTATGTGATGATATTCCACATAGATGTTCCCTTGCTTAGAGAACATTGTCTTGTTCTTTTGTTTTTTCATTGTTAAAATTCATACTTTATGTCATGGTATTTTTCTAAGCTATATTTTTCAAAACTAACAATTCTAAAATGTGCATTTAGAAGAATGTGCATCTATCTTGTTATACTAATACTCCTATTGTTTAGGTTCGTATTCATCATTATTTCATTTTAAATTACAAACGTGTTCATGTTGTTGATAATTGTAATGCATTTGGTCATATGTTTTTTGTTTGAAAGTATCAAATAATCGACTCGATTATGAAACCTTAAATGTATCCTTGCATCATTTACTTTAGAAATTATTTTTAGACGTTTTCACTATTTATTTATCTTGAAAGGATTTGGGATCGGCGAGGTAGATCCCTTAACCAATAAACACAATATTTTTTCAAATTTATTTTTGTAGATTCAAACATTAAAGGATTATTTATCATCTATAAATCCAATAATAATGCTCAATTTATTTTTGTTCAAGTTTCCACTTCTAAAAATTTGACTTCTATTAAGATGATCATTTTCCATGTATGTTTATACTATGTAGAATCTAATGATCCTATGATATTGTATATCATCTACACTTTTTCAAAATGTATATCTACATGTCAATCAATTAAAACTAACACTTTTAGAGTTTTGTAGTTGTGTTGTATTTATTGCTTATATACAATCTAGATCTCTTGTACTTAAAACTTTTTTTAAATTACATTAATCCAATTATCAAGGTTGTAGGGAACTTTTTCTTTAGAAAGAATTTTTAAATGCATTTATGTCGGAATTTTCTTCTCTCTCTTAGAGAACATTGTTATTTTTTTCATTTGTGCATACCCATGTTTAGTAATGAATACTACAACCTTGCTTCGACAAGATTTTCCATTTCATGGCCTAGTTGACAATATAGGCATTTATTTAATCAATATTTTCTCAAAAGATCACAAGTAAACATGTAACTTTTGTTAAATATTTTATTTTATGGACAATATAATAGTTTTTAGAAGAATTTTTTTTTACGTGAGCTACAACTTGCTCAATGCAATAAAAATTCTACATTTTTTTATGTTCCTTTTTCTATTATGTACATTTCTTTTCCATTTTCCTTTCTATGGACACCAAATTCTCATCAATAAGGAACTTGTTCTTAAAATGTTCATTAATACAACTTTTTATTTTAATAAAAAAACATTTTCTCTTTAATATCAACCCACATAATTTATTATTTTAATTTGTTAAATTTAAAATTTAATAAATGAATAAATGACATGTTATATTACAAACAAGTAGTTTCATATAATTTATATACTAAATACCAAACACTCAAATATAATAGTTTAATTTGAATTTTTATATTTACAAATTAACCTGATTTTCAAACATAATATTTCTTCTTTCAATTTACATTTACAAGTTAAATACTTCAAATGTAGTAGAAGATGTCTTTTTATTTTTAAAGAAAATTAATAACATGTAAGTAAATTCAAACTATTATTTGTAATGTTAGGGGAGATGCACTATAGTTGTGCACCCTAGTTTAATAGGGGAAAAAGGCCATGCAGGTTTCTTATTGGAACATAAAAGTTACATCACTATGTAGTATATTCTTAATTTATGATGTAATTTTTGTAAGGCATGTTCAATCAAATGTAATAAATTTTGAATTTATTTACTATAAAAAGTAGGAGCACAAGTAATAGTAATTGTCTATTCATGATCAATGGTTGTGCATCCCAAAGAGTTATGATGTGATTGACCCTTACACACTAATATTAGGTACAAAATACACATTTATTCATATTCTATTTTATTAGTAATAGTTTTACTCAAAATGTCTTATCACATTTATTGGTAAAATCTTCATTTATGGTTACCTCTCCCCTATAATTATAATTCCATTTCATATATGTGTTACTCCTTTACAATAAACCAAAACCAAATTGTTAAAGGTTTGGTGTTGCACATGATGCCAAATATGTAGTGTAATTAATAGGCATTCTATTACATTTTCGAGATCTTTTGCAAGTAATTATGAAATTTCTTCATTTTAACCATTGTTGGAATTTACAAAATGAATTTATTCAAATAAAATTAATATATTCAAAAGAATATTCACTTATTTTCTTTAAAGTAAAATTTTCAGCTATTTTTAGATTTTTAGGTAAAGTTGTAATTTCTTTTCATAAAATAGAGCTATATAATTTTAAAATAAAATATTTTAGACTATTTACAAAAAAAGGTAGTATGGAAGCATGCTTATGCAAAACCATCATACTAGGCTAAAAGGTAGCTTACGGATAAAGTCTAAATAAATACTAGACTAAACAAAGTTTACTCTTTGTTTTTTAAAAAAGGAAAATTTAGTAGTAGGAAAGATACTCCTAGGGGTGAATCCTTATTGTTTGAATTGCTTTATATGGAAAGTGGAATCCACAATTTTTTTTGGTTTTACATTTATAATAAGATAGTGTATGTTACTTAAAATAAAATATTTTAGATTATTTACAAAAAAGGTAGTATAGAATCATGCCACAAAACTATCACACAAAGTTAAATAAAACATAGAATAACAAAGTAAGAACAAATACAACCTCATGTAAAAAATTAAGTAACAGAAAGAAAGACCCCATTGAGAGGTAGATCCTTAACATCCGAATTGTTACTTTAAAAATGAAATTTTCAATAAAATACTATTATATTAGTTAAAAATAAAATATTTTAAATTAATTACAAAAAGAGCGGTGTAAAAACAAGCTAAAAATTTGTCACACTAAATCAACTAACAATGATTTAGAACAAAGTCTAAATTAAACCTACACTAAACAAAATAAAAACTAATACAACATAAAAAAATAACAAATATATTTGTAATCACCAAAGTAAAAATCAATCTCCTAAAAATATACTCTACCAATTAATATTTTTATATTTATATTTACCTTCCATAATTAAAGGAGTATATTTGTAATGGACATATATTTCTAATTCTACTTGTGTGTTAGTTTTGAAAGCACTTTCTATTTTATTTTATGTATGAAAATATTTTAAAAGGCATTTTTAGAATCTCATAATTTAGTCTTTTAATTAATTGGGAATAATAATTATTTCGACAAGTTCATTTTATTCATCAATTTGATTTTTATATATTGCAGAAAAGAAAAACCTCATTTGAAAACAATTTAATTTACTCGGTCACTTTGACACTTTTTTATACAATTATCATCAAATTTTTGGATTTTGTACTTTCCTAAACAACATTTAACTTCCATATTAAGCAATCAAACATTTTATTATTTTTGTGACTTTGATATTAAGCCCTAATTGATTCACATTTATGAAATAAGAGTAAGAGCAACCCATAAACATACAATTCACACAAGTAGAATGCAAGAGTTAGAGCAACCCATATTATTCACCATGCATGATGATGAGCAAGTGTATTCTAGTGCAATACACAGGACTTGAATTTTCAATTAAAAAATAAAATAAATCCAATCTCATTTTGAACTTGATGTCTTAACAATAAATACCCAACCGACCAAAACTAAGACTCTATTTGGGCTGATCCTAAACATCACCCGTGACAACATTCGATGGAGTTGATGGCAAACGCATTAAAGAAAGAACAAAAAAATGGGATTTAAGGAATCTTGAAGGTTAGCAAAAATAATGGCAAACACACAGAGAAGAGCAAAAATAATGGGACAACATTCGACAGAGTCGATGGATATGATGACTTCAATTGACTAAGGCACAATGTCGTCTAATTTTCCCAGCAGTACCTGTCTTCACTTCGATTTCTGACAACTTTTGCATTGATTTCTTGAAATTTATGAAGAAATCTGTGTCACTCAATTGCTTATTAATATGAATTTTGGCAATGGAATTTGTGAGAAGCGTTGCATCAGATTGAAAGAGACCTTGGTTTGCTTTCAGATTTGTATAATAACTTCTATCAAAGCGGCTGGGAGTATTGGGATCCATTGGTACTATTGTGGTGTTGTCTTTCAAATTGGTGCATTTTCTCTTCAAGAGTTGTGCATAGGAGGGGTTAATGGAAGGATCTCGTGCCTGCTCCGTTTCCACCGAAGTTGTAAAAGCCTATTCTTTGAAGAAATTACAAAGTGACCAATTCCAATTGTATGCCCCCTACACAAATATCCATGAAAAAATCATGTTACCATTAGAAGGAAAAACATTATATACCAGTTAGTTCACACATTTAATTGAAATAGGGCATATTAAAGACAAGCAAATAAAGAAGTGTGGGTAATTTTATAATTTGAGAGGTGACCCTTTTTTAATAAATCTATTAGCCATCTCAGTAACTTGTATAGAAGAAGGCAACAAAGAATATTTAACAAGATTATGGTTAAAAAATGAGATCGTATCAATAATTATTTAGAAGAAATAATACCCAATACATAAAAGATTTAAATTTCGGAAGTCTATCTATTATATATTTTTGTAATCAATGTGAAAGTTAATTGTAAATATAATATGTACCATTTAATAGTCAATTATAAATATGATGTACGATATTGATGGTCAAAATATGTCCGGTTGAAAGTTCAAAATTATATCTTTTGATTGAATATAACATGAACAACTAAAAGATACAAAACTTTAAAGAAACATGCGGTAATAAATAAATAAGACTAAAATACACCACCTTTTATCTTTGATAGCTCTACCTCAATCAAGTCAAAATGTAGGTGAAGACAAGACACTGGTGTTGAAAGTTCAAAATTATATCTTTTGATTTAATATAACATAAACAATTAAAATGTACAAAATTCAAAAGAAAAATGCAATAATAAATAAAAGACTAAAATATAGTACCTTTTACTTTTATTTTTGATAGTTCTAATTGGTCAAAGCCATTCTCCTATAGAATGCACAATCCCCCATAGTTGCCCCCATAGATTATATGCATGTCCATGTATGGGCGGGTCCCAAGGTCAGGGTCACCTCATAAGTTTTTTTTTTTTTAATATATGTGTTTGACAATAGATAAACGTGCATTTGTCAGCTGCAGCTTTAGTAGGTAGGATTGGGTGTTGAAAAAAGAAGTCGCAATATCGGAGAATCGAATGTTGAAAAACACAGACAATATATTTTTCAACCAAAAATTTCTTAGAAAACTAAATCCTAAATCGTGCGGCGATAAGATGCATGGAGTGACCAGATGCATTCTATGGGGAGAATAGCCTATGCATGGAGTGAGCGGATGCATTCTATCTAAGAATAGCCTATGCATGGATTGAGAGGATGCATTCTATTAGAAGAATAGCCTTTCTGTTCAAACTTAAACAAGATATAAAAGACTAAAATACATCGTTTACCTTTGATAGCGTCTTGAATTTACTTATTACTAAAATCATACTTTAAATATATAGAGAACTGGAGAAGAGTTATTCACTGAAAGGACAACCAAGTCCTCCACATTGAGCCCTTTTTTGGCAAAAAGACTTGCAGTTGGGAGAAGTTAAAAGTTGGTTGGGAATGTTATTTAATGCCTCACTCTTGCTTGATATTACTCCATCTCTCCTACCAGTTCTTACACACCAAGATGGCCCTCCACCCCGTATATATGTACACCATATACACATATCAATAAAAGTAATCTATAAATCTCATAAAGAAGATACAAGAAAAACACTAGTTATTGCCTTGACGATAGCATCTCGAGCAACAAGCGCCAAAATGTCAAGACAAGAAACTACTCCAGGCATTTCTTCTCCAATTCTTCCTTGACATCGTCGATAACATAAAATCCACGGAGAGTCGATTTGGTATGGCCGCTTTCTCCGCAGATGTTGTTGGTCGTAGAGTTTATCAAAGACCGATCCATCATACTCGATCAAATCACAAACATCCATATAATGTCAATAAGATATAAAATGTTTTATGAATACCGAGAAAGTTTCAAGAATAAATTGTGTTAGAATTTTTTTATCGATGTTTTATCATACATAGTAATCTATCATTACGATGAGAATAGAATAAATCTACTTTAAATATGATGAGAATAGAATAAATCTATTAAAAAAATCTTACATATTTATCATGATCTACATAATAGAATTTCTCGGAGTAAACTTTGTTTCAATTTTTAATGGAGGAGCTTATCCTAACACATGTCAAAGACAAGTTATATTAATAGGAAAAATATTTTCATTACATTGTTAGTTTTGATGAAAAAGATAATAAGACATTACGTTGTTACTTATATAGATAACAATGTAATGTGTTGTTACCTTTTTCATCTAAAACTACTTTAAAAAAAAATAGGTACCATATTCTTTCAAACGTGAATCTGTGGTGGGATGGTGGGGCAAGGGAATTGGGATGTCGGGATCATGAGTTTGAGGTTGGGTTAGAAGATGACTGGGATGCCAATTTTTTGCAAAAGTTCATGTTGATTGCGAACCTGCGTGATGGATAAGCACCATGATTGCGATCGTAGATAATTCAAAATCGTGGTGCCTATCCATCACAAAGGTTTACAATCAACATGATATTTGTTTCCTATGGCGTGATGGATAGGCACCACGGTTTTGAATTATCTACAATCATGATATTTGAATAAGAATAAAATTAATCATCAAGAAATGTGATCCAGAATATCGATAAAAAAATCTACGATCATGTCCAAAACAAATCATGATATTCGAATAAGAATAAAATTAATCAACCTACATGATGGATGGACACAACAATTTTGAATTATCTATGATTGTCATATTTGAATAAGAATAAAATTAATCTTCAACAAATGTGATCCAAAACATCCATTAAAAAAATCCACGATCATGTTCAAACCAGATCATGATATTCTAACAAGAATAAAATTAATCATCAAAAAAATGTGATCCAAAACATCGATACAAAAATCTTTAATGCAATCTATTCTATAAGCTTCCTATTTCTCACTGTATCATTCTAATATTTCTGCATTTGCAGGATTTACTCACCCGCACGAAACAGTCGTGAAATTGCATGCGTAATAGAGGAGCGGGAAGAGTATTATCTGCCACGATATGTTTCTCCACCACTGTCTTCACAATGAGTTCTGCAGATGGACATGTGTCCTTATAGAAATTTTCAACAAGATTTCCCTCGCAGGCACACATCATTGTTATCAGCGCTACAACAATTATCATCTTCATCTTCATCTCTCTTCTGTTTCTCTTCAATTGGGAATACTTTCATTGCAAGGAGTCCTCCTACTTATATATATCCTTCATTTACTGTAAACATTTCTGTCATTATTGAGTCAAGGATTTGATTCCCTGCACACCATTATACTAAACATTTACATCTGGATAAGAACTAAACGCACGTTAGGGGTGCCGATTAAAAAATAACATTGAACATTTCAAGCTTTCCAAACAATTTATTCTGTCGACTATAATATGAATGACGAAACATTTATGACACTTGTATTTATGGTATGCAACAATTTTCAAATCTTTTCCATTTTTTTAGTGGTAATACAGAGAAGCTAACAGAAGGAAAAATAGCTGTAATCATGGGTTAATTAACACCATTGACTTTAGGATGTGATGTTTGTTTCTAAAGAATTATTATATTAATTCACACCGCATTAAGGACATTTATTAAAATTGTGATCATGTGATCATGCATTGAATGATTGGGGTTAAATTAGTGATATCCTTTTAAAGCCACCTGAGCATATAAGCCTTGTTGAATATGAGCCTAAATTGGATGAACTTAATATAACATAAATTATACTATTCAAGTACCACGAGCTATTTACTCGCTTAGTTAATAAATGTAAACCCACCTTATCACAAGCCATCTTAAATATGGGCTTAAAATATTTGAGCTTGTTTATTATTTAATATTATATAAATTATACAATTCAAGTAACATGGGCTATTTACTTCACCTCATCACAAGTCATGTTGAATATGAGCTTAAAATCTTTGAGGTTGCTTATTACTTAGTATTACATGAATTATATGATTCAAATAACATGATTTATCTATTTTATTAACAAATAAATTACATATAATTTGTATAATCTTGTATCCTTCACACTTTCGTGGGGTTGAGATATGTGGCAAGTTGAGATTAGTTTGAAAAAATAGAGAAACACAACATATCATAGAAAAATATAGAATTGACATTCCTATAATCAAAGAGGTTATAATAAGTCAAAATTTATAAGTGCCTTGGTTTTGATATTTTGGTGTGGACTTACATTTAAAAGTTAATTGAAATTCAAGATTTCGCCCTCGAAATTATTAAAAATATATATTGAGATTTAATGAAGCCAAAACTATTTGAAGACTTAAAAACTTTAGATAAAACATGAGAAATCCAAAGATAATAAACAATCTTATCCAAACTATGAATTTGAATATCAAATTTGGATTTTTATGTAATGTAAGATTATGAGTACACCTAGGGTGCTTTTACATCAGCTACCTAAGATTAAAAACATTGTGAGATTTTTCTCACAAGTTGTCTAAAGATCAACATATCAAACATTTAAGAGGATAAAATCTTGCCACAAGTTATGTTTGCCTAATATTTCTTGTTTGTGAGCTTTGTGCTCAAAATTGAGATACATGTGCTAAACTCATGCTTATGGCCAATGGGAATGACCATCATCCACTACTACATAAAGTGTAAATATAGTCACCTTAGCTATTTGTAGTGCCCACTTCCCTTAGACACCTTTTTTATACTAATCATGATACTGCTGATTATATTATGGACATGATTATGGACTTTATTATAGTATGATGTTAGATGTTAGATCAGGGATTATTATTATCTGGATTCAGTTATGATGCATGATGATTATTAGAGACATTTTATATATGTTGATGATGATATACTGTTTGACATGGTTATATAATGGATGTTGTTCGGACATGTGATATTTGGATATTGTGAGTAGACCTAGAAATGGAAATTATTGGATGATGATATAGTTGTTGATATAACCTGTAAATGATATGGTTAGATTACTTGGATGTTGTTGTGATTCATATATCGGATGATTTTGGGAGTTATATTTATATTAGTTTGGATGTTCGATATAGCCACGAGGTGAAGGAGGTATTTTTGTTTTAGGTTAAAATATCACAACAAACATCGGGGATTGGAGATCAACCACATTGGAATTCTAGATGAATTCAACAAGGTCACCATGGCAACTAGTATTTGTTTGTGTGTGTTTGTGTGTGTTAGGGATTTCCATGAGGGGATCACATTTAAATGTGACCAAGGGGTTATGTGTATTTATTTATTTGACCCTTTTGTTTAATGTTGCATGTGTTTATTTTGTGATGCATTTGCCCCTTTCTTTATTTATTAAATGTTGTATTAATATTGTGGGTAAGCATGTTGTTAATATTATATAAATAAAATATGTCATAAGAAAGTAATTAATATGGTTGTTGTCTATGATTTAAAGTGTTGTAAGAATGAGTTAATAATGTGTAAGTAATAAGTAAGTGATGTGTAAGTTAAATTTTTAGTGTGAAACACTCCACCTTCTTGGAAATTCGAATTCGTCCTTGGAGGTTATTTTTGGAGGCTTGTGGGACAAGTTAAACTTGTCTCATACCTCTTAAATTTATTTACCAACCATACCTATGGTTGGAGAGTTGAAATTTGACTTTTATAATGCTTTTTTAGAAGGCAAATTGTAGGTTTTAATTGCACTTTTCTTACATGATTTAATTTCAGTCCTTTGGGGTGTGGGTTGGATTTGAGTGTGTAAGTAAACTATCATATTATTCACCCACCTATTTATTGTGCATTGGAGAATGAAGTTGACTTTGGGGGTTGGGGTTGAGGATGTGTGATGTGGCATCCTACATGGATCCACCTCATCCTCTTCTCTTCCCTCTTCTATAAAATTCAAACTCCTTGCCTTGTTTTGGGTTGCTTCACTTTGGAGACTTCATTCTTGGGTGAATTATTTTGTTGTTTTGGAGCTCTTGCTTTGAATAAGTTTTGGAAGATTGTTGCATGCTTGTGCTTGGCTATTTTGGATTGCTTACATTGGGATAAAGCTTGTTGTTTGGAACTTGGAACAACTCCATCATGGAGAGGTAGGAGCTTGGCTCTTGAAATGCTTATTTTTGTTTATGAAAATGTTAATGTGTGAATGTTTTGGCATGTTTGTGGGCTGTAAGGAGGAACTAGGAATGAGGAAAAAAGGAAATAAGGAAGATATGCTCATGATCTTGTATCAAACAATGATGAAGTGTATTTTTATAATATTGGCCTAACGTATCTTTTTATAGTCTAAGGTTTTCATTCACTCAACATGTGGAGACATCTCAAGATTGATCTCTTACATAAATAATTTCCCAATTCATCTCATATTCCAAAACAAACCATTAATCAAGGTTCTCATATAAGGAAGCAACTCATCAAGGTTCAATAATTGATCCACTAATTTCAAAATTTGACAAAAGGGTAGATGAAATTTGAGAAAATGTATTTTAATTGGAGATAAGTGGAAATTTGAAGGAGTATAATGTGATTGAAATCATATGGGTATATCATATGTATTGCTTAACAAATTAATTTCTCAAGAGACTTGAATTCTTTATATTCTCAAATGTGACACATTTGAATAAATAAAAATATATTTCCTATGATTAAAGGAGAATGATTTAGTATAACGTATATTTTTATGCTATTTGTAATCGTAATTACAATTTTTAATAGATTGTAGGAAATTTTGTACAATTCATTTCCTAATATTTTTAGAGCACATGTAGAACTTGGGAGACTAGGTCACTCATGTTGGGAATGCCCCATCCATTAGTTTATCAAATTGTGCCTCATTTGGGCTTAAGGATATAAATATATGAAGTGTGAAACAACAAATGCAATATGATTTCCATTAAATGGAAATCAATTTATAGAGAATGAAAAATTACAAATGCGTTGAGTAACACTTTCTTTGAAATTCTTGTGAGAATAGAGAAATAATATAACACCATCAAAATAAGACTTATTATGTCCTTTGAAATTTTCTCCCCTTCCCATTTATGTAAATGGCATACCTTCTTGTTTAAATATCATCCAAATATGTATGTTTTTTTTACAAATATGAGCTAAATAATCATCTGTTAAAAGTATTGTAAGAATGTCACAAAATAATATGGTAACAAGATTCATATTTATTGATTCCTTTGAAATTTATTCCTCCTCCTCCTTATCATGCATATGGATGTCATCCCTTATTGTTTATATCATCCAAAGTATAAGTATATTCTTTTCTTCCAACCCTTATGTATTTTTCAACCAAACTTTTGGCTCTCCTAATTACATTCTAACTATCATACATTCTTCATTCCATATTGCTTAAAAATTCTCACAATTGATTTGATTAATTCATATAAATCATGAAAATTTTATAACTATAATGAAGATAGATGCTTTGAATGAAAATATTCTACTTATGCTAGATAAGGATGTAAAGCAACCCTTTTTAGGGAATGCATATGAGAGTGTATATTATATATGCTTTCATCCCATATGAGACTTACTTGAAAACACTATATAAACAAGTGTGGATTTTGTCATGATGAATTAGATGATGTGGTGAATCTTACATATGGACATACATCTATAATGGTTTTATATAAAAAATGCATATAGATGTTTCCGAAAAGGAATTAGTCTCAAGCATCTAATCTATTTTTTATGAATCCTTGGTGGGATCAAGTTTGTACAGAAAAACAGGGGTAATTCATATGCATAGGCTTGGATAATATAAACCAGTTAGGTTATCAAAATTTTCATTAAAAATAAAATTTGTGAGAGAATTCTTAGATTAAAGGAAAATAAGTAACTTATTTTTTTGGGAACTATAGGAGGATCTTCAAAGGAACTATCAAATTCAATTCAAGAGGACCTTTAGTTTTTATTCATAAACTAGGTTTAATACTTGGGGATGAAGTTATTGTGTTTAGCGGATCCTAATAATTGATTTGTTGAGAGAATTTGACTCTCATAACAACTTACAAAATGTGTACTTAAAAATAATTCATAAGAGTGAAACAAGCCTTCATTTTTAGGGAAAGCATATGCGAGTGCATATTAGATCATCGTTTATCTTAGATGAGGGTCGAGGCCCACATGAAAGGACTAAATAAATGCATGTTCCCTTTTACTTGATGAATCGATGATGCGATGAGTGCTACACTTGGACACACATTCCATAAATGTTGTATATAAAAATACATAAGCGTGCTTCAAAAAAAAAGAAATAGTATTTAACCTCACATGTGCATTTTTATGAATCCTTGATGGGATCAAGCTATAAGGCAACATGCTCAAGTCATATCCCTATGATTGGGAGGTACAAACCAATTAGGGTTGTTAGGTTTTTCATTGCAAAACACAATTTGAGAAGGAATTATTTGATTGTATAGAAAAGAAGAAACTTATTTTTGAAAGAATGGTAAGGGGCCTTCGGATGCACCTGGGAAAGTTAACCAAATAATACTTAAATTCCATGTTGGACTCCCTTCTTGTTTATATCATGAAAATATATGTTTTTTATCTAGTCCCCATGTTTTTTTCAACCAAAGTTTTGACTCTACTTCTTACACTTATACATTAATAATGAAATGAATATATAAATATAAGATGAATTATAATATGAAATTAAAATCAATTAAACAAGACCTTAATTTTCTCATAACTATAAATATTATTCTCTCCTCCCACTTTAAATTCATAGGTTAAATATCCTCATCACACCCACAACTTGTAACAAAAATTTATAAGTGATAACGAATGGCTCACCAAGTATAATTCTCACACTGACTGGAAAAAACTATTTTCTTGCAAGAATTAAAGTATATTCTTCAAAATATTAAGAATGAGGCAAGCATGTAAACCGTGATGGATACTTCTAATAACATAAAATACGCAAATCATCTGAAGTCGTGATGGTGAGAATTGATAAGTGTTATTCATGACTCACAATCGAGGATTTTCCTAGATTTCACAACTAAATTTATGAATTGTTTTGCATTCCATTTTTTCAGTTTTTAAAATAAGTATCCATCTCACACTCCCAAAAATAAAATCATACCATTATACAATGGCTATAGAATGGCCTCTCAAAAAGGTCGTTGAATTCTGAAACATGAAATTTAACACATCTAACCTATTATCTGTTATGTGGAGAATGTAGAAAAACTAACACGACTTAAAACTAATATTCAAAGCTAATTTTAGGAGTACCCTTCCGGAGCTAGTTGGTGAAGTTTTGCAGTTTGCACTTAAGTGACTTCAATCATGGTGTTTCTAAATTTGACATTAAAAATTACATTGATGTGGAAATAGGTGAAAGCGTAGTGCACACATTTTTATAGCCTCAATTATCTGTTGACTTCTTTATTCATAGATATGATTTGACAGGGATTTGATATATTTTGGACATTATGTTATGTTATTTGATCTTCATGGACATGTATGGTGATTTGGGCGCATAGTGCCAATTTGACTTGATTAGTATGTTGGCACATTTTATTTGATGTTGTGGATACTAACATATTACTATGTTATTTGGGCCTAATTGAGATATGATGGATACATAGTTTACTCGCACGTCTTGATGATATGGATTATTCAATTATTGATGAGAACATATGATAACATGGATGTATCTCATTTATATTTATCTCTATGGCTAACTCATGGTGAATTGTGTGAAATTGTGCATGTTTCTCATTTATGATTCCATGTTGATGTTGTGATGGCATAGAATTCATGTTTGGACTTGATCGTTTATTTAGTAGTTTGAGTTACACTTGTATTAGACAGATGCATTTAATGTGTGCATTGAGTGTGTAGGTGACAGGTCACAGGAGAACGTGGGTTTCAGGCAGCTACGTAAATTGTGCACAAGTGGCCCATAGGGCTAAGTCCTAACCATGTTAGTTGTATGAGGCCTTAGTGTTTGATTTCATTATTTGGGCACCATGAGTGACCCTTATTTGTAATGTTGTATGTCATGTAAAATTAATTATGTTTAGGTTGTTTTATTTTGTTAAGTAAACTAGGTTTGGGGACTTAATGGTCCCCACTTGCATTAAGTTTTGTATTTGGGTAAGTGTGTGTTAATTAGAGAGGATTAGGGTCACATGTGCACCCTTGAGTGGGCCCCACATCCTCTACACTTGTGCCCAAATGTGCCAAACCCGAAATTGGGCTATTTATGGCATTTTAAGTGACCCATTTTTGTTTTAGGAGTTCACTTAGCATGAAAATAAACCCTTGGACCCTAACTATTAGGTAGGGGCTTAATTTTAAGGCATAGAGTGATTTTCCTCCCATTTAGCCTCTCTTTTGTCACCATCCATGTAAGATGGATTGGAATGTGTGTTTTGTAAAAAGTTGCACAAACTTGTTTTATTTTCTTTTTGGGCAATTTGGGAGAAGAGTGTTAAAAGTGAGTTTATCTTTTCTACTTTTTATTTTGGAAATTTTTGACTTGGAGAGAAGAGATGGGTGACATATGTCACCCCCTCATTGGTGAGGAAATTTATTTTCTTTTATTCAAATACTCCCTCATGTGGGAGAAAGAGAACTTATTTTTTTAGCTTTCGCTTAGTGCTTGGAGACTTTTGGAGCTAGAGTTTGCTTGGATAAGGAAGTGGGAAAAAATTAGAGTGTTGGAGAGATTTTGGAGGTAGGCTCTTGATTTATCACTGTATGTTATTTTGTATGATAGAGCTTATAGTTGTTTATGGTTGTATATTGTGTTTTGTTTCTTGTATTGTATATTTCTTGAGTATGTTTTTGTATTATTTTCTCCATCCATCATATGGCTTGATGGATTTTGGAGTTTTATGGGGGAAGAGGGAGGGATTTTCCCTCTTAAACCTCATGGCTTGATGGGCAAGCCATGTAGGTTCTTTTCACTCCCCTCATATGGTTTGAGGTGGGGAAGGTGGTTCATATGGTTTGAACCCCTTCCCCATTCTTGGAGAGGAAACCCAATGGGTTTGAAAATCCTCCCAAGGAGGATTTAGGCAAATGGGTGGAGCAATAAGGAGGGATTGTTGTCTTGGAGGAATAAGGAGGTTTTTGAAGAAATTGTTAGTGTGCATCCTATGGTTGGAACTTCTAGACATCTCATCTACTCTTCCCCATCTTGAGGATAAATATGGTTTTCTCCTCCTTTCTTTTGTTTGCTAAATGTTGTGTTTTATTTAGTGCATGGATTTTTCTTGTATATGAATATGTTGTTGTTTATGTTTCCCTAAATTTTGTGCACATTTTTGGAAGCTAACTCTCTCCCCCATGGGCTTGGGGGAGGCGAGCATGTCTTACAACCTTTGGAAAGACATGTAATGATTCTTATAGGTTGGGTGGTAAAATAAACCTTGTTCTCTTGGTGTTGGTTTCTTGTAAAGCACTCAAAGTTGGAGCTCAAGTTTGGAAGATGGTTGGAGTTTCTTGTCATCATGGCTTCTCATTGTTTTCTCCAATTTTTGTGAACACTACTCTCATTGTAATCTCATGGATATGGCTATTTGGGAAGTTTCTTTGTCTTGTAAAGTTCCCATTTTGTGATTTGGGATTGCTTGTAAACTAGCATTTCATTTGTATGTGTAACATTCTTTCAATTTTGCAAAGAAACATTGTAATGTGGTTCCTTGAGTAGTTTAAGTATTTGGGTATTATGTTGTATTTGTAAACTTAGGCTCCTTGGAAAAGAAATCTTGTAAAATAGATGATTCATTTAATATGAAATTGATTGGAACTCCATTTTGAAAAGAAAGTTTGTTTATTGGAAATATGTTTTTTAAAAATGCAAAATGTGATGTCAATAGCACTAAAAGAAAATGTGATTTCTTCCTTGTTGGGTCTCCCTCTTGTAGAAATCTATAATATTTATTTAGTTATTACATTTGAAGGAAATTTAGTGTAACATGGAGCTTGAGGATTTATATTAAATGGAAATATTATCATTCTTATAATAGGTCTCTTCTTGCAAATTTTGGTAGCATTATACAATGAAATGAAATCAGTTTTTACTTCTTTCCATGTGAAACTTAATAAATGATTGTATTAGGAAGTCAAATTTGAATATGTATTCTTCTTGCTAATTTTTAGACATATCCCAAGCCTCTCTTCTTAGTTGAAATATTTTTCTACATTCCTTTTTATCACATAAATAAGTAAATAATTTTAATCTAGATTTATTCAAAATATATATATTAAGTTCTTATTTCACCTAGGTAATAAAACATAATCTATTATTCACAACTTGAAATAATTTTTAACATTTTGTATAATATAAATATATTAAAATATATTTAATATAATTATATTATATAATATAACTATGTTACATTCTTACAAAATTATATATTAAATTATAAATTAATATAGATATATATTACACTATATATATATATATATTAAAAAAGAAATATATGATAATAAACAATTTGTGGTTGATTGTTTCAAGTTTTAAACAAAAGAAAAAGTGAATGTGGGGAGGGCCGAGCCCTCCCAAAAATTTGCATGACCTCCCCACCTTACCCACGTCACTCCCCAAACCCTGCGCACCATCCCCATCCTCCACGGACCCCTACACACTCCCACCCTTCCATGTAGTCCCCTCTCACCACGTAGCCACTCCACCTCTCCATGCAGGCCACCACCCTCCCATTCTCCAAAACCCATTCCCCAATATAAAACTTTTGATTTTTACACTTGGGTTTGCTAGTAAAATTTGTTTTTCAGAATATTCAATAATAAACAAATATATATAGAGAGAGAGGTAGTTTTTTCCTTCTTTTACAAAAGAGAATATATGGGTATTCAATATATCCAACTAGAGAATGCATCTGGTTAAAACATACAAAAAATAATAATACAAATAAGCAGCTTGAGCAAATAAGAATCATTAGCTTTCATAGCCCCTCAATCATCCTCCACAAAAAGAAAGGAAAGGAAAAGAAATAAAATGAAAACAACTACCCTTCTTTTACAAAAGAAAATATATGGGTATTCAACATACCCAACCAAAGAATGCATCTGGTTAAAACATACAAAAATAATAATAATACAAATAAGTAGCTTGAGCAAATAAGAATCCTTGGCTACCATGGCTCCTCAATCAACCTGCACAAACAAGAAAGGAAAGGAAAAGAAACAAAATGAAAACAAATGAGAAGAGAAAGAAACCATAAAGATGGATTAGGGCAAACTAGGGCAAGTGTAAATCTAGGGTCAAGATTAGATTGATCCTAGGGCCCACATTAAACCCTACGCACTTTTAAGTCACGGGAATTTGATGGGAGTGGGAAATAAAATAAAAGAAGGGTGTGTGGGGGCAAATAAAATTAAAAGGGGGAAACTAATGAAATTTAAAGGGGTGTGTAGGCTTGTTAGTTGCGACCCTAGCAAACTTATAATAGAAATAAATAATTAAAGACGGGTTTGGACTACTAGTTAACTTATTTGGGTAAATTAAATTAATATAAAATAATTATTAGCAGGAATCGTGTTAAGCAAAGCGTTAGTATTATTTGTTCACTTAAAAAAAATTACCCAAATTTTTAATTACCTTTTGGTGGATTTTTTGGTTTCGAGGTGGGCACTACAAAAACCAATTATGGTACGCAATTCTCTATAAAACAACGATGTGGTTTATAGTGAAAGATTCCTTTTTAGATGCATATGCATTTAAAACATGTTGATTCTAAAGTTTGCACAAAAGAGTAACTAAGTCACGTTGACCCATTTTTCACCATAACCGAATGCATGTTTGGTAACATGTTTAATAACCATATTTAACCCTCCTGGAAAATGTAATTATATATATATATATATATACTCTAAAAAAGGGATATAAGAAATGGAGGAGAGGACATTATATGGCTAGGAAGTTTTATGCTTTCTTATATATGATGGGATCTCTATTGATCAAAGCGTTTTATACCCTAGGCAACCTAGGTAGTTGCCTAGGGCGGAGAATCACTAGGGGCGCCAAAATATTTTTTTTCCCAGTCGGCCTTTCCAGGTATGGTCGGCTCTGTGAACTAGTTTTATATAATAACTGCCCACCAAAATCAGCCTTGTCTTCACTCTTCTTGGGGATCTCGGGCTTCTCCTCCCACATAAAAGGAACTACCGCCCTCCTTGACTCAGCAAACTCAGAAAAAATGGCGGCGGATCGCGTCGGGATGGTGGGCACGCTGAAATAAAATTCACCTCCTCTTCCGAGGCTGGAAGGCATGCTAACATAGGGCGTGGTGGAATTATAATGTAAAGAGGCATATTATAAAGCTGCGTGGGACTATGACTGGGACTGGAACACACCTGTATTTGGCTGTGTGCAATGTAAGGAAAGTGCCTCGGAAATATAGTCAAAAATTGGCAGATTAGTTTATTGGTGAGTCTGCACCCACCTTGGATTTTTAACTCACATGGACTGCGCCAATGGAAAGTAAAATAGATAATGTTGCTTGTATGTCTTTGGTTTTTACCTGTGTAATTAGTCGTTAATAAAAGTAATTATGGTCAAATAAAAGTCATTAGACATGAAAGAATATAGGAGGGAAATTGGGTGTCTCAAGAGCAGGTCAACATCCATAAGAAAGGACGAAATATTGAATTTTCACTAAAGGTGAACCGTGAAATCAATAACTGTCTTAACTTCATGTATTGTGGTTTTAAAGTCTTAGATGTTGTGAGTGACATAGTTTCAGATTTATTTCTGAGGATGAAACTAGATGAAATGGCCTTTCCATTTTGACATTTGAATGCTACATAGCTACATTAATAAATTATGATGACGACATTGATAGTTTTGCTATGGAAAAGACAAGAATGAAGCCTTTATAGCTTTAATTGAATGTGTTAAAAGTTATATTATAATTGTTTAAACAATATACATGACCAAATAAAGCGGTTGGTCTCAAGATGGAGGTGGGGGTGGCATACACTCGAGTATTGCCTAGGGCGCTATCAAACCTTAATTCGGCCCTACTATTGATTCACCTATGGTACATATAGTAATAAGGTAATATAAGACATTATTATTGTCTGTATCAATCTAAACAATAGTTAAAGGTATTTGATCAATAAATCAAATATATAATAGATATAAATTTCATTTTACTTGGACTTTGTGGTAGCAAAAATGTATTGCTAATGTACCAAAAACGATGGCATAAATAGCATTTCATTTTGTCACTCCATCTCGTGGAATTGAAAAAATAAAACGACACATCCAAAAATCCCTTCCAATTTCTTTTCTTATTTCAATAGTGAGAAGATGATAAAATAACAAGAACAAAGTAGAAAAAGAAATGGAAATGGAAAGGGGAAACAAGGACAACAAAGAGGGGAAAAATAAAATGTATACATGGAAGAAAAAGAAAAGGATAATGGGGAAAATGGCATACCAAATGAAAGAAATCAAGGTAAATGCTATAAAATGACATATAAATTACTTTAAAAAAGAAATGTGTATTAAAAATTGTCTAAATTAAACCTTAAGTTAATTTTTAAGGAAATTTTATAAACCCTAAGATAAGTTTTGGAGAAATTCTTTGAATCCTTAGATAAGTTTTAGAAACCCTAACATATATTGTACAAACCCTAGGAGTAATTATATAAACCCTAGGATAAAATATAAAAACTTATGATAAATTGAGTAAACCTTATAAGATATAAATTATCAATGAATTTCCTTAACTAAGAACACATTTGAGATATTATCATGAATAAATTTTTAATTGGTGGAGAAAAGAATCTTCTTACCCAATACATGTATCTCATGAAACTAATTTGGGGTCCACCCATATTAGATTCTTGTAATTACATTTGTGTTGGGAATGGAAAAAACAAGCGAGGAAACAAATTATTGTATTGAATGCTGCATATTTGTTCCATGAATCCACACCATTTGTTGCACTTCTTTTTCCCTTTCATCAAAATCAATAGTTTGGAGGTTACTACTTGTTTTTTTGTTTGTTTGTCTAGTTTTTTTAAATTTATTGTTATTATATATATTAATATGTTATTTCCCCTACTAATTTGTGGGTATTAATATGATTTTATTTTTATTTCTTAAATAATTGTGTTGATTTTCCATTTATTTTTTAATAACCAAATTTTTATTTAACTTAAATTTATTAACAATTAAATTTTAAGTGCATCTTATATTATATAATATAAAGAAAATAGTGGAACCGTCCCGTGAGGGTAGTACTCACTACTACAAGAGGGGGTATTTTGAGACATTAATTAGAGACAAAAATATATTTTTGTCTCTAATATTCCTCATATATTATGGTACCTTTTATATCAATTTTTAATTTAAAAAAATACACACTTATACAATGTGGCGGTTAATTACAAGGAGGGAAAATTATTGCGGCAGCTGAGAAGTAGGCGGGAGATAGTTGGCCGGTTTCATTCTCTGCATGCAAAACAATGGCAAGTAGCTGGTGGTTATACTGCAGATCTTAGGCGAGCAGAGGAGGCCAGGTTGAGCAGGTATCCGCCCATGCTTTTATTTTGCCCTCTTTTATTTTATGGCTGGTTTACATTATTTGTCGTTGATAATGCATTTTCTGATTATTTGTACCTACTAGAGTAGCACTAGACTTGTCAAGGCCCACAATTTTGACTGCAATGATCTACTGGAATGGAACACAGAGAGCTCTGTAAACTATTGCAGTGTTACCCACACCCACCTCCTCCAACAGTTTATAATCGAGGACTTCACTGGATACTTCTTCGCAGATCTCTACTGAACCACACCTAGATTTAGCACAAATTTTCTCTTGGATGGCAAAGGCAATAACCTCCCTTCAAGCATCCCCCATTGCCTCCGTAAGGCTCCATCTCCGTGAAAGGATGATCGTGAGGGTTCTCCTTTCTCAAAAGGTCGAGTCATAGAGGGGTCCATCCGTTGGACACCTGTTCCTTCTGCCCCAAAGGGCATACAAAGAAATTTCAGAGCCCCAAGCTAAATATACAAACAAGGCCACAACAGGGTAAAATAGGAAACATGAGACAGAATGGAGAGATACAAAATGAAGGAAAGGATCGAGAGTTCCGCTAGGGCAAAAACGCCAACAGAAAACCAATCGCAACCCAATCCCAACCCCTAGGGATCGAGATATGGGAGGGGATACAAAAAGACACAAATCAACTATTGAAACGATGGCAAAATGATAGGATTGTGGAATCACAAAATACTGTAGTGTCAAAATTCCTCAGTTGCACCATTCCTCATTTCATCGTTGTCTCGACCATTTATTCTCACTGGCAAATAACTTACCTCAGTTTGTTTGCATCTTTTATATTATTGTAAAATGAGCTAACCAGTATAATCAAAAAGGAAATTTCCTAAGCCTCTCTATGTACGCAAGCCATTAGAAGATCGATCAACTTTGTCGTTACTAAATTTATCAGCTAGGTCATTTTGTGCAACCTACCTGATATGTACTGGTTGTGGGACTTTGTAAGTAGGCAAGCTGATCCACAACTTTTAGACTACGTTGCTAGGATATGCCCTGCCCCCACAAACCCCGCCTAATCCACAACTTTTAGACTACGTTGCTAGGATATGCCCCGCCCCCCCCACGAACCCTGCCTCGGCTACATAGGCAAGTTTACCATCCTATCTTGGACAAATATCTAACTTGAACCTTGAATCTCATGATCTAGAGGTTGGGGTAATTGGTGTTGCCTTTATTTTAATTGAAAGGTATTTACGCCTTTTCGAGGAAATATTTTTCCTGATGTTTGTAATAAGGGGTACTCATTCTTTTAAATAATTTTGATTTACACGGGCCCGGTCTTTTGAGGTATGCTCCACCTAGAATTATATGTTGTATATTTCTCAATTTTACACATAATCTTGGCTTCCATGGATTTGAATTGGCAGGTGGGAAACCAAATATTTTACTAATGTTTTGGCTCCAATGAGGGTAAAAAGGGTTGAAAAATAACTGTCGAAGTTTTAATTTAAACAATAAAATGAGTTGGTTATGTAGTTTTCAATGGGCGGTTAACAATAGCTGAAGTGGACTACTCAAAGCCCACGGGGAAACTATTATGTCAACTTGTTTTGACAAATGGACTATAAATAACACCAACTTCCTCAGCATTTTTAGGAAGCAAGTTTGTGTTGATCGGATTACATTCAGAATGAAGAGCATTTTAGGTCAGATTAGTGCACTTAAAATTGTTTTGTTGTTAATATATTGTCTACTTGCTTGCATCTCTTTCTTTGAAGCTAGGATTTTCATAGTAGAAGGTCACCCAATTTCAAATCTCCAAGCTGAAATAGGTGTTACCGACATCAAAGAAAAATTGAGCTGTTTGAAACTGCTCTATCCAAGAGCTGAAAAGCCTTATACAATTGTTGGTGAGGGAACCTTTCCTGACCACATTTCAAGTCGGCAAGATGAAATAGTTATTGCAAACATCAAAAAAAGTTTGAGTGGTTTGAAAATGCTCTATGGGGAAGAGACTTCTACAATTGTTAGTAAAGATAAGAAATATTCTCATTCTCAGATTAAGCATGGGGATATTTACGTAAGCATGAGAAAAAAACTACTGGAGGCTAATCCCAAGGATCATAGTCCAGGTATAGGACATGATCATCCTCCATAAAAAAACTACTGTAGACTGGAATCACAAAAAATATGTTTTAGCGTAAGACCTCTGTAAGTTTGCGGAGGAATACTCATGGAGACCAATAATATATCATCTAAAATCATCACATCCTCTTCGTTTTCTTCATCCACTGTAGAGTGTCTATTGTTTTTTTTATTACGTGGTAATATTATCTATTCACCAATATAAACATCATTGCAATCATATATCAATAATACAACAGCTTTTACCTCAACTAAGAAAGTAATCATACATTATGTAAAGTTCCATCATCAATAACAACATATTCCATTTCCAAGCTGCCACTATCATCATTTGATCATTATAATCCTCAGTATTCCCAGTTCTGAGAATCCTTTATAAATTTAAAATATGGAACGTCTGTATGCCTGAAACAACCATATAACATGCAGCTAGATGGATTACAATTGTCTTCTTGAAGGTCCTGCTAACTTGGTAGTGATGCAACTTCAAGCACTCGTGGCTCTCGGAATGCCCCCTGATTTTTGCAGTATGTCTTGTACCATGAGGAAATGCTCAAAATAGATGCATATTAGAATGTCCATCCATTCATCCATTCACAATGTGTCAAGTTTGTATGATGGGCCTTTAGTCCAATATAGCCATAAAAACTAATTTAAAATCAATGGACTATTGTCACCTTGCCATAGATCAATGAATTTTTTGCACACTTTGTGGAAAGGAAATAGAAACTGATGTTTATTTTGGTGTCATGGAATTTGTATCATCCCTTCTTTCAACTCTACTCAAATTAAGTCAAAACCCTTAATTCCTTATCATAATTAGACCCTATGGTCACATGGATCCTTTCAAAAATAAGGTCTAATTGTTTTGATTATGTTACTCAAGGACTTGTGTGAAGACTCCAAATTCAGTGGATAACTGAAGAGGAGGTATAAATGGTAATGTAACTACTTTTTTTTTTTACAATTCCATTCACATGCAAGTGGAGAAATAGGCTCCAAGAGTTTCAATAAACTTGATCATTGTTTATTCTTGAAAAAACAATTATATATTACAAGTTCCTTACTGTGCATGGAGATTTGTGTACGAGATACTCAATCAAACATGTCATCACAAGAATCTTAGCTTTGGTAAGGGTTTAGTTTTACTATTTTCATCAATTAACATTGAAGGTTCCACATTTTTTCTTTGGTGGTTTGGTTTATATCCTGTAGCAGGGCATCTATTGTCACAGTTTTCTGAAAAATCATGTTACAGAGAAAAAGTGGTTATAAGCTGGGGAAGTTGTGAATGAATTAAGTTGTATTAGGTAGCACAGACCTTCAGGAACTCACTGAAGCCTTTGAAACCCAATAATACTCATAAAACTTCAAATTCATCCTTCTCGGGTAAACCCAGAACTGTAAACCCTCGTCTAGGGTTTGTGAGCAAGAAAGTCATTTTGAAGGAGGTATAACCAGTGAAATCCCATGAAACTTGGTAGATATCTCTGTCCCAGGGCCTTTTAACATATTTTTGTGATTTGGAGTCTAAACCATTCTTCAGTTGTATGGAAACTCTGACAGTTTTCGTCAAGAGTTTGATAGACCTAATCAGGACAGGACAGGGTTTAAGAAAAGTGTAATTTTCTTGGAATTTGTTAAAGAAACTTCTTGGAGAATTGAAGGAGGATAAAGGGTGTCTTAAAAATCCCTTAGTTTGTTTTGAAACTCCTTAAAATTGATTTTCATTAAGGAGAACCAGGTTTAAAAGGCTACTAGCATTGGGAAGAACAAGTGCCAAATAGACTAAGCATAGTGTCTTAAATCCTTTCACATGCCTTCTCTGCATCAAGGGGCATCAGAAGGTCAATTATAGATGTTTGAAGTGAAGGTGTGTGTTTTTTATTTCCTATCGGGAAAGCAAAACTGGAAATCAAATATGCACATTTTCATGATCTTGAGTGTGCCTTCATCGCTAATGCTAAATGCAGGTGCATCAGAAGGTCAATCATAGATGTATGAAGCTTAGGTGACTATGTTTTTTCTTTGTTATTGCTATAGAAAGCAATAGAAACATTTAATAGAGGTCAAAGGAGGATCGTCTGGAGAAAATAAACATGCAAGTACAACCACCAAAAAAAGTTCTTCATGAAAAATGCTATCATGAACATGGAGAATAAGAGACATTACTCAACAAGAGAAAGTTTGACTGTGACTTGAACTATCCTGACTACACTCAACCACACTAACAACATGCTTATGGATAAGGCAAGTGATGTAATATTTGAATCAAAATGTCAAGATATATCAAAACCCAAGCTGAACTTAATATTCAGGATTACAGATTCTACTGAATTTGTAATTTGTAAATTACCTAATATGAACATAACCATGCAGCAATATATGTAATTTAGTAACCGAGTTCCTTCAAAAATAAGTTTAAAATTCTAACTGTCTATGACCAATAGATATTTGAATATAAGAGAAAATAAACATGCAAGTACAGCCATAAAAAAAAGTCCATCATAAAAAATGCTATCATGAACATGGAGAATAAGAGACATCACTCGACAAGAGAAAGTTCGACTGAGACTTGAGCTATCCTGACTACACTCAACCACACTAACAACAGGCTTATGGATAAGGCAAGTGATGCAATATTTGAAGCAAAAATGTCAAGATATATCATCCTAAGTTGAACTGATTTTCTTGGTGGTCACCAGCTGGGTTATGACATTCCAAATTCAAGGTATAAGGTGTATGAATAAAGGGCACATTCTAAATTGAGGCAAATAGTTGGTGTAGGAGTGGTTGACAAACATACATGGTTCCACCCAGGGTACTGGCGACACTCTCGTGTCTGTCATATATGTGTGCCCGACATATACACATATATGACGCCCATCATAGATATATACACACATATACACATGCACACATGTACATACATACAACACAAAAAGACAAAAAAAACCAACCTATTAGTCAAGACTGGCAGTGGATACCCTTTTTGTTCAGAGGTGTACTATAAGGCACCAGATGCATTTTGAATGACCTGTTCATGTACATGATAGTGCAAATGATATATGATAATATAGTCATATCAGAGGGTATGTGGTGTAGGTATAAAGGAACAACTATATAAATATACCCACATGAGTTTGACCATTTGGCAATCCAACTTTTACATGTGTGTGGGGCCTGTGCCAAAAGGGTGTGCATTGTATGACTGTATGCCATTGATTAAAGTTCGCCTGATTACCCTTCGGAAAGTGATGTGGTTTTAAACATTGAGCCAGACATTAGCTCGAAAAAACCATTCCAGGAGAACTGAGACAATGAATATTTATAGGTGCTGCTTGAAAGTTTTTGGAAAGTAAATTTTGTCCCTTTTATAGGAGACGGTGGAAATAATAGGTTGTAAGCCTGTAACTATATAATTGGACAAGGCTTAGGTCTACACTGCATGAACTTTTTCTACCTTGCATGATGGATAGAGTCTTAATTGAAATCTGAAAATATCTCACCATAATAGGGACTAAGGACACATCTAATTTGAGCAACAAATAAGATCATATAGGCAAATAACTTTGATAAGAAATGGGAAAAAGTTGGAAATCAAACTTTTCATCAACCAATTATCTTAGTTCACATCTACTGCCAATTTATATTTGGTTAGAAATTCTAAATTAGTTGTGGTTGAAAGTAGGGATGATTCAAGTGGTAGGTCAGGACAAGGTCATGTGAACTTCTCTATAATAGATGGCCTGCAATGGGGAAAAGCTTGAGAAGGAGAGTATTGTGGAACAAGATCCCATTATAGGGAAATGCAACTCTCGGAAATTACTTGTTATTTATGGGCATCACATAGATAACAATTACAAGCTAGATAACACCCAAAAGGCTTGACACCAACACCATTACATGCCACTTTGGCAATTTGTTTACCGACACAACACCATCCCAGTCTCATTCTAGTCAAACAGTGTTTTGTGAAATCACCTCACCAAATATCACAAACAAATGCCCATCATAAGTGTTGCTTGTGCTCCCGATAATGTCTCTATGCTTACCATCTGCATATTCTTACAAATACCTCATGTAATTATTACTAGGGGTCAGTTGATAAGGGCCTTGAGATTGTTATCTCTTGGAACTTTTCAAATGGATGTATTTAAGAAATCTGTTTAGCTAGAGTTTCAACTTTGGAATACAAATATATGAACAAATGTTATACAACCCAGTTTCGGGTTCAATATTTCTAGTAAAGTTTTATTGCAAATTTCTGATCATTGTGCTCAGAAATGGTGAGGGTTTGGTTTTGGGGTTGGGTGCTTTGTTTTATGGCATGTTTTACTAACGAAAATACAATGGTTGTTGAGTTTATGAAGATGGTAAGCACAAAGATGTTAGAGGGAGCACAAATGGGCATTTGTTTATGAGATTTGGTGAGGTGATTTCACAAAACACTGTTTGACTGGAATGGGATGATGTAAACACTGTTTGACTGGAATGAGACTGGGACGCGGTGTTGTTTAGGTTTACTTGATGCCCAAATTTTCCTTTAACAACCCAGATTTGGTGTCAATAGAAATCCCTTCGAGCCAGAGGAAGAGGATATCAATCCATTCTCGATTAGCCTTAATAAAAAACCTCAAGTCATTGTCAGAAGAAATTGTTTGCAAATATAATAAACTAATTACCTTTTGCGGAAATACTGCTTAATTATCTCTTATTTTGATATGTCAATGATGGGCTTTATTAACAGAATTTGTCACTGTTTATTAGTGTAGATACATTTTTGTCTATATAGGTTCTGCTAATAAAATCCATATGATCCGTATTAGAGTCATGCAATAATGCCACCCAATATGCCCACCTATTTCAATAGGCATTTTATTAATTGTAGGACTGACTGTGATAAATTGTTGCCTTTGTGTGGTCTTTTGGGAGATTGAAATAGTATGCTAACGTTGGTGATCATGTATCTTAATGATGCTTTTGAAGGCTGAAAATATTGAAATGATGAGACAATTATTGGATATGTGCGTATATCATTTGTTGAGTAGATTCCTCATGTGTTGAATTAATCTTCTACATGTTGAAAGAAGAAGCAATAAGATGATCACTAACTGGGATTTGTGAGTAAAGCCATTGTTGAATTTTTTTTCAGGCATTGAAATAGCTTTCAAACAAACATTACTACACATCTTTGATCTTCATAAACTATCAGAGCTATAAAGAATCCTTTCCACCTCTGAAGAGAGAGCTATATTTATCTTCAGTCTCCCAATAGATTGAAGACTTGAAGATGAAACAAACCTCTGTCTCTTGTTCCATGCTGTAGAGTTTGCAACTCTGTTGGTATATAGGAATATTATTGGTCTCAACTTGGAGTGGTGAGAAGAATTGTAATTGGTTTAGAGGAAATCTTGGTCAATGGGATAAGTATTGTTGTAGCTTGAGGTGGTGTTAAGTCTATTTTTAAACTGGGGGTAGAAAATGAAGTTGTTAAGTAGGTTTTCTGATAAAAATATCATGACTCATCTGTATTATTCAGTAGGCTTTATAGATCTCACAATTATCCTTGCAAATGTCTCTTTCAGATATGGGGTATAAATATTGAATGTAGTAGTAGGATACCCTCTCAATGACCAGTTATGCAACAAAATATTATGCTATTTGTACCAGAAGTGACCCGTCATGGTCCAAATTAGATCTTTCCACACCTAATTCAAGATGAACCAGTTATGCAACAAAAGATTATGCTGTTGTACCAGCAGTGACCCGTCATGGTCCAAATTAGATCTGTCCGCACCTAATTCAAGACCCCTTGTCTTTTTGAAATCTACCTTCAGCTCTTCTTAGCACCAAACCTATCAATATAACCATTAAACTTTTCCATCATCTTTTGCATGTGATCCTTCATAAGCTTCTCCATCCACTTTAAATATAACCCCCAATAACCACAAGCAGGAAGAGGTAAATTGCAAGAGAAGAGGTAGACAAGATAGTGTTGTACAACACATTTCATCATCTTTATTTATTCAATTATCAAGCAGGGAATGTGTTGGTTTTGGCTTGTGCTATTGATGTAGATATAAACTAACATCATGCAAAAACAACAATCCAGATGCTCACAAACCTCAATTTTCACTTTCTTCTTTGTATATGAGGATCCACACCAAGTTTATAAAGGATAAAAACTTGCTATATTTCTCAAACCTTGATAAATTTATTTAATTTCATCTTCAAATGATATTCTTGGACACCTTCATTGTTCTCCTCTATTCACACAGTGTAAGGATTCCCAGGACAAGCTCTATCTCTTGCAACCTTCACTTATTGTGATTCCCACCTTACTTGTTCTTATTCCGGTCTCTTTAGTTTTGAGCTTAAGAATGTTACCTTTCCTTTAAACCTCGGGATTGATGCTAAGAAGAAAATTTCCATATAGCTTATGTGCTTGTAGTTCCCAATTGGTCTTCACTTGTCCTTCCTTACTCTCGAAAACACTCCTTTCCTCACTAACCACCTTAGCTTTTGGGCCTTTGACTCCTCTTAGTACTCTCTATCCATTCAAGCACTCAATATACTGTTAGAATAACAAAGGAAATGCATTCAACCATTTAGATACAAGCTCTTACCTTTTTAGAAGCTTATGTGACCTTGATGAGATTTAATGTAAATGACTAAATCCTTTTTGTTTTGATAAATTATATTATATTAAAATGGAAGAGGAATGTACTTACACCCAAATTATGAGAAACAAATGCCTAACCTGGAGTGAGTCAAATTACAAAGGATTTAGTCATTTACACTGTAACTTATTCTTGGGTTTGGAAAATTCTAAGATCGAAATAAAGGCTATATTTGAAAAGATTAAGTGGAGTAACACAATAATAAAGTAGAATAATATCTTGTCATTATAATATATAATCACAAGATACGTGCCTTGATAAGAGGCTTCTCTGCCCTCCTTTCGTTTGAGAAAGGAATTAAAATATTTCATGACTTGTACATTTGGGCAGAGAAGCCTCTTCTCAAGGCACATATTTGGTCATTAGATATTATAATGACGGAGCTTGTAGAGTATAAATTGGATTGATACTGGATACTGGACAATGAAAAGCAATCTACTTTATCTCTAATGAAAACAAAGACCTATGATAAGTTCCAAGATTCAAGTTTGCTTCCAATTTAACCTTGTAACTTATCGTAGATCTTATTGCATTATGGTTTTGAATATGTGGACCTTCTCATGCTATTTTGTTTTCATTTTTAATAGATTAGATTTCTTTTCCTTGTCTAATTTCTTCATCTTTTCCTTTTTCCAGGTTTCATTGTCTTCTCTTGCTCTAGATGGTGTGGAGTGGCTTTAGTGAAAGAAGGTAAGATAAGATGACATTCTAGTCCTACATATATTGGTAAATAGTTAGAACGTGTAAATACTTTTATTCATTTTTAAAAATATTTTTCTCTATTATTATCATGAGTGTTACCTTTTTTGTAGGACACTATTAACCAATTAGCCACTATACTTGGAAAAAATGGAAAGACAGGTACTTTCATTTTCTACCACCTGTATTATTTCTTTAATGAATTGAATCTCAATGAAGATTAGTATTATCACAGTCATGAGTTTTTTTTAATAATACTCATATCTTAAATAACACTCATAAGGGACCCTCTTTTAGCTTACAAAAAATGGATAAGTAAGGGCCAAAGACCATAATTTTCATGAGTAGATGGAATATATAATGGCACAAATGACCTCATAGTAGTTCAAACTAATGATGTTTTAGTTTATGGAAACATCATAATGGAATTACCCATTTTAAACTATAAAAATATAAGTCTGAAGTTGAGAGGTAGATGCTCATTATTTAAAGTATATGATTTTATGCAGGAAAATAGTATATCTTCATCCGAATGTTCGGATGAACATGTACCGAGACCTACTCAGGGACAAATGAATATTTTAATGAAATGATATATTGTACTTGTGAAAAGTGCAAAAATAGAAAATTAAAGAAGCGTTGACTCATTTGTATCCATAGGTTGAAGTATGGAGTTTATATAGAAGAGGTATACTATAATGAAATTTCAAAAATGCTTGTTATTGAAAAATATGAAATTTTTATATCGCATTATTATTAACTATTTTAAATGATATTGTAATGTTTAGCCAATCCAAGTTCTTAATAATGTTGATGAAAGGGCATATGACACTGATGATAGTGACACTCACAATGAAGGAGAAGACACATATATGGGTGATACCACTTCTCAATTAAATGAGGATGGGGTGAACAATTTTACAAGACTTCTACACATATGCTAAAGAAGTTGATGATTCACCCCTAACTCAACTTGCTAGGACGCCTCTTTACCCAAATGTAAATTTTTCTATATTGGCAACACTTATGTTATTTTTGAACTTGAAAGTTATGCATGGAATGACGAATACATGCTTCACTGATATCTTGAGGTATATTTTAAACTCCTATAAACTATATCTCTCCATGTCATTCAAGTTTTGAATATTGTGTATAGTGAATAATATAAAGATATTTTGTTGTTTTATGTAGACTTTTGGTAGATAAGATACTTCCAAAGGAAAATAAGATGCCTCGTTCACAAAAGGAAGTATCTTCAGCAATGAAAGACATTGGGATGGAGTACAAAACATATGATGCATGTCCAAATGACCATATCTTATACTATGGTGAAAATGAAAATTTACAACAATGCCCAATATGTTTCACCAATAGATATCGTGAAGATCAAGTGTCCAAGAAAGTTCCTTATAAGGTTCTACGCCACATTCCAATAACACCGAGGTTTGAGAGGATGTTCAAATGTAAGGATTTGGCAAAATTTATGGACTATCATGCACTAAGAAGGAGCCAAGATGGTGTCATGTGTATGGTGGCTGATAGCAAAGATTGGAAGGAGCTTGAAGAAAAATGGCCTGATTTAAGAAATGAGTCAAGGAATGCAAGACTTTCATTGGGTATGGATGGTGTCAATCCTTTCGGAGATCTTAGAACAACATACTTTGTTTGGCCGGTTTTCCTTATTAACAATAATCTTCCCCCTTGGATGGCAATGAAAAAAGAGCATGCAATGTTAACTCTAATAATACCAGGTACATGAACTTCTTAGCACTATGTTCTCTTGAAGATGATGTACATTTACATGAATATATTTAAATTTTAATTCACATTTTATTCATAGGAAAACACCAAGTGAAAGATATGGACACATACATGGAGCCTCTCATTGATGAACTATGTGAATTATGGAAGGGTGTCAACATGTATGATGTATCGAGACCTGGCAATGATAGGATCTTCCTTTTTCATGCAATACTTATGTGGACAATTCACGATGCTCGAGGCTCTCTGTGTGTTGTGGTAATCTATTTATCATATTCATTTTGTAATCATTCTATTTATGTTGCTTCCCATTAATTAAATATGGTTTCCATACTAATTTTTCAAGCCTATAGACTAAAGGGAAACATGGTTGTCCATCATGTGGGCCACACATTGTATCTAGGCAATCAAAGGATCTTAAAAAAACCATGTACGATGAATACATGCACTTCTTACCTCAAAACCATCGTTATCGCATGCATGAGAAAAATAAGTTCAATGGAAAGGAAGAGGAAAGGAGGCGGCCAAAAGGATGAACCCTTTGAGGTGGAAATCAGCATATGACAAAAAGGAAGGGAGAGCTTATCCATTGGGAATGAAAAGACTATCTAAGTTTTATAAGTTAGAGTATTACGAGCATCTCCCAATAGCTCATCTATTTGATACAATGCATATTGGAAAAAATGTGGCAGAGTGCTTATGGAAACATCTAAAGGGAACCAAAAATGAAGACCAAATAAAATTAAGGAAGGACCTCAAAGTCATCAATATGATGCCAAACATGTGGTTACATGAAAATAACATATGATCTGCGCCATGGGTTCTTACAAAGCAGAGGAGAAACAATATATGTTTGATACTATGCATGCCATAAGATTTCCAACTGGTTTTGGTGCGACATTAAAAACTGTATTCACAAGAGATGGTTCAGAGTTTTTTGGAATGAAAACACATGATTGGCATAATTGGATAAAGGTAATTCATGATATCTTATATTTCTTGGTAGTATAATTGAAATTTTCAATATATTAGTAATGTAGAAGATAATATATAGTTTAAATGTTATTTTTCAATGTTGGTGTAGTATGTCCTTCCTACTGCAATACAAAGCACTTTCAACCATGACATCGCACAAACAATTTACAAATTGTCCAAATATTTGAGGTATTATAAACCATCATTTGTTATTCAATAATTAATTTTTTTCCTTCTATAAATATCATTTTCAATGTCTTTATAATTGTTTTAACATATATTTTGCAAATATTATAACTGGTGATATGTTAATGCTTGTTACTAAAATTTATAGGTGGGTATCATCTAAAGAGATACATCCAGATGAGCTGAACTATTGGAAGAGGAATGTTGCTCTTTTGATGTGTGACATTCAAATGTGTTTCCCTCCAAGTTTCTTCAATTCTCAAGAGCACTACCTTATACACCTGGTAGAAGAGATTGAACAATGTGGCTTGTAGAGAGATATATGAAGGTCCTAAAACATTTTGTGAGGCAAAGAGCTCGACTTGAAGGTTCTATGGTTGAAGGGTACATGGTTTTTCAAACCATGGTTCATTTATCTGAGTACTTGCCTCAATTGCATCTGGAGGCTCCAAGATTATGGGGTGATCAACAACCTCAATCCATTGGAGATAGAAAACTAGAGGGTCAAGGAACTTCAAAGAGGATAAAAGGTAATCTTAAATGTTAGTAGTAGTTTTTAAATCCTAAGTATTGTATGATGCATCCTTTAAAGAATGGTTAGATCAATGATTAGTTAAATACTTTTTGTTGTAGATGCTAAGGAGTGGGAGTCATTGCATTTGTATGTTGCATACAACTCTAAATTTATGTTAGAATGGATGGAGAAGTATGCTAAACAAAAGAAAATAGAAGATGAGAAGGCATGGGCTGATATATATAATAGACATGGTCAAAACTCTAATAGAGGAATTCTTGCATGCCATAAAAGAAAATGGCCAGATAGATGCTCATGGCATTGGTTAAATACAAATGTTGAACATGAGGCAACCAAGGGGAATGAAAGTAGTGACAAAAAAACAAGTAGATTTTGTTAAAGGATCTATAAATGGGGAGGTAATATACAAATAAAGTATTATGATGAATATTGTTTAATCTAAAGATTTTTTTATCATTGAAACTATTTAGTTAAATTTTTGTGTCCTTGAATCTAATTGGATAATATGTACATATGCATTTAGGTAACATATTACAAAGCAATGTGGATTAGCGGTCATCATTTTCGAATCAGGAAGATCGATGAGAAGCGGAAAACTTATGATAGTGGAATTTCAGCACCATTTGAAGTGGAGTGTCATTCACATGCATATGACACAAACACAATCACGAGTACACTTTGGTATTATGGAGTGTTGGAGGATATAATAGAGCTTGATTTCACATCTTTTAAAAAGTTATTTTTTGTGTTGAATGGTATAGGCTCATTGAAGTGGGCCTTGACAAAACTATTTTGTTGCATGAGAATGGATTCAATATGATAAATACATCGAGGTTTGAATCTACTTCTGAACCTTATGTGTTTCCAAACCAATGCAGTCAAATATTTCTTGTTCCAAATTTAGAACACCCTGGCTAGTCCTTTGTGATAGATTATGATCCAAGAGGACGAAGAGTCACCTTTTCCGAAGATGTAGAAGGCCATGATGTAATTGAAGAGGTAGAAGATCCACTTGAAGACATAGATGACCAAGTGGAGGATGATGATAACATGACTATTGATGATGAATATGAACAAGATGAAGTTACAGAAGGACAAGAACAACATTTTGGTGATCAAATACATGAACATGATGAGTTTATTGATCATCATTTACCTATGGCTGAAGGGGATGAAGATCATGAGAACCATGGTATTAATTTATTTGTGGATTTGGGGCCCATTAATTATGGTGTATTCATGCCTCCAGATGAGGAAATTGTAATGTCAGATGAAGATGATTTTATTTAATCATAATGTAAACCTTAAAATCATTGTAAGGACATAACACAATTTGATATATTTTATGAGTGGATTGCTAATGTTTTTTTCTCTATGTCAATGCATACATTGCACATGTTTCCTTGTTTCATTAAATGTTTCCTTATTGAAGATTATATGAAGATGCACACCTTTTGGTCCTTTTGAATATATATATTTTTGATACATGAAATGAAATGGAAATTTAGTATTGCATATGTTATTATTCATTTGTTAGTGAAGTTGTTCAATGTTACATGCAACTTTGAAGTTTTTTTTTACTATTAATAATTTTGTTTTATGATATTTTGAAGGATCGTGGTAGGCCCTCTACATATGCACTAGAAAATCCTAACATGAGAGTGCCGCCGAGAAGTAAATCCCGTACCATACTTTCTACATCCAACATTGAAACATTTAGTATTCCAATTCCGTCAAGCATGCCAACACATAGTATAGCACCAGAGTTAAGGAGTAACCCTTCATGTGTGGGTTCTCTCCAAATTCACCCTCCAACACCACAACATGCTTCCTTGACAAGTATCATAGAATCACAAGCCAAAATTTTAACGCTCCTACCAGATACTCCTGAATTTTATGAAGTTAGACAGGAAGTAATTAAGCAAATTCATGCATTGGAGTCTACATTTTTGGAAAGTATAGGTCTTGTTGCACCTGAACATGTATGCTTATGATAATTAATTATGTATAAAATATTCCTAACAGTCCTAATTATCATTCATGTGCTATAAAATAGTCATAACAACAATTTTTCATATTGCATGGTTTACAATAGTCCTAACAAACATTCATGCTCTATACATACAGGAAGAAAATGGCATGCCCCCTGATGTACCTATAGGGGAAGCTACTATGACCCCTATGACTGCAACAATCTCCACAAGTGAACACAAAAGGAAAGAAAGAGGTTACAATCTTGTTAACCTCAGATGGAAATGTCTTAAAAGATGAAATGGGGTAAAAAATTTTTCCAATTTCTATTTCATCGCACAGAATGCCTATTTGGAAATACCATACAAGTGGATTGGAGAAAGCAAGCCAATTCTAAGAAAGATGAACTCTTTGAAGATGTCATAAAAGAGTTTGGAAATCTAGTTTTAACAAGGATTTCATAATGGATTATGCATGGAAATTCATTCATTCTAAAAGAGACAAAATAAGATCAAAGCTAACAAATGACCTGAGATATCCCCGACCAGCTTGGATCACTAACCAAACAACATGGGATGAGCTTATCAAAGATGCCAAATTCAAGAGAAATTCCTTCAAAATCCAAACTACATGCCATCTGCATGAGAAGGAGGTAAAAGATGCCTTCGAGATACAACAAAGGCTACCCAAGCTAGGTTGTCAAGTATTGGGTCCCATAAATTGGGGTCGGGTGGGTATAATAGTATTCGTGGGAGCTTGGTAAGTGAATAATTTCATTTATTTTTTTATATTTTTTGGTGACTTGAATGTATTAGATGACAAATGATACTTGATAAATTAAAATGTCTTTGTACACTTAGGTTCACCAATTTCGAAAGGAAGCTTCAGATGAAGATCTGAAATATGCTTTAATGCATGGTTCCCAAGGCCTCCAACAACATATGATAGATCGAGGGGAGAAATTGGTCATTGAGCATGAATCTGAGGTAAGTTTATTATAGTATTTGATGACATAATAAAACATTTAAGTATCAATGTTGTGGTAATTTAATTAACTAAAGTATGTTGTTTAATAGGATGTGCAACAATCAAACTCCTTAAAGGATGCAACTGACAGTGAACATGAAGATGCCATAGAAGGATGTGATGATTTTGTTGTTGGACAAAATGAATCGATTGACCATCTTGCAACTCATCTGGAAAACAACCCAGAAATCCAACAGACAAGAGTTCAGGATGATTATCATGTTGCACCATCTATTATAGTTCCTCGTCAAAAGAGGACAAAAAAGAATAGATATTTTTCCTATCCGGCTAAATAGATTTAAATTGACTGTTATTTTATGAATTATTGGCTATTTCATTACCAATGAACTTATTGGTTTTTTTTAATGATTTGAATTTTAAGTATACTAGTGAATTTTAAGTATACTAGTTGTGAGAAGGTAAGTGTGAACCATTCAGCCCTCAATTGCCATATCGTTTTAGATATTTTTCTATATTTCATTTGCATGTGCACTTATTTTTTAAACCTATGTAAAAAACCAAAACTTAAAATTACCAAGAAAGAATAGATATGTGGGTATATTGGTTGTGTTGGTTGATTTTTAAGTTTTAATTAATGTTAAAGAGTGGGCAGTCAACAAAACTATACATATATATACATTGTTTTGTTCTTGGGCATCGGTTGCTTATGTTCACTGAGGCAAAGGTGCTACCTTTGTATAATTATTACCTTAACCTATTTGAAAAAATAGGCCTTAAAATTGCACCAACAGATGTTGCAGCCATTCACTGGTATAGCAATGAAACATACTATTCATATGTTGTTCCAATCTGGCCTTCTTTCCTTGTACAGTTTCTGATGAGTTAGATGTCTTGCCTTGAATGTTTCAGGTTCCGAACTTCTTGATGAATACATCATTATTTGTGTTCAGCTATGCAACATCATTTTACCTAAGTTGGAAATTGGCCTTGGTAGCTTTACCTCTCTTGGCTTTACTTGTAATCCCAGGATTGATGTATGGACGGATTCTCATGGGATTGGCTAGTAAACTACATACAGAATACAATAAATCCGGTATCATTGTAGAGCAGGCTCTCTCCTCCATTAGAACTGTGTATTCCTTTGTGGGAGAGAAGAGAACATTGGACAATTATTCAGCTGCATTGGATGACTTGGTGAAGCTAGGAGTTAAACAAGGACTGGCCAAAGGTTTGGCCATTGGTAGCAATGGAGCTTCTTTCGCCATCTGGTCATTCCTGTCTTGGTATGCAAGCAGGCTGGTCATGTACCAAGGGGAGAGTGGTGGAAGATTCTTTGCAACTGGTCTTTCATTTATCACTGGAGGCTTGCATGACTCCTAATTATCCTTCTCTACTTCTTGCACTGTATTTATATATAGTATTTTGGATGTTTGATTTTAACTTTAACTTATGGTTTGTTTTTGAAATCATTGTAATGTATTAACAGAGCTCTTGGAACTGCTCTTCCCAACTTGAAGTACTTCAGTGAGGCCTTTGTTGCCACACGCCGCATATCTGAGATGATTGAGAGGGTGCCTGACATAGATTGTGATGATAACAAAGGGGAGGTGATGGAGAAGGTCTATGGCGAGAAGGTCTTATGCTTTTTATAGTAGTCATGACTAGTGGTTGGATATGTTTCCCCAAGGCATAATGATTGTCGGGTGGGATGAAACGGTAAAAGAAGTTTGATCACGTTATTAATGGAAATGCTCTCTTTTGGATGTTTATTAAGAATCATAGTGTCACACTGTTGTCTTTGCATTTAGGGCATGGTTTGGTTTATATTATGTAGATAGTGAAGGAGGACGACTAAAGGGGATGTGTTTCTCTGTCGGATCTGGTTCTACATATGCCTACACTATCTTGGATAGTGGGTATGTTTGCCCAGCCTTTTATTCAGCTATTTTCCAATGTTCATTGTTTGATGTTATACATGCACTAACTTCTGTTGTCTCATGGTTGCATACGTAGTTACCGTTGGGATATTCCCATGGAAGAAGCTGGTGAACTTGCTCGTCGAGCTATATACCATGCAACATTTCGTGATGCAGCTAGCGGGGTGTAGCAAGTGGTATGCAACATAACATTAATTGATGCAGTTGGTTCTAATTATTTGATAGAAACTACATTAACTTTGTGATCTCATTGACATAAATATTTTCCTTCAGTGTATTATGTGGGTCCTCAAGGCTGGACGAAGTTGTCTAGAGATGATGTGGGTGAACTTCATTACAAGTACTATCCAGTCATAGAAAATGTTGTGGAGCAGGAAATGGCTGAAGTCACTGCTTGAAAGTCTGTCATCATGCCACTACTATTACTGGATTGGACTACAATTACTATTTGCATTATGCACACTTGAATGCATTCTCCAGCCCTGTTATGCATTGACAAAGGGTGGTTTTGATCATTAATTTGGATGTTGTTATGATGGTTGTGTTGGAAATAATTTACAAAAGTTGCGATTGTAATTTTTTCACATGCTTGTTAAGACCACTTAAACATTATCAAATAGGGAACATTTACAATTGCAATTACAATTACAAGGAAATCGACTCTATTACAATTGCTCATAATAATTCTACTTACCCTAAATTCTACAAGCTTTTAAATTACTTCATTGTTCTCAATTATGTGACATGGATGTCGTAGTGGGGTAGTTGGGAAAGATTTACGAAAAGTGGACCCAAAGGTGTTTTTTAAATTTTATTCATATGATTATACTATGTTTTGTTTTGTCTCTTGAGCCTAGTCTATGACATCCACTATATGCATTTGTTGTAGCTCCATAGCTTCAGAGAATTGCTATTTTCTTGCATAGAATATCAAAAGACTTTTAATATTTATAGTGTTGTTTTTGGCCTCTAGATCATCGGCTTTTTCTCGCTTTAGTTCGGTTTCAATAGAGGCAACAATAGTATCAGTCATCATGCATGTATTATATGGTTTCCTTATGAGTTTATAACTTGTCAATGGTATGCCATGTTATTAAAAGTCGCAGTCCTCAAGTCCGTCGAGTTGATGGTTTTTATTCACAACTTCAAAGATTCTTGCTTGGATCTGTACCGATGTCCCAAGGTTGGCTACAACTTGAATAACACGAGTTGTCCTATATATACATTTAGGAGGGGTTTCGATTTGCTAGTTCTAGATGAATCTACACGCTATATGGCTCTATATGGAAAAGAAAGGAGTAAGATATTAATATACAAGTTTGATGAATCATTTCGGAAGGTCTATTGACTGGTGTTGAGGTTAATCTTGAATCATATAAGGGGAACAAGATCATTACATGGATGCATTTAATTCCGGGAAAATGGAGCTGCTCTTGGTTGATGTCGGAAACAGGCAAGAGTAGTAGAAATCCATGAGAAACCCATCATGAAGGCAAAGCATATTTCTCTTCCGATGCAGTGGCCTCCTTTTAAAGCATGCATCTCTACTGATGGCTATTTCTTCACCGTGTTCATTGAAATTCAATGTTCGTAATGATGTTGATGAGCACCTTGTCGGAAGAAGACATTCAAGTCCACAGGGTCATGTTAGAAATTTATGTTCTTGGTGATAACATGAGCTACTTGAAGACCATTCATTTGAATGGACAAGCGGGAAATTTATCGATTGGATCTACTCAATGTGAAATTTATGAGCTTCGGATCACAAAATCAACTTTTACTATACAGTCTTGTAGATGCCCCTGGTATTATTTCTTCCCATGTGTTGAAAACTTCTTTAGCTAGGAAGTTGTGCGGTTTCTTGACAAGTTAGTCATAACAATGCTCATGAACTAGAAAGAGAAGAAACATTATTTATTGGTTCTGCCCTATTTAGGATACATATACCACATTTTTGACAAATTCGCTATAACTCCTACATTGTTTCCAGATTATAAGAAGTGCATTACCTTCAAAGTGGTATTAGAAAGAAAGAGATCAACTCCCATGAAGAGGCATGCATCAAATATTTAGAAGCACTTATTAGACAAATAAAGGCAGGTAAAGATAAAGATTTTACAAATATGAAGATTCAATTCCTAACCGACAATGTAGAGAATTACCTGATATCAGTTCCAGCAGAGGAACAAACCCCTATGAAAATGGGAATGTGGGTTCGCAAACTTGTATGCCTTGTGCCCATTCAAATAGCTCGTGCATAAAACAATGCCATGGTAGCTCTCAAGGATGGACTTCAAATACCCCATGATATTAGCTACGTGGACAAGCATATCGCTTGCTAATTCTATACGCTTTGGCTTCTATGATGTTGTTCTCAATAGCTGGAAGGGTGAAATTAAGGTTATATCCTCCATGGGAAAGCAGAGCAGTGGAAAGTCATATTTGTTGAACCATCTTTCAGGGTCTCTTCTGGATGTTGCAGGGGGCAGGTGCACTGATGGTGTCTGGATGACAATTACAACAGGTGAAAATGGAGATGGCCGGGGGACAACAGGTACTTGTATGTACTCTTAGACTTTGAGGGACTGGGTAGCTTCGAACGAAGCGAACAAGGAGGATATGCTCCTCTCTATTCTCAATGCTGTTGTTAGCAATCTTACAATATTTAACAAGAAGGTATGCAATTTGTGGCCTTAAAATTTTGTAATGTTTTTTGTTTTAAATCCTATTGCTTTGATAAGATGTACTTAGTTGAGAGGAGGGGGAATCCATTTTATGAAAAATAAAATGTGAATAACCCATCCATTGTACACTTTCTTTCTTACCTATTTCCGGTATTTAACAGGATTTTCACTTAGACAAGGACACAGAATCTGCATTCAGCCGGTTCCAGAATGGCATCAATTTGTTGAAGCAGGACAAAAAGTTGTTTAAAGGTCTATTTTACATCGCAATCAAGGATGTTGATACATCCGATATTGAAGACCTTATGCAAGAATTTAATGAAAAAATTTCTCAGATATGCACCAAATCTCAAGAGAATTTCATTATAAAAATGTACGATGGAAAGGTTCGAGATTGCTGCTATGGCTCCTTATAATCGAATCGAATACTATAAAGAGAGTTTGAGTGAACTAGCAGAAACCATGGAGAATAGAATTGATTCTTGCTATGATAATGGTTCCACTTTCTTGAGGGATCTCAAGCTTCTTATAGCCCAAATTGCAGCGAAAGACTGGACTTCAATTGACAGTAAGAAGTGTGTTGCTATCATAGTTGACATTCTCAGGAGAAATCTTGTATCTGCGGTTCATATGGGATGTCTTTCTGCAAATATAGATGAAGAATTGCAGGTTTTTGTAAATTTTGACACACAGGAAGAAGTTCCAGATTTTCCTGTTGCTGTGGGTGATTTCTCATGCAACATCAAAGATTCAGGTTTGTATCTCTCACCTTGTGAGGAATCATCAATTTGTGCTACCATAAGAGATGTTTTATCTCAACTTAGGTCAAGCTGGGAGTTGGTTTTACCAAGGAATGGCAGCAACGGTGAAGTGTGGCATTCTATGTTTAAGAACTTCCGTGAGTCACTGGCAGAGAGAAGGCAAGACAGAGTTCAAAAGTGGATACGTGCAAACACTGCAGAATTTTGTGATAATGATGAGGTACAAAGGTTGCAATTAGAAGCCAATGTAGCTCTGGGTAAAGTAAAACAAGGTCTCTCTGTGTGTGGATGCAAATGTTCAGTGTGCTTTTGGAGATGTGTGCTTGAGAAAGGCCACGGTGATGACCATTCTTGCATGAGTAATCATTCATGTGCAGAAAGCTGCAGCTATTGTGCTCGAGGAGGAGGCAGCTTTAATGTGTGCAAGGATTTGGCAGGGCATGAAGGCTCTCATGATTGCAAAGAAAAAAATCACACATGCCAAGAGACCTGTCACTTATTTCAAATGTCTTCAAATTGTAATGAGTTGTGTTCTCTGAGGCCCGAACACTTTGGTCAGCACAAGTGCAATTCCCCACAACATGTGTGCAACAAAAAATGCTCTCTTCCAAGCTGCAACAATCCATGTGCTGTGCCAATCGAGTGTAAACACAAGCGACATAAGTGCCATGAGAGATATTTCCAGAGCAATTGCAGTATAAAGGGTTGCAGCAGGACATGTGGAGTCAAAGACCATTTCCATGATCTGGATCCATATGCAGAGCATTTGTGTGGAAATGAACATGCCTGCCCTGAAGAATGTGAAATGTTCGGAATATGCGAGATCTTTACAGAGCTAGTAAGACAAACTCGAGTTTTCCAGGGTCAAAGGGGATCTTTCGAGTATGAACTTGTCTCAGAAACAGGGTCGAGGCCATATCACAAGAAACAGGGTCGAGGCCATATTCATTTAGTTCTATGTCCAAAGGTGAAATGCACCAGCAATCTCTACGATGGTTCCAGACATGAAACTATGAAATATGGACCTGACGTGGATATTGCCAAAGACGAGATGACTCATGAGACTTATTGGCAATATGTCAGGTTTGTCGATCCTTGCACGGAAGAAGAGCGGGAAGAATTTGGCCGCTGTAATCACTACTACAAATCTGAGGAGCATGAGACAGAGGCAGGTGGCTCTGATAAATCTTACTGCACTGAGAAACTGTGGCACCCACCTATTAAGAGCACTGGACACAATATAAGTTCTGCAGGGTACATAACCGATGATGGACATCATTTTGGCTGCGATCATTCTAAGAATGTCCCTCACCATGTCATTTTTGTGATTGATAGGTCAGGTTCAATGGAATCCTCAGATATTAGCCCCACTATGGCCAAGTTTAATAATCATAATTCTAGACTTGGCTGTGTATATGAGGCCATTCTGAGATTTATACAAGCCCGCCTTAGAATAGTTTCAGATGATTCTATTTCCATGGTTCTATTTGATGTTAGTGCAACTGTGGCTGTAGAGATGGAAAATATGGAAGAGGGTGTTGTTGACCGCCTTATTCAACACTTCCCTGGTGGAGGAACTACCTATTCAGCAGGCTTGGATAGTGCGGAAAAAAAATTGATAAAAAGAGCTCGAACCCCACCTTTGACGTAAAAAAACTAGTAGTTATCTTCTTGAGCGATGGGGGAAACAATGGCGGAGGTGATCCTCTCTATTATGTGGACAAAATGAAAAGACATGAGCCCATGATGACCCTTAATACAATTATGTTTGGGAGAGACCCAACAATGCACATCCCACGTTGAAATGGCGAAGAAGGGAGGTGGAACCTGGTGATGTGAGAAACTGCTTTGATTTACTTGTTATTTGTAATCCCTCTATTCTTACCAGCAGTGCCTTTTGTATCATGGGAATTCTGATTTTTGTCTTATGCATCTGGCAGGTTATATATCAAACTGATCTATTCCTTGACAAGAACAAGGATTATGTTGTTGCAGAGCATCAAGGTCTATTAAGTTCTTCAAAATGTTCCTTTGTTGCAAGTCTCTTTCCTGCTTTTCCTAAGGAATCTTCTAAGTCAGCAAATTATGTCTTCTAAACCATTGCTTCTTTTAATCTCTGCAATTGTTTTCTTCTAACTACTATCGTATTGTTAATGTTTGAATATTCACTTTCTGGAAATTATGATAGGTAGTGATACATGCTTGTAATATTTTGTTGTCATGAATACTATTCAAAAGGTTTGTGGTATTATTAACTCCTTTAAAATTCTATGTAGCAACAACTGCAATCTCTCCTGGAAACATTGAGCTCAACAGAGCCTCACTACATAAGATGTGTGAAACTCGAACAGTGTTCTAAAGCCAGGCATTTTTGAGAATTACAATGTTTTACAACAACTACGTTGTGGGGTAAGCAACCTTTGGCCTAAGATTATTACATTTTGAATTCAAGTTTTCTGATGACTTGTATGAAATTTCCTGGTTCAGCCAAAAGCTTAGCATACAGAAACATAGAATCTCGATTAGAATGTGTGGCTCATCTACATTGCAAGGTGTCATGGAAGCAATCAGGATTAGTTGTGCTGGATACCCCACAAGGTGAACATTTGATGAATTTCTTGACCGTTTTGGTATTCTCGCCCCTGAAGCATTGGATGTGAAGTAAGTCTTCAAAGTCTTTGACACCATTTTCATAGAATAGCTTGGAAATAATCATTCTTCAAATTTGTTATGCTACTTGATTTCAAATTTCAAATTGTTAGCACAAAATATCATATTCTAATATGGAGACTTCTTACCATATGTTGTAGCTATGATGAGAAGTCTGCAAATAAAATTTTACTAGAGAAAATGCGTCTCCAAGGCTTTCAGGTATGGCCAATTGCATGTCTGCACATGTCAGGGAAGTTAGTTTCCTTTTGCTTGTTTCAAACATCTTTTATTACATGTTATACTGGAACAATTGCATTTGCTTGATGTAAAAGTTTGTATTATAAAGGTGGCCTATCTAATCACAACCTTTTACGTTCCATATTCTACTAACATATCTCTTAACAACTTTCGTTACTTAACAAATTTTCATACCTGACAACTCTTAATGCCCTTTTCACCTCGTAGTTTCCAATTACCCATATTTACTAATATGCAAACCATCACCTGAAGATGATTGATTATCCCAACACCCTACCTAATCAATCATTTGAGAGAATATTTGGTCTTTGTATTTCTATTATTCTCACTCACTTAAGTTGCATGTACCACCACAATCCATACCGAAGAGATTCTTGAACATTCACTAAATGCCTGCACTCCTGTGACATGCAATCCCTATGAAACCCCTTCCTTCTGCATAGTTAAGAATGTTGCTTGTTATCAGTTTTAACTCCTCCATGTTGCTGACTTTAGGAAAATCCAACAAAAAACTAACATGCAAAGAAATTGATCTAAAGACAAAACAAAAAATGTAGTTGAATATAATATAATTTTATTGACAATGGAGCTTTGATGTTCCATACGTCCACAAGAAGAGAATCAATCACTTAAAAAATTACCAAGTACATAAAAGTATAAATTGCAAAACGTAAATTAGAGCAAAGATCACAATTATTCATGTTTATTGTGGATTATCTTGACTCATTTTCTATTATACAGGGGCATTTTCATCAATTTGCTTTGAAATTGCTTTGAAGCAAGGTAGCTTTAATTGGTCTATTGGTGAGTGTTGTGCCTCAATGATTTCACTGGGCATTGTTTGTATATAATGCTTGTATGTTTTTACTCAATTTTCATGCATGTAGTGTAGAATATCCACTAAAGAAAAAATAGATGAATAATGGCTTCTTTTTTGTTTTTCTGTACAGGCTTATATCGGAACATTTTCACTAGGCATGTGTGGAATTCCAAGGATTATAATGTCTGAGGTTAGTCCTTGATATAAGTTATGAAAATGGATTGACAGTAATGAGTTAGTGATAACTAATTTTTTAGAACAAAATGTAAAGATCAGGTCGATTTAGTAAAAACTAATTATTGTCCTAATTTAAATGTAATTTGTGAATACTTTTGGCAGAATTGGAGTAAAATATGTGATCATAATTTCTTAGAATCCAATGCACCTTCGCTGCTAACGATAGTAGAGAATTGCATCAAAGTTGAGACAATCAAAGCGAAGAACATGAAGATGACTACTGCCGATGGAGAGGCAATTGCTCAAAATTAAAGTGAAGAAAAATAACCTCAAAGTAGCACTAGGGAATCATATGGATCACTTGAAGTTGGTGGTGGAGAGAAGGTGTTAATATTGTATATCAAGGGTTAATGGAATTCAGACACCCTTTTGTATTTTATCATTGTATTTCAAGGGTTAATGGAATTCAGACACCCTTTTGTATTTTATCTTATTTGATATTAATAAAATATTTGTGGACCCATTTATTGGGCACAATATTTAAATCAAATTGTTGTTAATTTATAATATTAATTACCAAACCACTCCAACATCATAGATGATATGTAACTTCGTTGATTGCACTATATGATATTTGGTTATTATGTAGTTTTAAAATTCATATTTTTCATTCTTTAAATTCGTATAGTCTCTAGAGAGACAATAAAAATTGAAATTAGTATTGTCTCCAGAGAGACAAAATGTTAGTATTCGGTATTGTCTCTAAGGAGACAATAATGATATTGTCTCTAGAGAGATGAAAATGATATTGTCTCTAGAGAGACAAAATATGTATCAATCATTATTGTCTCTTGAGAGACAATAATCAGAGACAATATTAGAGACACCCACTTTGAGACAATAATAGAGACGATATACAACTTTTTTATCGTCTCTATTTGAGACAATTTAGTCAAATTTTGTCTTTATTAATGTCTCAAATGACCCCCCCTTGTAGTAGTAGTGGGAGATGAACTAGGAGAGGAAAAAGAGGGGACCACATTGGAAAGAAGGGTGACTTGTCATTACTTTTGTTCCTAGAACGAAAAATGTAATACTATAATTGTGATTTCTTTGTTAAAAAGATATTTTATATTTGTTTGTAACTTTTATGGATTAGATTGAAGAGTGTTTTCTATGGATGAGGTCGAGCACATGGAGTCACCTGTTATTGGCATAAAGAGTATGGTATTATAATATATTTATATATAGTCATTAGGGACCAAACCTATTAATTAATGTGATAATGCTATGGGACTAATTTTCTAAATGATTGAGGAATTTAGAATCACATTTAAGACATGTATTTAGAGTAAGAAAGAAAATATAAGTACTCCACAACCAATCAACCATTATTTTAATAAAAGGACCACATCTATTATAGTATCAATTCTATTGACATAAAGATCATAATATATTAAAATTAATAGTGTTATAGACCAAACTTATCAACCAATATAAAATTAATTTTGTAAATGAATACATATTATTAATATATATTGAAGAGACATCCAACATAAAACAAAAAAATATAATCATCTACCAATCAATAAATATTGTTTAAGATCATTTAATATTAAAAATAGTTTTTAACAAACTTTCTAACTTATATTGACATAAAAGTTTATTCTATGTTATGCTTTGGTCCACTTCAATTTTTTTAATAACTTCATGATTAGGTAACCACATTTACAATTCTAACATATATAGGAAATCCAATACCCACCAAATATACATAATTGACAAGTGATGTTTTATAACATGAAATTCAAATCAGAATTACAATATTCTTGATGCATTCTAATATGAGGTTGAGGGCGAATATTTTGATAAAATATTGTGTGTTTCCATTTGATTTGGAAATTCAAATCAAAATTTATTGTGCAACTACTATTTGATTTGCATTTAGCTAATTATAATCTGCTGCACATTTATTTTTGGTTGATTATTCTCCCTGATTATCTCTTGTCAGAGATTTTGTGTTGACTTGCAAGGCAAGTTTGTTGTGTAAGTTTTATTATTAATGCATTATGTTTTATTGGGAGAAGTAGGAAGAAAAGAAAAAAAGAAAGAAAGAAGAAGAAGAAGAAGAAGAAGGAGAAAAACCAGATTTGGGAGAAGAAGAAAAATGTGCAAAGTCCCAGCTCAAGTCTGGACTGGTTTTGTTGAAAGAATTCCTTCATTTTCAATGTTGTTAATGTATGAATGAATGTTTTGTGTGCAGCTGTAGCTGTTGTTCATTATTGACAAATATATTTGTATTGCTCAAGCATTTCAATCCCTAGATCTGTGTTATTTGCAGCCAAGAGTTTTATCTTATTTTTTTGTTATAAATTTTTGTAGCTTTCCTTTCCTTTTCCCTATTTTGCATCATTTAAATCCGCTGCATTTTATTTTCTATTGCTGTCCAAGGATTCTGTAGATTCCGTAGACTCTGCAGTTTCCGTAGATCCTCATTTCGTTTTGTTTCCCTTCATCTGGTATCAGAGCTTGGCTAAACCCTTCTTCTATTTCATTTCTGGGTTTTTAGTTTTTCATTTGGCAGCCATTAATGGCTTCTACATCTGGTGCATCGCTGGTTAGTGTGCAAACTCCGATTTTCACAGGAAAGAACTATGAGTATTGGTCTTTGACCATGAAAGCTTTGTTTCGGTCTCAAGACATTTGGGAAATGGTTGAAAATGGTTACAGGAACCAGTAGACCAGGCAAGCATACAATGCTCTTACACAAGCTCAAAAGGACGTCTTGAAGGAACAGCGGAAGAAGGATGGGAAAGCATTATTTTATATCCATCAAGCAATGCATGAGAGCATACTCCCAAGAGTTGCAGCAGCAAAGCAAGCCAAGGAAGCATGGGACACACTCAGATTGCATATCAAGGTATGGACAAGGTTAAAACTGCTAAATTACAACTCCTTAGAAGAGAATTTGAAAATTTATCAATGAGAAACTCAGATTCAGTAGAATCTTTCTTTACTCATGTTGTTGGTTTGATAAATCAAATGAAGTCCCATGGAGAGGTCATAGAGGATAGGAAGGTTGTTGAAAAGGTACTTAGAAGTCTCCCTTCTAAATTTGATGTTGTAGTTGTGGCTCTAGAGGAAACCAAAGATTTGAGCCAGTTTAGTGTTGATGAACTACATGCCTCTCTTATCAATCATGAATATAGACTGAATAGATCAAATAGTTCAGTAGAAAATGCATTTTCATCTCAGATTTCTATAAATCATGGAAGAGGAAGGAGGAGTTTCAGTCCTAGAGGAAGAGGGAGAAGTTCTCCTAGAAGTGGACGTAGCAGTAGTTATGCAAATGCTGGTGGTAGAGGTCAAAATCAGAATTTCAGTCACCCAAGTGGCCAAAGATTTGACAAATCACACATTCAATGTCACTATTGTAAGAAGTTTGGGCATTATGCTCATGAATGCAAGAAAAAATAGTATGACCAGCAGAAGCAAGGTCAAAATCAGTCAAGTAGCACTCCCTCGGCAAGCATGTTCATTGCATGCACGAAGATTGCTGAAGCAATCCCTACAAACTCTCCAGTTGAGTGCAATGTTGTTCAAGAAAGCCCATGTGACATATGGTATTTAGATTCAATTGCTGTAGTAATCACATGATAGGTAATAAAGATTTGTTTTCTAGTTTGGAAGAATCAGTTCAAACTGATGTTACACTTGGTAACAACAACAAAGTCACTATTTTGGGTAAAGGTATGGTTAATATTCTAACCAAAAAGGGGGAGCCAAAATTTATGCCTGATGTATATTATGTTGCTGGTCTAAAACACAACTTGATGAGCATTGGACAGCTGATACAAAAGGGATATAGAGTGTACATGGAAAATAATGAATGTGTTATTTTGGACAAGCTTCCAAGCAATATGCTTATTGCCAAGGTACAAATGACTATAAACCACATGTTTCCATTAAAAATAAGGCCAGCCATGAAAGGAAAAATAGCTCAAGCTATTCATGAGACACATACATTGTCAATTTTGGAGCAGCTTTTAAGGTAGAAGATACAAAATCAGCAGTAGCAGAGAGAGCTACGGAAATGTCCAAGACAACTATAGAAATGTTCAAAACAGTCACAAAAAGGTTCAAAATTTCTACGGAAATTTTCAAGAAATCTACGGAAATTTCCAAGACAGCTACGGAAATGGCCAGAACAACTCCAAAGAGGAAAATGATGTTTCTGTAGAAACTCAAGCAGCGTTTCAATCAGTAGTAAAGGATGATTCTTGGCTATGGCATTTTAGATTTGGGCATTTATATTTTGGAGCATTGAAATTACTACATATGAAGAATATGGTAAAAGGTTTGCCATTAATTGAGAAACCGGAAAGAGTTTGTGAAGGATGTATTATGGGCAAACAACATAGAGAGTCATTTCCGGTTGGCAAGGCAAATAGAGCTACTGACTCCACTTGAGATTGTGCATTCAGATATTTGTGGGCAAATGCAAACACCGTCTATAGGAGGCTGCACTTATTTTCTTACTTTTATTGATGATTTCACAAGAAAAACTTGGGTTTATTTCTTGAAACACAAATCTGATGCATTTGCTTATTTCCAGCAGTTCAAGGCACTTGTGGAGAAGCAAAGCGGCCACTACATCAAGGTTCTAAGGACGGATAGAGGTGGTGAATTTATATCTAATGAATTTATAAATTTTTACAGATCTCATGGCATACACAAGCAATTTACAACCCGTTATACACCTCAGCAAAATGGTGTGGCGGAGAGGAAGAACCGAACAATTATGGAGATGGCTCGTAGCATGATGGCAGCCAAACATCTACCAAATGAATATTGGGTTGAGGTAGTGGCAACTGCTGTTTACATCATGAATAGGTGCCCAACAAAGAGTGTAAGAAACAAAGTCCCTCAAGAGGCTTGGACAAGAAGGAAACATAGTGTTTCTCATATGAAGGTATTTGGATGCATAGCATATGCGCATGTTCCAGATGAGTTGAGAAGGAAGTTAGATAATAAAGGAAAAAATGTATATTTGTTGGTTACTCAGAGGAAACAAAAGCATATAAGTTGTTTGATCCTATCAATAGGAAAGTTATAATCAGCCGTGATGTTCAGTTTGTGGAGGATGAAGCATGGGATGGAAGCATAGAGAGGACTGTCAGAATTGCAGCTGCTGTCCCAAATGATAATATGGTGGATGAAGTGTTTCCAACACCAAATATAACTCAAACATAGCTCCTTCCAATCCGGGATGGTACCACAAGTTGCAGCTCAAGCTACACCTTCATTCACACCAAGGAGATCTTCAAGGCTGTTGTCCACACCAACAGGACAGCAAACTTCACAAGCATCTACACCGGCATCTACATCAATCGGTATCCTTGGAGCAACACCATCTAGCACTCCAAGTAGTTCTTCATCTCGGATCCAACTCTAGCAAGCATGATGCCACGAAAAACAAGGAGTTTGAGTGAGTTGTATAATGTTGACACAACTAATTCATTTTCAGCTTTTGCTTTATTTTCTCATATTGATGATCCATTAACATTTGAAGAGGCTGTGAGTAGTGATATATGGGCGAAGCCATGGATGAGGAGATTGAATCCATTGAAAAGAACCAAACATGGGAGTTGGTTGATTTGCCGGAAGGCAAAGATGTAATTAGTGTCAAATGGATTTATAAGACTAAACAAGATGCTGATGGGAAAGTGCAAAAGCATAAAGCAAGGCTAGTTGCAAGGGGCTTTACAACAACCCGGTATAGACTTCAATGAGACATTTGCTCCGGTTGCTCGGTTGGATACAATTAGGATTGTTTTAGCTATTGCTGCCCACAACAAGTGGCCTGTATATCAAATGGATGTAAAGTCTGCATTCTTAAATGGATATTTAGAGGAGGAAGTGTATGTGGAATAGCCACAAGGCTATGAGATACCGGGTCATGAAGACAAGGTGTATAGGTTGAAGAAGGCACTCTATGGATTGAAGCAAGCTCCAAGAGCTTGGTACAGCCGCATTGACTCCTATCTCATTCAAAATGGTTTCCAAAGGAGCGGTTGTGAACCGACATTGTACATCAAGGTCAACAAGCAAGGTAACATTTTGATTGTTTTCTTGTATGTGGATGATCTAATCTTTACCGGTGATCTAAACATAGATTCTTTCAAATTAGTAATGAAGAATGAATTTGAAATGACTGATTTGGGTCTTATGAGGTATTTCTTGGGGATTGAAGTCCATCAATCCAATGATGGTATATTTATTTCTCAATCTAAATATGCAAATGAAGTTTTGAAGAGATTTAATATGGCAAGGTGCAAGGTATCCCCAACACCGGTTATGACAAGGATGAAGTTAAGCAAGGAAGATGATGGAGCATGTGTGGATTCTACATTGTTCAAGAGGCTGGTTGGAAGCCTTATGTACTTAACCACAAGGCCGGATATCATGTATGGTGTAAGTCTGATTTCAAGGTTTATGGAGTCTCCAAAAGACTCACATTGGTAGGCCGGTAAGAGGATATTGAGGTATGTAAGTGGTACAAAGGATTTTGGTATTTTGTATTCCACTTCAGATGATTTCAGTCTTGTTGGGTACACTGATAGTGACTGTGGAGGCAACATAGATGATAGGAAAAGTACTTCTGGGTATACTTTTCACTTTGGTACAGGTGTTGTGTCATGGGCATCGAAGAAACAACCCATTGTGACTCTTTCTTTGCTGAAGTTGAGTATGTGGCAGCCACTAGTGCTGCGTGTCAAGTTGTTTGGATGCGAAGGATGTTGAAAGATTTGATGCATGATCAAAAGGAAGCCACTATAGTATTCTGTGATAACAGTTCAGCCATAGCATTATCTAAAAATCATGTGTTTCACAAGAGAACTAAGCATATTGATACGAGGTATCATTTTATCAGAGAGCTTGTAAGCAACAAAGAAATTTGTCTTGATTTTTACAGTGTCGAAGATCAGCTGGCTGACATATTTACAAAAGCATTGGCAAAAGAGACATTTGAGTATTTACGAAGTGGCTTAGGAGTTTGTGACTTTGCACAAGTTAGCAGCTCCAGGAAAACTGTTAGTTAGCTACGGAAATGCTACAACAGTTTTTGAACAAACTTGATTCATATTTCATGATCTGCAGTAGTTCATAATTAAGGGGGAGTGTTGGAAATTCAAATCAGAATTTATTGTGCAACTAATATTTGACTTTCCCAGATTTAGTTCCCTGACATATCAGATTTGCATTTAATTATGACTGCTGCACATTTATTTTTGGTTGATTATTCTCCCTGATTATCTCTTGTCAGAGATTTTGTGTTGACTTGCAAGGCAAGTTTTTGTGTAAGTTTTTATTATTAATGCATTATGTTTTATTGGGAGAAGTAGAAAAGAAGAAGAGAAGAAGAAAGAAAGAAAGAAGAAGAAGAAGAAGAAGAAGGAAAAATCAGATTTGGGAGAAGAAGAAAAATGTGCAGTCCCAGCTCAAGTCTGGACTGGTTTTGTTGAAAGAATTCCTTCATTTTCAATGTTGTTAATGTATGAATGAATGTTTTGTGTGCAGCTGTAGCTGCTGTTCATTATTGACAAATATATTTGTATTGCTCAAGCAATTTCAATCCCAGATCTGTGTTATTTGCAGCCAAGAGTTTTATCTATTTTGCTGTTATAAATTTCTGTAGCTTTCCTTACCTTTTCCCCTGTTTTGCATCATTTAAATCCGCTGCATTTTATTTTCTATTCACTGTTGACATGGAGTTACTGTGCAACAAAGAAATCAGCTACATATTATATATTCAATATTCAGTTCATATTTTTAATGACGCATATTAATAAGTGGTCAATGATGAAAACCTACTATTTAATCTCGGATGGTTATTATTACATGATGACTTTTAGAGATGTCAAGCCAAAGTCACTTTCCTTTGTCGTGCTCTCTGATTTCTGCTCTGTGCAGAAGATTAGATGAAGATGAGAATATCAATATTGCAAAAGAAATCCCTAAAGAGTTTTCTCTCTGATACAATATCTTGCGTCTTGCAGAATTCTCCAAAGAAGATTACTTCTGATGTTGTATGTTTGATCGACCCTCTTTGTTTCTCGCTTCTGTTTTGTAATCATTGAGTGTAATTAGTACACATGCATATAAAAAAATGTATGTATGTTGTTTATTTTAACCATTGTTAGAATAGAAAGTATTTTGGTAAGTTGAATTGTTGACCAATTAATGGATTATTTACTAAATTTAATGTATTCAACAATTGAATCATACAAACATACATGATCTTTAAACTGAACGATTAAAATCTACAAAATAAACTTGTTCGAATAGATATGTGACATTCAAGTATTACCTAAAAAGTGAACTCTTCAGCTTTTTTTGGAATTCAATTTTTTTCTACTGTGCAAATTTCAGCAATTGGACTTGAACATTTATCTTCCAATGTCTCGCAGAGTTGGTTTATGTACCCTTTTTTTAATCTACCCATCACTGCATAGTTAGTTCATGTACTTCATAGATGGTTTATGGAATATCACAATTATGCTCAACATAAAATATGTATCTCTAATTTTACTATATACTGGTTCTCAAATCAGTTTCATATTGTTTATAAAAATACTTGTAAAAGGTTATTCAGATAATGTTCATTTTCATCACATCTATATGGTGTATAGAAAAGAGCACTAAAATGCTAGCAAAATTTTAATAAAAATTATGTTCATATATTTTCTGTATTTGTGTTTATCTCTATTTGCATATACTTCTGATATATATTCGATCCTTCCATAAATAAATACTAAACCTCATAAGTATTACAAATAATCATTTAATGTCTGCTGGTCAGTTGGACAATTATGGTTCTTTCAACAAAGTCCATTTTATCACACAATTTCTGTGGCTTTTGTATACTGTAACTAAAAATAATAATTAGAGAACAATGCATTTTCTTCTTGCTGTTCATTTTGCATGTTCTATTTCACTCTATGGCAATTGTTTATACAATTATTAACAATTTTTATATATAATGTTTTAATGTTTCCTTAAACAACATAATTTTTACAACATTCAAATTTAATATATAGATCTAAACAGAGAATTCACATGTTTTATTGATCTTGACAATCTTGGTAAGCCACAACTCATTCACACTTAGAACATAGGAGCTAGAGCAATCCATATTATTTGCCATGCATAAACAAGTAGATTCAATACACACTTGAGGGAAACCCACAATTCCCACTTGGAGAGAGCTCTAGAGCAATCCATATTATTTTCCATGCATAAGCAATTCGATTCTATTTCACACACACTTGAGAGAAACCTAAACTCAATTTGATCTTGGATGTCTTCACCACTTTATCACTCCAACTAGCTTTTATGGACAGCATTTGCTATTCTAATGGCAAACACCCTCTTATTTATACATGTGAGAGAGAAATAATAGGATTTGAGGTTGGTGGAAGTTGAATATTTTAGGCATTGGCATGGGTGGGCAATGCTGACTTCAATTGAGAGCAAAAATCGGAGCTAAAAATCTTAATACGAGGCAAACATACACTTACAGAGAAATAAAATGGGATTTAAGGAATCTCGAAGATGAACATGTTATGAATTGGCATGGGGTGGGTTATGATGACTTCAATCGACTAATGCGCAATGCCTTCTAATTTTCCCAGCAATACCTGTCTTCACTTGGGTTTCTGACAACTTCTGCATTGATTTCTTGAAATTTCTGAGGAACTTTGCTTCGTTCAATTGTTTATCAACATACTTTTTGGCAGTGGAATTTGTGAGAAGCGCTGCATCAGACTGAAAGAGACCTTGTTTCGCTTTCAGATTTGTGAAGTACAATCTATCAAATTTCGAGGGAGTATTGGGATCCATAGGTACTATTGTGGTGTTGTCTTGCAAATTGGTGCATTTGGTCTTCAACAAGCGTGCGTAGGAAGGTTTAATGGATGGATCTGTGCCTGTTCCATTTCCACTGAAATTGTAAAGCCTATTACTGACGAAATTGCAGTGACCAATTCCAATAGTATGCCCCCCTACATGAATATTCATGAGAAAATGCACGTTACGATTAGAAGGAAAAACATAATATACCAAATTTTAGCACATTTTACGAAAGAAGGCGTATCAAAATATGTTTTTAATTGATGTGAAAGTTAAATAGATAGGGTCAAGATCATTATCTAAAGAAAAGAATAATACCATAACTTTTTTAGAGCCACTTAAAAACCTTGGGAAGCATAAGAATAAAAGGATCCGACACTATAACCATCCATTAAATACCTGAAAGCACGACTAAGTGCTTGACAGAGAGCCCTTTTTTGGCAAAAGACTGTTGCAGTTGGGAGAAGTTAAAAGTTGGCTGAGGAATGTTATTCGTTGCCTCGCTCTTGCGTGATATTACTCCATCTCTCCTACCAGTTCTTACACGCCAAGATGGCCCTCCACCCTGTATATATGTACACCATATACACATATCAATAAAAGTAATCTATAATCTCATAAAGAAGATACATTAAAAAAACACTAGTTATTGCCTTGACGACAGCATCTCGAGCAACAAGCGCCAAAATGTCAGCACAAGAAACGACTCCAGGGCATTTCTTCTCCAATTCTTCCTTGACATCGTCGATAACATAAAATCCACGGATAGTCAGATTTGGTATGGCCGCTTTCTCCGCAGTGTTGTTGGTCGTAGAGTTTATCAGCACTGATCCATCACAGCCCTGATCAAATCACAAACATCAAAACATTAATATATCAATAAGGGGTATAATGTTTTCATAATTCATATGATTACGAAAAAGTTTCTAGAATAAACTGTGTAAGAATTTTTAATCAATGTTTCTAAATGAGAATATGATATATCAATTAGGGGTTATGAAATGTCATTAAAATATCTTACATAATTTCCACAATCCATATGATAGAGCTTCTGGAATAAACTGTGTATGGGTTTTTCTAAGTGAAGTTTCCTATTACACTTCTTGATCCATGATTATTATAGATCATTAAAATAAGAGTAAAATTGTTCAATTATGAATTTATAAGTGTGATCTAAAATAACTGTCTGAATATCACATATGTTTGCACGGTTAAGTTTTTGACTATTATGTTAAAATTTCAACATTTTCAAAAAAAATGTTACAGCACAATGGTAGGTTTTGTTACTTTCAAACCACAAATCCAAAATAAGAATTTTATTATTTTTAGTTATAGTATTTGCAAACATACATGATATATCCCTGTTCTTCCATCAAAAACATTGATTAAAAAACTCTAACACAATCTATTTTAGATCACTTAAACAAGAATAGAATGGATCAATTATTGAATCAAGAAGAATGATCCCAGAAAAGTGATCCGATACGTTGATTAAAAAAAACTCGTCCAGAAGATTTCTACTCAGCAATGCATCATTTAAATATTTCTGCATTCTGAAATTGCAGGATCTACTCACCCGCACGAAACAGTCGTGAAACTGCATGCGTAATAGAGGAGCGTGAAGAGTATTATCTGCCGCCATATGTTTATCCACCATTTTTTTCACAATGTGCTCTGCAGATGGACAGCTCTCCTTGTAAAAATGCTTAACCAGATGCCCCTCACTAACACACACCATTGTCATAAGCGCTGCAACAATTATCATCTTCATCTTCATCTTCTCTTCTGTTTCGTTTCAATTGGGAATACTACCAATGCAAGGTAGATGTATATATCTACGTATATCCTTCATTTTCTGCTAGCATTTCTGTCATTATTGAGTGCAGGATTGGAATCCCTAGACACCATTATAATAAACATTTAACAGCTGTATAAGAAGCACCTGCTCCGATTCTTCCCCGAGGAAGAAACGCTCGCCGCGGGTGATCAAATAATACATTTAACATTTCAACTTTCCAAACCGTATAAAAATATATTAGAACTAATAAATTGTTCTTATTGTTAGCTACAAAACCAATAGAATTATGATACATCTGCCGACACACTGTAATTTATATGCTGTGCAAAAGTTTTAAAATCTTTTCGACCTGGTAAGACAAAATGAGACAGAATAGCTGGCATGAAAGTGATGATACACATGGGTGTGATACTTAATTAACACTGTTGACTTGAGGATGTGATGTTTGTATAAATAATTCCTAAGATTCTAACCACATCAATTTCAATTCTGTCGTATTGATTTGTCAATAATACACGAAGTTACTGGGGACCTGCCGACCTGCCCAAAGATGGGATGATTTGTAGGGGAGAGGGGCTAGTAGTGGTACACCCTAAGTTAAGGGGTTCATAAAATAAATTGTTTATCATATAAGATTGTAATTTTTTCGCTAATATGTAGTTTAGATTTGTATTAGCTTATATTTTTTCTTTGAAATGTTTAATTGGAGGGAAACCCATATTTTAAATTGATTTAAAATACTAAACTTGAGTTAGACTACAATCATGGTGGAAACCAATACTTGAATATGGGTGAAATTGGTTGAACATTGACTTTTTTGTACTTGTAGATGGGTGAGAGGTCTTACATGTCATGATGTGATTTGTTACTCTACATAATTATTATGTCAAAAAAACTACTACATAGTACTATGACAACTATTGGATATTGTGTGACCAATAGTCATATCAATTATTGGACCTTCTTCACCTATTGGCCCCTCTCCCTAAAATGTTTTTACTTCAAAAAAAAAAAGTTAGATGTTATGTCTAAAAATGTAGAGGGTTCAATTAGTAAAAGTACTGCATAATACATTTGTTCAAAAGGTATTAAAGAATACTCTTAATGTTAGTTTTTATTTCCAATTATATAATTGATAATACTCCCTTTTGTTATATGAGAATTCAAGGGCAATTGGTGAGTTATAAGTAGTTTGTATTCATCAACCCAAGTTTCATTCCTATTGAATTCATATGAATGCTTTTGATAAGTGGCAATAGAAACACCTTGAGGAAGGGGTCGAACTTCTCAATATAGACCAAGCGGAATATAGCGTGTGTGCTCGAATGCGAATCGCTTGTCGGACATTAAGGACCCAAGCCCACCCACATGTCCCACTTGAAAAAAGTACTCATCCACCACTCCAATTCATAGCTCTGGTATAATAAAAGCGTTTGAGGAACCAAATTTTTTTCTTGATGGGGTCTGGGTGGAGTGGTTAAGACGAATGGTTATATCCGGCTCCACCCAAGTTCAAATCCTACTTAGGCACGATCCCCGTTCGGGTTGGTAATGTATGAGGTGGCGCGGCCGGGTAGACCGATTTAACAAAGGTGGTGGATTCTAGTTCGAGATTTCCTACACTAGATATGTGTTCAAGTGTGGTGGTTCTGGTTCGCTAATTGTTGAGCTTAAAATACTATATCTTGGTTGAATGTACTGGTTCATAGCTCTAGTCAAAAGTGTTTATCTATCTAAAAACTACTCCCTCCTATTATATTATTAGAATGAAAATACCTCCTATTTTTTCCATGCACCTTAATTACCCATTTGTTTATTACAATTTAATCTACCCTTTTTTAATTTCTACCCTAATATATCATGTTTCCCACTCAATTATTATTTTCTTAATACACCTTTCCTCTAAAAAGAGATTTTGAAGCTATTTAAGACATTACCAATCACCTTAATGTTAAGTTTTAATCATTTATCAATAGTTCATCAAATAATTAAGATAGTGAAATAATATCATTTGTGTTGAAAAGCATACTTAATCCTAGTTTTCTACAATATTATTATTTTTTGGTTAAGAATCTCCTAATTGAGATTTCCTTATTCAAAAAGAGATTATAATTTAATTTTATGCCCACACTCCTTTTGCAATTCTAAGGCATTTAGTTTTGAAAAATAGGGTTTAAATGTTCCAGTTTTTTTATTAATACTGACCCTACCTCTCCTCTAGCCCACCTCTCTAACCTACCTCAATACTTAATTCAAAATATTAGTAAATTAAACCCTTTCACCCCTAATGTCTACCGATATATTGAATTTTATTTTATCAAATTTAATTATGCCAATATGAATAAACATGCTAGGATATTGTCTAGCTAATGAACCCCCCATGAGAAAAGCATAGAAGCATTTCAACATCTAAAATATTATTTCTCACCACATGATGTCTACTATGCTCAATTTATTCTTTTTCATGTTATAAAAACAAAACAAAAACACATCAAAAATCAGTTCTCAATTTGATCAAATATTCACCGAACTTTCATTTCCTTCACACCAATCTTAGACATGCAATGTTCCTTCTCTTTATATAGTTCTATATCCCCACTAATGACATTTACCATTCCAAACTATCATTAATCTATTGAGTTTTAGCTACCTTTTTTGGGTTATTTTGGGCAAGAGATTTAGGAGGATTTAAGACCTTGAATAATTTATGTCACAGTGGCATTGTTTTGTATTATAATATGACTTTGTCACACTTTTTCAATAAATTTAACATCATATTGTGCTCAACTATGCCTATGAGAAGGTTTTAATTCCTCCTCCACTATATTAATTTGTACCATGCAGTTTTGTATTATTACCAACTAATGATAATGGACTAATGATTTATTATAAAGTGATTGTAATAGTTTAGGTAATTTTTATCATTGCTCTATTCTTGATAGTTAGTGGATTAGTAATTAGAGAATAAGGAGTATGTAGACATCACACATATAACCTCTCGAATTATGTACATGACTTTACATAATATCATTTTATAACAAGTTCTATATTTGGTGTCTCTTATTGCTTTTCTTTCTTCTTTGTTAAATAATCACTTTGATATATCCTTGGGCCTTTATCATTTACAATAGATTTTTCTCACGAAATATCTAGATTCGCATTTACAATGTTTTACATACGGTCTTTTTTCGCCCCCTACCCCCATCGATTATTAGTATTATAACATTACCCACTTCATCATATCCCAAAGGCATTGAAGTTGCATATGAACATTCTCTCTTTGTTTGTATGCCCACTCACACACGGTCTAAATATAGGAAGTTAGGACACAAAACTTGTGTTCCTTCTTTATACCTTCCTTCACGTCCTCAAATGGTTAACTAAAAAAAAAATTAGAGACTTAAACTTCAAATATGTTCAAGAAAATGATAGAAGATTCTTTGCAAAAGCAATGAAAAAGAAATAGAAAAACACCATGCATGGGGAAGAGTGGGTATTGTAGACCATTTCTCTCAACTTCTCAAGTATGTACACACAATTCTAAATATTTCCCATAATCTAGTGAATTGACCTAAGAACAAAGGCATGTAATGTATTTTAATGCTAGGAAAAAGGATGTGGAAGGGGCTTCAGACTATGTCCTACAAAAGTGATGACTAGAAATTAACATGATGGGTCATCACCTCTCGCTGTTAAATATCTCTTAAAGATCAAAAAGGCAAAATACAATGTCCTTGTTCTCCCACAAGATCCAAAATTGGGAAAGTTTATAACAACTACAAAGTGTCTTCCTTAAAGCAGAAAATACACCTTAGGTGATTAGGTTGGAACAAGAGAAAGTATCTTAAAATAACACGACTATGAATTCCATTAGAGCCCCCATAACAAATAGGATGGTTTTGAAACAAAAAGGGAAACTCTCGGGTGAAGAGGGTTCTATGGGTATGGTCCTATATACCCCCTTCCCTACTCAGAGAAGGTTGGAAGAGGAATTGTAAAAGCATACAAAGGGCAAAAAGATAGAAGAAGAGACAAGGGATATTAGAAATTAGAAAAGGGAAAATGAAAATTTAATCATTTGAAGGAAAAGGATAAAGGACCAAAAATATTCTATAGGGGAAACACCAAGAAGGAAGCAGCAAGTATCCTTTAATGGTGAACTTATGGAAAAGAAAAGTGTCTAAATAATATTTGAAGAAACCTAAACAAGGTAAGGCGATGGAAAATACTTTGGAAAAGGGAGAGGAGGATGAAACAAAAAATGAAGAATGGAATTTATTTTTCCCTTTGTAAAACTAAATTCTATCCAACCTCAAGGGTCACTAGAAGCATGAATTTGAAAGGTTCACACTCCCCCTAAAGGAAAATATAGGGTTGTAAGATAACTAATTATGGAATGTATTCCTTATTGTAATCTTATTTGTTTTTTGCCTCATTGAGGAAGATGTATTTGTGTTACCATTTGGTTTGTCTCTAGTGTACCTTGAAGCTATGTTGATCGATTAATGACTAGTTGAGGTCAAGCATTGGGCATTTTTTCCATCCTACTTCTTTAGGTGTTCTTTGTTGGGATTCTCTATATATCCTTAGATTTTTGTTGTTTGAGGGAGGAGACCTCGCAAAATCCATGTTTTTCACCCTTTAATAAAAATGTAATCTTAAGTAAAGATTTGTCATTATTATTCATTTCATCATTGTTTCCCATTTGATTTTCATTACTCATTTCATCATCATTTTTCTTTGCATAATAATTATTAATTTCACCAACATTATTCATTTCATTGTTGTTATGAAATTCTATACATTAGTGCTTTAGTAGACATACCTTGGCCTACACAAAGTCTTTGTATTTGTGTCATTTTTCTCATCTCATCATTTCTATTTGTATGTCTATTGTATTTGTAAGTCTTTGTATTTGTGTCATGAGTTGGCCTAATGGTGAAGAACATGTGCTCTTGAAATAGAGGTCACAAGTTCAAAGCCCGTGTAGGGGTAGGGTATGTACGCCTCGTTTGTAAGAAAGTTAGTTGCCTCCCGCATGTGAGTACGAGGTAGTCCCATATGCTATAAGCCGCTTGAGACCCAAAAACAAGCCGCCCTACGAAATGTGGACTGTAAAAACCTATTATTAATTATTATTATTATTATTATTATTATTATTATCTAACATTTTGCACTTCATCATTTACAAATTGGTTCTCGGGTATACGGCCTCCCGAAAGGGGGACGTTGATGGGATCCATGGCTAGGGTGTTGAGTTTTGGGGCTCTTTCCTCTAATGGGACGCAGACGGACTCCCTTTCAGAGGAGGCCGAACTTAACCTAGAAAAATAGAAAACATATGGAAAGGCGATTTCGGGAAGGGTTGTCTCCTCGTCGTATATCTAATAGACTATATTGTATTACCTATATAATCAAGTCTATAGTGCAAGTTTTAGAATGCCTTTTTCACCTATGATGAGGAAGAGTTTGATTTTGAGGGTAGAGATAACTCGGGATTTTTGAAAAGATAAAGATCAAGATGTAAAATTATCATGAAAAACATAATAGAGTGGGGGGAATTCTCAAAATAAAAATAATGACATTGGGAAATATGTGATCTCACAATTTTAGGGAACACATATGCATTATAATGTGTACACATTTACTAATGTCTATACTCCAATTACTAAACATTGCTTCTTTACTTCTATAAATATTTGATAGACCCTTCATATGTTTGATATTATGATTCTATGAATATTATGGATACTTCATATTCGGAATTAGACTCACATGCTCAATCTATAATGAAATTGGGGCTAATTGATCCCCAAATTACATCTTATATAGTTAGAATTAGGTTTGTGAGACTTAGTTCAGCCCAAAACATGCTACCGATTGCACCAATTAATTGATTGGCTCAATATGTGATGAAATGGTGTCCGATTGAGTCAAAAATCTCATTTAAATTCATAATTAGGTTTAACATGATTTAATGGACCCTAGTTTACCACTTTATTGAACCAATCAAATCTTTCGCTCATTTTCTAATGAAATTAGTGCTTATTGATCCCCAAATTTCAACCTAAACAACTATAATTTGGTTTATGGGGATTAATTTGGTCCAAATCATGCAAATGATTACACCAATTAATTAATTTGATCTATTTGTGATGAAAATGGGGCTAATTGAGGCCCAAATTAGATCTTATGGTTAAAATTAGGTTTAAAAAGCTCAAGTTAGCTCTAATTTGTTACATGAATGAACTAATTAACTCTTTGGTTCATTCTGTGATGAAAGTGGGGCCTATTGAGCCTTAAATCATATCCTACGCAACATGAATTTATTTCATGAGTCTTAATCTATCCTAAATTATGAAATCCATTACACCAATCGATTGACTAATCGCTCAATTTTTCATAAAATTGGGATTAATCGAGCCTACAATAACATCTTATACAACCATAATCTAGTTCACAAGGCTCAATTCAGCCCAAATCATGTAGTTAGTCATAATAATTAATTAGTTAGCTCAATATGTGATGAAAATCGGGTGATTGATCCCAAAATCAAATCCTATAGTCACGATTAGGTTTAAGAGGTTCAAATTACCCCCAATTACCTATAATGAATGAACTGTTTGACTATTTGGCTCATTCTACAAATAATTAGGATTGATTGATCCTCAAATGAAATCCAACAGAGTATAATTTGGTTTAGAGGCACAATTTCTCCCAAATCGACCAAAAAATTACACCAATGGATTTATCGTCTCAATCTATCATGAAATTGGGTCTAACTAAGATACAAATCATAGCATATAGTTATAATTAGCTTTAATTTTGGCTCAAATTAGCCTCAATTTCCTACATGAATGAACTCATCTACTCTTTGGTTTATTTTGCAATGAAATTGGGGTTGATTGAGCCTCAAATCACATTTTATATGTAAATAAAAGTTAGTTCAAAAGGATTAATTTTTCCCAAATTATCCCCAATCACCTACGTGATTGAAATATCCAATGCTTTTGTTCCTTTTACGATGAAATTAAGTTCAATTGATCCTTAAATCAAATGTTCTATATAGTTTGGGTTACGCTTTTTGTGTGGTTCAATATGGCCCAAATCATTTCATTAATTACACTAATTGACTAATTGGATTTATTTGTGATGAAGTTTGGAGTGATTGAGCCCCATATCACATAAAATAAACACACCTAATATCAAGCGACTCAACTTATCCCTAGTTTCAAAAATGATAAACTAATGGACTCTTTATTTCATTCTTCACGATGAAATTTTGGTTGATTGATTTAAAATCATATCTTATACAATTATGATTAGGTTCAATGGGATCTATTTGGCCCAAATTATGTCACTAATTGCACTAATTGGGTCAATCTATGATAAAATTGTATAAATTCAGCCCAATATCAAATTTTAAAGTCACACTTAGGTTCAACGGGCTTAAATTGACCTCTAATGTACCTAAATGATGAACCAATCAACTCTTTTAATAATTTTGTGATGAAATTAGGGCTAATTAAGCCCCATATCACATCTATGTATGGCTAGAATTCAGTTCACAAGAATGATATACAATGGAATATAAACAATTTATTTAATTTAAATTATGAAAGGAAATGAGAGGGTAAGGTACTTATCTGAATTTTTACTTATCCCGTAGTAAGTCTGGACTGGACAATATGATGAAAACAGAAGCATAGAACATCGCAACAAACCACAGAAAAATGCAACAGAGATGGAAATGGATAGATTGGGGTGCCTGGAGAGGGACAGAGGGCCCTGTGGGCGCCCTAGGCCTATTTTTGGGTGCCTGGGTTTGCAGAAAAGGTTGGAACCTGGTTCTGATATGGTCGTTAGGGCTTCACACTTACTCACCTTTGGTTGTATGTATATCACACTTGGATCACCGAGGTACCTATAAACCTCTAATGAAGTATAGACCTGTAAAACCCTCAAATAGACATCAAATCCTAAAAAAGAAAGATGCAAAATGAGGGGTCGAATTGTCCTCAGCTATCACAATGGTGAACTTACGACTAAGCGTTACACTACATCAGACCCAATGTAGTTTTTATGTGCTTTGTGTGTGCAATAGTGCTCCTAGGTCACCCTCGCGCCAATGACGCCAAGATAATGGAAATAGCTAGATAAAATGCAAATGTGTGGATGGAATAGAATGAACTCCCCTTCCTATGCAATGTGTATGTAGAGTAATGTGCCCAAATGTAGTCCCTTACTCTATGTAGATAGTTATCCCTTGATAAGAATTGTCCACCCTTATAATGGTATGTATGTTGTGTTTATATAGGGATCTCTTGTTCAAATTTCAACACTAATGACCCGACATGCCAACTAGTACCTTGAGAGATGAGAGGAAAATTGAAAAGACCAATGACCTCAAATGTCAAAAATAAGATCAAACATAAAGAGGACATGGGCACCCAGGATGGACAGGAGCACATGGTGCTAGTGTCCAAGTCCTGGGTGCTAGTGTCCAGAGACAAGTGATGAAAATGAGTGAGAACTGACAGACATGGATCCCTGTGACTGACATGACAATAATGTGTATGAGTGACAAGTGTGAAAGATAAAAAAAATAAATACCAACAAGACAAGTGGATGGACTATGGAATGGGTCATCAATGAATACTTTTTCTTACATAAGATCCATATAAAACAACATACTTGGCGGTATAAAAAATAGTAGTAAGTGTGATTTTGTGTCTACATTTTCCCCACTTTATGTTGGTGAGAAAAATCTCGGTAACATAAAGTAGATAGAGATGCATACCGAGAGAAGTCTAGAGAAGCCCATGTTGCTAAAGTAATGAAGAGTGTAGTAGAAGTATGTGTCGAGTGAGAACATATAGCATGGCAGGTGAACCATGGATCAATGTGTTGATCCATGTGGCATAATGAGAGATGGGACCATTATGAGGAGTGCTAAGTGAGATTGATGATTATGATGTTGAATGATTGGAGATTTTGATTTTTTTGTTCATTGATGGAGATGTGATGGGGTAGGGAGTGATCAGTTCCCAACCCGATTGTGTGTGTGTGAAAAATTGAGGATTTGGGCATCTGCTACCACCAGAGGAAGAGTGTAGGGAGAGAGGTCTAGTTTTACCCTCCAACTTTAACTACATCCTCAAAATATCTAGTGTATCAGATGGAAAAAGATCAGATTTTGTTGATTTGGATCCAATTTTGATTCAAACATGATAACCCATATAGAGCAGTATAAGAAAGGAAATGACGTCTCATTTCCCCCACTCCATGGGTGTCACCAAATGTGTATGTGTGTGGCTTCCATGTTAGGTCATCTAGAAGCAGTCACAAAATGTAGAATAACTTCCCATGTTAGGTCATCTAGGAAAGTGGTGATATAACTCCCAAGTTAGGTCATCTGGGAGGATAAAATATTGTGTTGTGTTGATTGATTGATGTGATTTTTTGAGATTTGAATGTATGTGATTGATTGATTGGTTACTCATGGAGATATTTTACGCTTGTTTCCCCCAGGTTAGGTCATTAGGGGAATCGATAGAAAGTGATGTGAAATGTCACATGGTGTATGAGAAAATGTTTGATAATGATGGTTAGAAATGTAGATTGATCATGTAATGGTGTAAGGGGAATTATAGGATGACCCTAATTGTATGCCCCCTTTTGGTGAAAGGGGGAGTGATGATGAGAATGAATGTTGAGCTGAAAGTAAGCAGCACAATGATATAATGGAGAATGTATGATAGATATCAAAAAGTGTGTGTATATCGAATGGAAATGATGTCAAGGAGAAATATTATGTGTGAAATGTGTATGATATGGTAGTAGGTGGAATTTTAAAAAGAATGATGTAAACGAGATAGAAATCGAGTAAGGATGCTCAAGATATGATGAAATCATGCAATGTGTATTAGTTAAGAGAATGATGATCACAAATAATGACTATAATAAGGTAGGTAATGAGAGTTACTATAAATAGTAATGTGAAAAAGTGAATAGGAAATTCATTTGATTATTGCACTAGTGTGATTGTGAGCTCTAGGTGTGTGAAGATGCCTCAAGTGAGAGCACCATGATTGAGTCGGTTTGAGATGGTGGTGGTATGGTTGTGGCATCATGTCACGATGACAATGAGAGCTAGTAAGTGTGTGTTTTTTCAAAAAAATGTGTTGATATTAGTCATTTTTGATGAATTTTTTAAAAAAATTGTTTTTGAATTTCTTGGCATTTTAGACTTGGACAAGAGTGGTGAAGGTGCTAATGACCCTCGGGACACTAGTGCCCAGGCATGGGCGCTAGTGACCTGCTCTGGGTGCCCTAGATCCTCCTTTTCAGGTGCTCCACATCCCAAAAGCATGGGTTGAGTGCAAAGTGTTGTAGATGTGAAAATGGATGTTTTTTGATGTTGTTGGTGGTTGAATTTCATATGTATGATGTTCTAACGTTGTGTTTTTTTTTTTTGTGTGTGTAGAGGGATATCCATTCGAGAGAGTTTCATGGTGGCCACCATTTGAGTACATTATTAGGATTGGGGTTGTTAGATGATGAGTGGGATGTTCTAGACCGTCATCCTATGACACATAATGAGGATGGGGGATGTGCCCCATAATATGCCTATGATCACAAACTTTGTGTGAGAGGTGGTGTGTGGATACTTGCACCTTTTGGTTACCTATAGGGAGATGATAGTTACTCTAGAGGATGTGTATCATATACTTTGTGATTCCTATCATTGGTGAGAGGGTTCAAGTTATGGCCGTGGATGATGCATACAAAGAAAGATGAGGGTTGTTAGGTGGTATTTTGGGACCCGAGTTCATATCGAGGTCCACATTAGCCTTGGATGTTATTTTGAGATTAGGGTTCCGTGATTGTGGAAGTTATTTCATGGTGATTGCTTCATCGATTGCAGTGGAGGGTGGTGGTAGGCATCTTATATAAGATGCATGACATATGTCATATGGATAGAGGAGGAGAGTATGAGGTATGCCTGGGCATGATGTGTATTGGCCCACCTATACATGGATCTATACATATTTACACAGGAGGAGCATGGGGGTGGTATTGGAGCTACCACATTGTTACATGTATGGGCCTATGAGCATATAGCAGTATTGAGGCCAGTTGGTGGACCATGAGGAGAGTGGGCTAGGCTGGATATATTTGCTAGGAGATGGGTAGGTGTTTTGTGTGGTAGGAAGATGGATAAATACCTATAGAGCTATGTTAGATCGTATGGGGCCAGAGGCATGATATGGAGGCCATACCAAGACTACGGGGGATGGCTAGAGGATGTAGTAGAGCTACGATGCATTCGATAGACTATGTGGCTAGAGGATTGGTTTCCAAGGGTGGTGAGTTATTTTAGGTGGAGCACATATCATGATAGTTTGGTATGGCCCAGGATGTGCCCCCAGAGCCATATATATGGTTGAGAGCCATTAGGGCACCGAGGAGGCTGGAGCTAGACTAGGGCCCACAAGAGCGCAACTAGTACCTCAAGGCTAGATGAGGTGATGTGGCGATAGAGCTGATAGATGTGGATGATGATGTGGGTGTATGAGGCCTACCATGCATGGTGGGCATCACATCGATGGGTGTTTTTTTTTTTCTTCATTTTTGTAGATGTGGTGGGAGCACCACCAGAGGAGGAGTAGAGGGGAAAACACATGCCCCCGATAGTATAGTAGTAGTGATAACAAAGCGTGAGTATTTTTATATAGTTATGTTTATGATTTGTTATTTGGTTGTGTAATTGTTTTTTGTTGTTGTCTAATTTGTTGTTCTATGGATGTAAGTGATGCATATTGGTCACTGATTGTGGACACATCCATCCACACATTGATGTGGAATGTGCCCACCGATGTACTCATGGGTGGAGGTATGATGTTAGAGTGTAGATGATATTGTGGGTGAGCATGCCCATTTTTTTGAGCCAGTGGTGATAGCAACAATGATGACATGTACTTGCTATGCTATTGAGAGAGAGAGGATGAGCATGAGGAGACATGACATGAGCTAGAGAGAGGTACAAGTGGTGGTCCCCTAGCACATGATGTATTTTTGTGGTTTATGTGGAGTTACAGGGTCATTTCATAGTAGATCATTGAAAAAGCTTACATATTATTGTAGACAAGTAGAGAGATATAGGGCCACGATCAACAACGTAGAGTGAGCGGTGAAGCTTCTAGTTCTAGTAGAGCTCGCATAGTGGAAGATAGTGATAGTGATGATGAGATATGATATGTATAGATGTATTGATGTAGGGGAGTTTCCCCATGATGATGAGATGATTTTTACATCTATGATTTTGAATGATATATATATATATATATATATATATATATATATATGGATTATTGGCATATGATCATTGTATTTGATGTTTATGATGATGATGATGATGATGTGATGATGATGTATGATTCATGATTATTATTTTATATGTGATGCGTGATGTGTTGAATATTGTTTGTATTTGTTGAATTGATTTGTAATGGGTAATTATTGATATATGATGTAATGATGATATAGATAGATAGATAAATGATGATATGATGTATATGATGATATGATATATGTAATGATGAAAAAAAGTGTATTATATGTATGAATAAAGTTGTGATGAATGATAAAGTAAAAATGAATAATGTGTAAGAGTATGAGATGGTCATGTAATAGTGTAGTGAAGCACATGTTAGTATGATGAAGATGGGGGAAGGAGAATAGTGATGCCCCCAGTGTATAGATGATAAGGTTCATTTATATAAGACCCTCAATCAAGTCAAGAATGAACTATAAAGCAAGAGTGTGTCATCGGGAAGTGATATGATAGTGTGTGTGAGATAGATTGATTGATAATGTGTGTAGTGCAAGAGTGAAGAGAGGTTATTTATTGTAACAGATCCCTCAACAATCATGTAAGAACCATAAGAACATGAGTGCATCATCGGGGGTAAGGTGATAGAAATCACCTACCAAAGACCAAGCCACATGTGGAGGTGGAAGCATGTGGAATGAAAGCAACATGAGTGTATGAGCCAAACTGAATGTCATGTGGAATGGTGCCAATGATGGGTGATAATATGGTGGGAAGTGGATATGTGAGGGATATGGAAGCCAATGTGTAGTGGTAGCATGATGCAATGGATGAGATGGTGCAGTGGTGGATGGATGAGATGGAGATGTGCATGAGCAAAACCTATGGTGGTGGATGAATAATAACCTTAGAACTAGATGAAGGAGATAAATCAACCGGAGTAATAAACACGCCTATGTGGGAGTGGAGACATAGACCACTCATGAGAGAGAGTGAGAGCCAAAGGAAATGACACCCTTATCTTCTAATTTTTATAAGTGATCATGAAGGGGCAACAAATCATTGTCATGATGACCATTGATATGATGATAATTACAGTAAGGTCTATCACGTTGGTGTTGTAAGTGATGAGGTGGATGATGTTGATTAGAAGGTAAGTGAATAAAACATTTGTCAAGAAATGTACGTGAACACATCATGAGGTCTAGTGTGATGAGAAAAGTGTAATGGTTCCCGTGAAACAGAGTGAGAAGTTTGAGGTGTATCCGACGTGAGGAGGAGATGAAGGATGCTTATGTAATGGAGAAGATGAACTTTCTTGTGAGGTGGAGGAGATGGAGATTGTGGAGGCTGCTCAACAGATGGGAGTGGAGAAGAACTAGATGATGATAACAATAGTAATGATAGGAGAAGGATATAACATGTGCAACAATGAGATCTTGTTCTAGATCAATGACCTTATAACATAAGAGTATGAATGATTCACATGTGTCATATTGCAATCATTTTTTAAAGTGGGAATCAAACCATGATAAAAGATGAATTTATTTTCTAAGTCAATGGGATGGAAGACTAACTGATGCATGCAAACATTGAATCGTAAAATGTAATCACTGATAGGTTTATTTTTCCTTGATGTAAGCCAGGTAGATGATCATATGTGACTCTAGGGCCATTGTTGAGTATGAAGCGATGAAGAAAAGATTCTTCCATCTCATAATAGGTACTAATAGATCCAAAGGGTAGATGTGTGTACCATTGAGAGCATCATTTGTAAGACTATGGTGAAAGGATTTAAGAAACAATCGATCATTAGAGTATGAAGCCATAGCTAGATGGTAATGTTTGAGATGTAGATGAGGATCACCAGTACCATCAAAACATGTAAATGTAGGCATAATGAAATCCTTAGGGAATGTTGAATTGTGAATCTTTTTTGGAATAGGATTTCCATGTAAAGAATTATTATCGATAGAAGCATAATAGGCCTTGCTTTCTAGTGTGAGAGATTGGACTTGAGATTGTAAGTGGCCAACAACATGCATGAGTGATAAGATGTCTTGTGGAGGAATAGTAGAGGATGGAAATAGTGTATTGAGTGGTTGTAATTTTCCATTATGAGTGATCATAGGAATGTCAAGAGAGACATAGAAGATGTCGATGCTAAGGGCACACTAGATATGGGTGCCAAAGAAGTAATAGGTGGTGAAGAACATGGAACATCAATAGAAGTGGTAGGAATAGCATCAAAAAAATCATTAGGAGATGATGTAATAGAAGGAGATGAATCATGCATGTTATTAGAGACAATCTCAAAAGAAGATGAAAGCGGAGTGGGGATTCACACTCCAATAGTATGCAAAGAAGTAGAATCATGACTATCAGGTGTCTCATCAAAATCAAAAAAGATTCAAGATGTAAGGATGTCATTAAGTGTATCATCAACATATAATGAAGGAGGATGAGAACTAGTATGCGATGCATCATGAGAAACATTTTAAAAATGGAAGGAGTATGAGATGCAACTATAGAATCATCTGAACTAGTATGAGAAAAGAATCATGCACATGTTTATTGTCTTCTTGTTTATTAGCTAAGCATTATCATCAAGATTAAACATAAAACTAAGAATAACATCATCTAAGTTCTCATTAGAAATAACATAAGAATGAGGAGTGTGGATAACTGTATAACAAGGTACAACAAGTAAATTTTTTTGGATCAAAAAATGCTAATGGTAGAATGATCAAAGCTAGTAGGCACATTGCATTCATTAGCTAAGAGTTGTCTTTGAGTATCATCTGGAAGAACTACATTGTGATATAAAGCAAGTGAAAGTTTCAACTATGGTTGTTTCATCATAGATAGGATTGATACTCACATGAGGCATGACTAGCCGAGAAGGAGAAGAGCTATCCTTAGCCATTAGGGTTTTAGTGGATCCTAGGAAAAATTTCTAAGCTACGGGTTCACCAAAATGATTCAATAAAATAGTAGTTATTTTATTAAAATCTAAATGCAAAGATCTACTGTAAATGATATACAATGGAATATAAATGTTAAACAATTTATTTAATTTTAATTATGAAAGGAAATGAGAGGGGTAAGGTATACTTATCTGAATTTTGCTTATCCTGCAGTGAGTTTGGATTGGACAATATGATGAAAAAAGCACAAACCGATGCAACAAACCATATAAAATGTAATATAGATGGAAATGGCTGGACTAGGGCACTTGGAGAGGGACAAGGGCACCTATGGGCACCCTAGGTCTATTTCTAGGCATCTGAGTTTGTAGAAAAGGTCAGAACCTGGTTCCAATATGGTCGTTAGGCTTCGCACTTGCTTCTCCTTTGGTTGTCCGTATGTCACACTTGATGCCAAGGTACACTGTAAACCCCGCAATGAAATATAGACCTACAAAACCCTTAAATAGACATCAAATCCTAAAAAATAAAGATGTAAAATGAGGGGTCAGATTGTCCTCAGTTGTCACAATGGTGAACTTATGACTGAAAATTACACTACATCTTAGACTCAATGTAGTTATGTGTGCTTGTGTGTGTGCAATAGTTCTCCTAGGTCGCCCTCGCCAATGATGCCAAGATAATGAGTAATAGCTAGATAAAATTAAATGTGTGGATGGAATAGAATGAAACTCCCCTTCCTATGTAGTGTGTATGCAGAGTAATGTGCCCAAATGCAGTCCCTTGCTCTATGTAGATAGCTAGCCCTTGATAAGAATTTCCTGCCCTTATAATGGTATGTATGTTGTGTTTATATAGGGATCTCTTGTTCGAATTTCAACACTAATGACCCGACATGCCGACTAGTACCTCGGGAGATGAGAGGGAAAACTGAAAAGACCGACCTCAAATGTCAAAAATAAGATCAAACATAAAGAGGACACGGGTGCCCAGGATGGACATGCGCTGCACTAGTGTGATAGTGTCCAGAGACAAGTGACGACAAATGAGTGAGAACTGATAGACAGGGATCCCTGTGACTGACTAGAACTGTGTGTATGAGTGATAAGTGTGAAAGATAAAATCAATAAATACTAACAAGACAAGTGGATGGACTATGGAATGGGTCATGAATACTTTTCTTATGCAAGATCCATATATAAAACAACATACTTTGCGGTATAGTAAATAGTATTAAGTGTGTGATTTTGTGTCTACTCTAGACAATAATCTCTTCTAGCAAAATCCAAACTTGTAGGAAAGTAAAAACACACTCACCCATACAGAATTTAAAGCACACTTGAATGAAATTAAAGAGCACACTTTCTAGAAATTAAATATCACACTTAATCTAAATCACACATGTAGGAAACTAAAGTAAAATTAAAGGAAAGGAATTTTTTTGAATTGAAAAGAAAAAAACATAGAAAACACATGTAGGTTGATAACAAGTTATACAATAATGGAATAGTTACATGACACAAAGAAGGAGATAACAATTATCAAAACAAAAAAAGATTCACATAATGAAAGAAATAAACACAAACACATTGATCCTTCTTCCTTGGAATGACTAGCCAACGCATTCCTTGTAAGATGATTTCAACCAATAATGATTCACAAGCTTGAAACCACTAACTCATAATGAAATATTCAAAATAATTCTCGAGTTACATCAAGTGGTGTGGGAGGTTGCATTTATAATGCCATGCTTCCAACCAACTCCTTATTTTGGGTCAAACAACCCAATCATAGAATTATTTCAATCTTATCAACAAAGATCCTAATCTATCAAAATAACATCAATCTCCACAAAATATAGAGAGAGCTTTATTATGATCTAATCAAACTAAATCTAACTAAAATAGAATATTATGGCAATATTTTCCCATAAATATCTACCTCTTATTTGGAGAAGAGAATATATCCTAATGATTTGATTCTCTCATTTTATTGTTGAGAATCAAAAAGGAATATTTATTCTTCCTTATTTTACACAAATGTCTCAATAACAAAATACCTAAGGAAATATCTATTCTTAGAATGATTTCCAAAAATAGATAGAAATGTATCTCGAACCACCTTTGGAGCTTTATGAAAGACTTCAAAAATTGATATGCTCATCTCCATTATTATGTTATCTATCTTCGGAGTTTATCTAATGAACTTTAGCACTTTCTTATGGACCCCGACGTTCTACTAGTAGACTTTGGCACTCTATCCGTGGACTCCAAAACTCTACTAGTGGACTTGGCGCTCTTTTAATAGACTCCAAGTCTTTATGCTAGTGGACTTTGACACTTTTATAGTAGAATTTGGTGCTCTGTTGATGGACTCTGAAGCTTTATTGGTAGACTCTTCAATACTCTATTAGTGGACTCGACACTCTGCTAATGGACTTTGATGCTCTAGTGGTATACTTCGTAGTTGTTCCTAATTTGATACTTTGTGATTGAAGCATATTATTCGTACTTATAGCTTATAATGGACTTCATGCACACAAATTTACATATTTTTCCCAATATAGTCACTAGAAATAGTGAATAAAGAGATGACCATGATTTCTAAAGAAATAATCAGGATATATACTTACTATTTTATTCTAAATAGACCATAAGTTCAAAAATTACATTTAGATCCAAAATTTATGCAAAGAAGAGAATGTTCAATCTTGTATAAAATGGGCTATTTTTTGGGACTCTTCACTCAAATCATCCTTAATTACATATGTGAATGAACTAATTAACTCTTTGGTTCATTTTATGATGAATTTGAGGTTGCATGAACCCTAAATCATATCCTATATAGTCATAATCAAGTTCATGAGGTCAATTCGGCCCAGATCATGCACTTGATTGCACAAATTGACTAATTCGCTCATTTTGTGGTGAAATTGAGTCTAATTGAGCTCTAAATCATGTCCTATAGTTGTAATTACATTTAAGGGGTTAAATGGACCACAATTACTAGTGCCTTACGTGATGAAATTAGGGTCGACCGAGGCCTAAATAACATCCTATATACTCATATACGGAGTTCACCATTTTCAATTCAATATACCCAATTCAAGTTTAATTCAATTTTTCATTTTCTTAGACCATGAAATCAACTATATTTCCAATCACATACTTAATTACAAGATTTCTCAATAAAATTATATGTTTTGGGGTCTACAAAAACAAAATTAGTAATAATATATAGCATTTGATATGCACAAAATATGTCACACCTTTAAATTCCATGAAAAAAATCTATGCTCATATGGTAATACTAAATAAGAATGCATACGAGCTACTTCACTTTTTTTTAAAATTGAAATGCATACCTCTAGGATTTCAAATGGCTTATATTCTCAAGCATAAGGCTCGTACCTATACAAACATAACAAAATGCATGTTTTTACTTATAATGAAAAAATCCAACTTCCACCATAATAAACACTACAAATTTCATTGAGACATTTTCTAGAAACATGACTAGCTACGATGCTAAGCATACTCTTCTCTTTCTAAATATTCGCTTTTAAATATTTTAACTATTTTAAGGATTCCATCTATATTTATTTCAAAGTATGGATTTTTATGCCGCAACTATACGTGTCTATATTTTTTATTGTATATTTTGCTTCATTCATCGAAACTCAAATATATGTATAAAATAAGGCCTAAATTTATACACATGCAAAAACTATTTTTAACATAGCTAGTGAAGGGCATGCACATTCAAATATCCACTACTTATCATTTTTCAAGGAATTGTTACTTATAACATTATTAAAATGTATTTTCACTTTGTGTGTGTGTGTGTGTGTGTGTATAAAAACATCCACACACACACACATACATGTGTGTATTAGTGTATTTATATAAAACTTTCTATATATGTATATGTATCAAATTATATGATATTATCTAACATTGAACTAAATCATTTCAAAAAATACTAAATGATGTTCAAAAATGTGGAAACACGTGACTAACTATCTAGTATGTTATTTTAAAATAAAATTATCACTTTAAATAATAGTTTTTTTCTATTGATAATGTGATCACGTTATGGCTTGGATTTTCCTAGCCATAATGTGAGTGCATTATAACGCGCTCATGTTGTAATGTACTCACGTTATAACGGTCATGACCAAGAGCTCATTTTACACTTTTTGAACCCAAAAACACTTTTTTGCAAAAAAAAGTGTGCGAGAAAAGTGTGAATGGGTTCTTGGAGGTTAAATCTCGTTTGTAGATCGAATCAACCATGGTGGAGAGTTGATGCACTATTTTTAGCAAAAACTTGAAATGGTCATATCTTTTGATCTAGGTGTCTATTTGAGTCCGTTTTTTTAAACCACTTGTTTTGACAAGATGAACGCACCGGTCTACCTTCCTACTACGGTTGGAGCCATTTTCGGGCTCAAAATCTGCCATCTGGGGGCCAAAAATTAGGATTTAAGTTGTAGTTCGGTTTTTTCCTATTTTAGGGCATTAGTTAATTTTAGTCTCTTGAATGCATAGTAGGTTAGAAATTTGACAATTCCTCTAATTTAGGCATGTAGAAGATGCATGGCAATTTTCGTGCCCGTACAAATAAACATGCAAACTTACTAAGAATAGCATGTTCTAGTAAACTACTAAAAATAGTAAATTTCACCACCTAGAGTAGATTTAGTCAAAGATAGTTAGAGTTTGCTTGGCAACTTGAGTTGGGAGTTGTTTCTTATTTATGAAGCATTGTAATTCATGATTGAATAACGAAGAAGAAGATTTATTTTCTTTGAGTTCAAGATATTTGCAGTATATTGAGTGTGTGTTACAGTTTGGCTACATTAAGAGTCCAAAAGGTGAGTTTTAATTGAATTTAGGGTAATTTTTGTCATTAAACTAATTTTTCTTGCATTGTTCCTAATTTGTTATTATTTTTATTTGTAGTGGATCTAATCTCTTCACCTAAAAACCCTCCTCGCTCATAGACCAGGGTGAATGAAACATACCTATAACACCTCCTTTTATTCCTATACATCCTCCTAATACCCAAGAAAACCTTTTAGGGAGATTCATAATTAAAAATCTCAAATTCAAGGCTTAATAGATACCCTAAGAAACCCCAATGCCACGAATACCCATCACTAAAATATTGTTTCGTCATTAGGGTCATTAAAATATATTATTGATAATGTGGTGGGTCAAATAAACACATGGTAGGATTACAAAACCAATATTCATAAGTTTTATGTAGACAAATTGTCTTATGATGCAATGAAAAAATCACCAAAGACAAGTTGTGTGCTTTGTTCATTGGCCCTAAATCTAATGCACCCTTACTATTGAGTTGCATACAATTCTTGATCCATTAGTATAACCATGAGGGGATAAAAAAAAAATTGGGATATATGTTTGATGGTTTTGAGTAACCTCCTGTTATCCAAAATTCACCCCTCGAGGTAAATTTGATAACATGCATCAAGTTCTTCACTCCCACGTAAGTCATGAGACATCTTTCGGAGAACGAGCACGACGTCCTCGCAAAGACAAACACCTGGATTTCTTAATTTTGATGAGGGTAGATACATTAAAATAAAAGAATCGTATTTAGCTCCAAATAATTAATGTTCATTCCTGTCAAATGACAGAAGATGCCTGGCAGGCCCAAAATAGTCGCTCACACTCAGAAGGCCATAACTTTTGCATTTCTCAACGAAATCGCACAAAATTGGTATCGTTGGAATCATGGATCTGAGCCTGACACAAAATAATCAAGAAATTCTAGATTTGATAAAGGATAGATAGATATTTTGTAGAAAAATGCAGCTGGGTTCAGAACAATGTTTTATTTGGTGGTTGGGAGTGCAATTAAGAGGCATGGTTATCATTCTTTCACTGCTACAAGTCATGGGACAGTATGGGGAGCCTTTTGCAAGCAATAGAATATCATTTCACTCCATTTAATACCTCTTATTAGTGGTTGAAGGACATATTTTGGGATTTCCATTTTCCCTCTCTCTCTCTTCTTATTTTTCTATAAATTGGAGTGTTGGGCTCATTGTAAAGGGAGGTAGTTTTGTAGTAGCAGAGCTCTGTCAAAATTGCTTTGTGAAGCTAATGTGTTGCAAGCCCTTGTAGTGGACTCCTTGCATGGTGATCCAGGCCCTTATCTTGTAATATATTGAACTATGCATATCATGAAGTAATAAAATACAAGTTTGTGGATGCATCTTCCCCTGTTGTGTTTGTTTGCACTCTTCTTTCCCTTTCAACCTTCATTACAAGAATATTGTGTCTATTCTTATGCTCTTGAAAGGACTCATTATTATTGTGCATGTATGAAATATTGTTGTGAATGCATTTTCCAGATTGTGGAGAATTGTTATCACCCCTTCTAGTATGCATTTTACTGCTATTTTTCACATGTTGGAAGACTACTCTCACACCCCTCCTTTTCTATTGTATCACCGTTTTAGTGTAGGATTTCATTTTTTATGCATTCTCTCTCCTTGGTCCCTTGGAAAGTTATATTAGGATAGTTAGTTTTGCCTACATTAGAGTAGATTGTGGCAGGTAGTTTAGGAGAAAGAACCAACTTTCTCTGGAGGTCTATCTCAAGTAGCAAGTCCCACAACTTGGAGATAGTACCCATGTTATCCAATCACACCGTGAGCTCAAGTATATGCACTTGTGTAAACATAAGGGTGTTGTGATTCGGTGATGAAAGTTCTGGCAAGCCCGGTGGGACCAAGAAGTCTCCATCTTATTACAATAGGAATTTATGTACACTTGTTGTGATTCTGGATTTTAAGAAGCCTTAAAATTGTACATCTGGTGACTCCAAAAGAAACAAATCTACTGGTTTCAGCAGCCCAAGCTTGGAAGATTCATGAGAAAAACCGGTCTAGAGCAAGGAAAGAAGGTATATTTGAATACTTGTGTCTATCCCCAGGTAGAGAAAGGAGAGGAAGAAGAATTTAGAGGTCTCCATCTCCACCAAGAAGAACCTTGTCAACACCTCCACCTATAAGGCCTTTCTTTCAGTTTGCAAGGATTCTTAGGCCAATCAGAATGGCACAACCAAATCCATATGTCAACTTCATCGGCAGTAGTCCACTCACCTTGATTGCACAAAACCCGGGCCGATTGCAACATTAAAGAGAATCCCATATTTCATTGGGGAAAATCAAACTTCTCCCGGTGACCATGTCAAAGATATTACAAATGTTTGTAAAATCCATGAGATCCATGAGATGGACATTGTAGTCAAGCTGCTCACCTCTTCATTCAAAAGGAAAGCTTCATGATGGTTCAGAGTCTTACAACATTCTCTATCCAGAACTAGAACCAGCTATGCACGGCTCTTCACTATCGGTTTAGGGAAAAAGGTGATAACTTGTCTTTGTTGGAGCAATTAACAACAATCAAGAGAGCCCCAAACGCAGTAGCGAATGCAGACTTCAACCTCATATTCTAGTGGACTTGGGATAGAATTCCAACAAAGCAGTAAAGACCACTAATGATGGTGTCTTCTTATGCTTTCTTAGGGCTTTAAATTATGATATTTCTCCGATGATTCATCAATGGGGGAACTACATTACCTACTGACCTATAACCTCTCCATAGGGTGAGAACCATTTGATTCAAGCTGGAAAAATCACTCATATGCCATCTATGCCTCTCGTACCGAGTTAGGAAGCCCATATACTAGCCAAGTGCCTACCTTACCTCCTATACCCACCCCTAGAGTCAAAGCTCATTTGAAGCTTCCACTTCATCATCTAATACCTCTAAAGAGTTTCAAGAAGTGGTGATGAAGTAACTTCAGAACTTTGGGAATGAGCTAGTTACCATCAAAGACAACAAGCTCAAACTTCTAGGTCATACTAGCCCTGTGCTTAATATCAAGCTAGACCCAAGAGATCAGCCAGAATAGGCCACCACCTCGGACTATAAATTGGAGCCATAACTAAGGATAGTCCCAAGTCTGTTAGACCTTTCAAGCCGAATGATCCTAACACAGCTTCAACATCAAGAGCATTGGTCCTAAAGCACAAAACAACATGGCACATAACTATGATTGGTTTTTTCCATGCGATCAGCCACATAACCAATCAATGTGCTTTAATGGTGCTCTAAATCAGGTCTTAATGGTGCAAACCAAGATGATGCCATGAGAACTGGCCAAGAGGAATATCAGCAATAAGGTGGCCCCCAAATGAGATTATGCTTGTCAACTAGCAGTCAAGACTTCGTGGGATGAATCAATTCCCTTCTCAAAGTGTAGCTTCTAATACACTGTCCAAAAAGAGAAGTATTAGAGAGGGCCGGCCACTAAATTCAAGTGACCCTCAATCTTCCATCCTTCCACAAGGTCCTAGTGTTCCAAGTGAAACTCCAAACATACAGAACCAATCCAAGCCACCTCCCAAACCCAGTCAAGCACTGGTTGTAATAGCCCATGTGTAAGAAAGAAATGTGTGCAGGAAGGACAGCAAAAATATGACTCATTCAATATTATTGAGCAGATGAAAAGGACAAGTGTGAACATTTCACTATGGGAGTCACTGGCCATTCTAGGGCGAGAGGATCTATTGCAGACCGCCATGCGTAGGGTGGTCAAGTTCAAATCACCCCCTAACCAACAAGAAAGAGTGCTTACCAATGCAGTTTATCTTGGGAGGAACCATGGAGAACAACAAGGTAAAAACATGAGACCTCCTCCCTTCTATGTCTCATTGATTATTGGAGACAAATTAGTACACAATTGTATGATTGATTCTGGGGCTAGTAGTTCGTGATGCCCAAGCAAATAGTTGATCAATTGGGTCTCCAATATGAAGTCATCTCTAGAGGGGTAGTGTAATTAGATGGGACAACAAAGTGACAACTATTGGAATCATCAAGGATCTGAGCCTCACTTTGCATGCCTGCCCCAATGTGAGTGTTTTGAAAATGTGTCCATCATATATTTTCCACCACATTTTATTGTGTCTGTCTAGGGACTTCACTGCCAAAATTGGAGGCTACCTGTCTCTACTGATTGGTCACATATGCTCTTTAGGACAAGGTATGGGGAAAAGGCCACAATTAGATATGAACCCATTGTAGACTACCACGTTGAATCTTATGTTCCAAGACCAATCAATGCAAACTACTCAACTTTTAATCAAGAAGACCTCCTGAGCACTCCCAAAGTAAATACCAAGGTGGGGTGTATCCTAGACTTGACTCTCAATGAGTGGGCCAACAAAATTCATGCATTTGATCCATAGAAAGAGATGGAGGAATCTGAACTAGGAGTTTACTGCCTATATGAAGAAAATTATCCTCTTCCTGACCTAATTAAGCTATAATACAAGGATGACAATGAGGTATGGCAATTGTTCTTTGATGGCTCAAGGAGTAGGCAAGGATCTGGAGGAGGAGCTATGATTGTGTCCTCCAAAGGTATGAAATATTATTCCACCTTCAGATTCCAGTTTGCTTGCTCAAATAACACTGCTGAATATGAGGCTTTGGTCCAAGGTCTTCATTGGGCAAGGAAGCTGGGGATCAAGAACTTGCAAGTGTTTGGTGACAGTGAACTGGTTGTCAATCAAGTTAGAGGACTTAATACTGTCAAAAATGACCTGCTCAAGAACTACAAGAGTATGGTATGGAACCTCGTGGAGGATTTTGAGGCCTTGATGTGTGTCCATACCGGGAAGGAGAATGAAGTTGTTGATACACTTAAGCGACGGTTGGAGCAATGTTTGATGTGGTTGATAGCATCAAGAGGGACAAAGAACAACCACATATCCATGTGTTGTGAGGCCAGCAGTACTGGATAATAATATATGCTAGCAGATGTTTGAGAATGATCACCAGATCATTAAATTTTTACAAGAAGAAGCTAAATTCTCAGCTAGAAACCAGAGCTTGAGACTAGAGCAGCAATATGGGAATCGGGTAGTACAAGCTGCGCATACAAACAAACTTCCCAAAGGCTTAGTGATGCTTTGGAAACTATTTTTCAATCCTAATGATCAGTTTAGAAAGGAGAAGGCTAACATACATATCAAAGGAGAAGATTCAGAGTCAATCCCAGTTGGAGAAGACAAAACACTTCAAATTGACAAAGTGGCCACAGGCAAGAAAGGTATGAATTAATACAACTTTTCCAAGAATTTCCTGATGTGTTTTCTTGGAGTTATGAGGAACTAAGAGGGTTCAATCCAAAACTAGCACAACGAACAATGAATCGGATCCATTTGCTCATCCCATTAGGTAGAAGCAAAGACTAGTCAACCCACATATTGAGCCTCTAATGAAGAAAGAGATGAACAAGCTGATAGAGGCGAGTATCATATTTCCAATCAAACACTCAAGTTGGGCTGCAAACCTGGTCCCAGTCGAGAAAGGAAAATGGAGAAATCATGTTGTGTGTTGACTTTAGAGATTTGAGAAGAGCCTCCCTCAAAGATCACTACCCACTCCCTTCAATGGAGCAGATCTTGCAAGTAGTGTCTAGGTCAGAAAGATTCTCTCTTCTAGACGGTTATTCAGGATAGAATCAGATCATGGTGAAGGAAGATGATCGATTCAAAACAGCCTTCACCACCAAATGGGGCACCTACGCCTATAGAAAAAAGCCATTTGGATTTTCAAATGCCGGAGCAACATTTCAGTGAGCTATGGATATGGATTTCAAAGGCTTAATCAACAAGATAGTGCTAGTATACCTAGATGATATCACTGTCTTCTCAAAGAATGCAGTAGACCATCTCTTTCACCTCAGGAAAGTGTTTCAAAGGTGTAGAAGGTTCGGAGTGTCGTTGAATCTAAAGAAGTGTGTATTCTTGGCACACAAGGGAAAATTGTTGGGCCACATTGTCTTAAGGGAAGGGTTGATAATTGATCTTGAAAGGGTTGAAGCCATCAGAACACTTCCATTGCCACACCATAAGAAATCCCTCCAAAGCTTCTTGGGAAGGATAAAATTTTCCACATATTTTTGCCTAATTTTGCCACTCTTGTGAAGCCTTTAACAATGATGTTGAAGAAGAGTCTTGCATTCAAGTGGATAGCTAGAGGGCAAAGAGAGTTTTGAGAACATCAAGCATGCAATATCACGAGCTCCAACTCTTATCAACCCAGAATTTTCAAAGGACTTCATGTTGTATGCTTTTGGAGGATCAGATACAATCTCAGCTATCTTGACACAACTAAATAGAGAAGGTTCAGAACAACCCATAGCATTCTTCAGTCAAATCCTAGAAGATTACGAAGTAAAGTATTCTTTCATTGAAAAGCATGTCCTTGCTATCATCAGGAGTTTGAAGAAGTTCAGACACTTGGTCTCGAACAATAAGATTCAACTGCTGGTGTCTCATGTTGGTGTTAAGGACTTTCTCCTGAACAAGGATTTGAATGAGAAGAGAGTAGGTTGGATCACTCAAGTAATGGAATACGACATTGAAATCAAAGTGACCAAACTAGTTCGTGGCAAGGGTTTGTGTGAGCAACTTGCTTCCAAACAACCTGACGGGTCAAAAGGTGAAGAAGATGTTGTCTTGTTACTACAGAATGATCAAGAATAGCCAACTGACGATGCACCCATTCCATGTTGGACTCAAGACTTGGTGCATTATCTCCAAACAGGTTTGTTCCCTCTAGAATGGAACAAAGCTAAGAGGAGATACTTTAGATTACAAGCCATCCCGTATGTACTCATTAATGGCATCTTGTTCAAGAAGGATATCAATGGTGTTCTATTGAGATGCATTGGAATAGGTCAAGTTGAGAAGATATTACACGAGTTCCATGATAGGAAGCGGGAGGCCACTTTGCTCCATGAGTAACAGCTCTCAAAATCATGAAGGCTAGTTACTATTGGCCTACGGTGTTCAATGATTGCTACTCATGGGTCAAGAAATGCAAGAGATGTGCATTCTTCATAGGGAAAGAAAGGTTAGCAGTCTTTACCCCTTCATATAATTTCAGTAAATCAGCCATTCATGTAATGGGGATTTGACTTCATTGGGGTTATCAATCCAAATTCAAGTTAAGGCCACATGTGGATACTTACGGAAATATACTATTTCACAAAGTGGACTGAAGCAGTGGCACTCAAGGAGGTAAATGAATCCAACATCTTGGATTTATATGAATGGATAGTCATGAGGTTTGGTGTCCCTGCCACTATCATATCAGATAATGCATTGGCATTCCTTGGCACAAAGATCACTAAATGGGTTGTCAAGAATTGTGTGTATGTAATGCCCCGTTGGACATCGGATTCCATTCTACTACCTGCCCTCCACTGCCACCTTGGTCTCCTCCCAACCACCCAACTAACTATTATGATCACGTTTTATACGTTGCATGAGGGAGATGGGAGTCGATGGAGGCATTTTTTTCTTCACCTGGATCTCCTTTTGATCTTTTCATTCAATGCGAATGGGTGCAGTCTGGGTTGACGTGATAGCTTAGATATCTGCTCAGAGATAGCAGTACACACTAGCTAGGCGGCAGGCATGTTGCAGTTTGACAGAAGCTTTTTGAGCGCTTCCAGCAAGCAGGTTGTCCAACTCTGTTGTTGTCTGTTCTGTAATGAATGCATCCCTTCGTGACTTTGTACGCATCAGGGTAGGCGCATCTCTAGTTTTTATTGGGGAGCCGCTGCAAGGCTCGGGAAGGGAGTGGGGAGGAAGAGTATGGATCCTGTAAGCAGCACCATCATCGGAGTTGCATTCAGCGAGCTCTTCATAGTGACCAGAACCATCATGAGCATCATCATCTTCAGCAAATCCAACTGCAAAGAACTCAAAGAAAAGATACTCCGCCTGCAGCCCACCATCGATGAAATCTCCAAGGTAAGCTCCGACACATCTCTCCACAGAAATCGACAGCTACGAGACTTTCAAACCCAACTACAAGATGGCCTTCACCTCGTCAAGAAATTGGAGAAACTCGCCAGTTTTAATCTCTACAGAAAATATCGATATGGAAAGAAAATCCTCAAGCTAGAAAAGAATGTCAATGACTTCATGCTCACACAAGGCATGAGCAGCCTTATGCTTGATGTCGAAAGCTTGATGTGGATTTCAAGGGCTACAGCAAGCACTTTCAGTGCCTTGAGGAAATGGGTCGCCATATAATTGATAGTGTCAATGCTAAAATGACTAATGATGTTGTTTCTAATATACGTATGCTTCAAAAAATGAGCACAGATCAACTTCTATTTAGCAAGCATGATGCTACAAGTGGCGGTGCCCAAGATCTCATCGGCTGCAGTGCCCATGTCCCCAATTTGCCAAACTTTGTTGTGGGATTGAGTAATGTCATCAACGCTGTCAAACAAATTTTGTTCCAGAATGACGTTGATATAGTTGGGATTAAAGGAATGGGCGGAAGCGGCAAGAGCACCCTTGCATTAGCTCTCTGCAATGATTCCCAAGTTAAAGGCACAGGAGATCTATGAAATGTTGAAGAAAATGTCTTGGGAGATGAAGGTAGCAGGATATTTTTCAGATCCAGAACATGTACTGAGTCTGTATCTTCAAAATTGATTATGTGATCAGTGAGGGTGTTACCAGCAGACCTGATGAAATTTATTTACAAAGATTCTCTATTGAGATCTTACTTGTTGTACGATGTAACTCATGGAAGAGAACCTCATAGAGGCCGATCTGTTTCATATCAGAATATTCATGAAACACAATTTGCTTTGCTATTATATGAGCTTCTTCAACGAGTCACCAAGTTGGCAGGCATAAAGTTTTTGTTGGAATTATCACACCTTACAAGCTACAACTGAAATGGTTGCACCGAGAGTTTGATGTTGTCCTCAAATCTGATGAAGGAAAAGGTTTATTTATCATTACAGTAGATTCCTTTCAGAGCCAAGAGCGTGATGTAATCATTATGTCTTGTGTCCGAGCTTCAAATCATGGGACTTGCCTTGTATTGGATGCTTGCGTTAAGTATGGTGTGAGGAGACTTATATATTCAAGCACATATAATGTTGTGTATGCGGGAAAGGAGATTGTTAATGGCAATGAAGCATTGCGATATTTTCTCTGGAGGATCATGTTGACCCCTATGGGCATAGTAAAGCTTTGGCTAAACAGTTAGTCCTCAAAAGTAATGGTAGATCGTTGAAGTATGTTTACCAGCAACATCAATGCAATTTTTGGTAATTCAGTTGTCTTTCTTTGCGGTTGACAATAATATGAAAATAATTATTAGTAAAGTCAATAGCGAAATATTTTGAGACATATATGCAGCCCAAGTGACATTATGTACAACATATCTCCTCTATTACAAGCTGAAGTATGTTCATCTATTCTACCAACCTAAGATTGGATGTCGGGGGTGCCAGATTATATTCCATCTTGTGAGTGCGTTCATGGCCAACCAGTTGTCACCATTGAGCTCCCTCGTGGCTCTTCTTTATATGGCACTGGAGAAGGTAGTGGTTCCCTCGAGCGAACAGGCAAGCGTGTCTTTACGTGGAACACTGATGCTTGGGGTTATGGTGATAGTACGACATCTCTATATCAGTCCCACCCATGGGTGTTGGCTATTTTCCAAATGGGGAAGCTTAAAGGATTCTAGCTGACACTACGAGGCGGTGTGAGGTGGATTTGCGAAAGGACTCAACTGTTAAATTTTTTCGCCCCATCAGTCTATCCAGTTATCACATTTGGCCCATTGACATCGCTCAGCAGTAGTACTCACATCCTTGTCTCATTTATTGTTTTTATGCTTTGGCCCGTGTGGAGTCGTCAGACGACTGTTGAAGCTGGAGAAACAGGCAAGATATTTCTACACCTTTCTACTGCTATTATATTTACAATTATTGCGAAATTGAACCGCTTTTTCCTTGCATTGATATGTCAGTTGGATGTCATGATGGGAGATTTCCCCTTTTTGCTTGTTTCTTCTTGTTTTAGCTTTTATCGTTGACAGTATGTGGGTCGAAAGGATGTGTGTGCCCTCTCCTCTGAATTTTATGTTTCTCTTACTCGAATGATAGACCTTCATCTGTTTGTTTATGTATTAATTCTTCTCTGCGATTGAGTTGCAAGTTATTATGTTGATCAACTAGTATTTTCGATATTATGGAAGTAAGTTACGATAACTATGAAGCTCCTCCCTAGCACCCAAGTTGTCTTTTGACGTTTTTTGTTAGCCCCTTCGCAAGTCCCTTTGATAACCTTTTGGAATCGAGAAAGAAAAGTTGTAGGATTGTGTGAGCAATGCGTGGGCTAGCCACTTAGAGTTTTGGTATTAAAACCGGTAGAATGAAAAGGTTTTTGTGCAATGTTTTTTTCCGTCTCGCATGTTTAGACTATTATACTATCCTTCATCTTGTTTCTAGGCTTTTAAGGCCATCCTCAAGAAGTACCTTGACCATCCCTATCAACTTGAACCATAACTAGCTTTTCGGATCAACTAAGCTGGAGGTTTCATTGTGCGAATCCAGTACCTCGTTGACACTAGAATAATTTGGTCTAATCCCCCTCTTAGAATTATTGCTGATGGCGCTCTTCTATTATTCCTAACTTGCATTATTTTCTCCCTTGTAATGTTAACGCTATTAATTAATATTGGTCGGTTTTTATGCACGTAATTACCGTAATAGTTTGTGATGGAAATTTCCTTAAATGTGATTAATCTTCGGGAAAAAAACTCAGCTCTCATTTGATAATCTTATGGATTCATAGCGGAAGGTTTTGTTTTGATAATGTCACTTAGAAATTATGTTTGTATCTATTTGTGCGACGGTTGATTGTGTTACCAAGGGTTGCCGTAAAATATGGTTGTTTTGGGATATGGGTAATTTATTTTAAATTAACCAAACATTAGTATTGTAGTGGAGGTTTGCAAATCTTTAGTGTTATAAAAATTTGTTGATGACATTATTGTATACTCTTGTTGGACGAAACCCCTTCTTCTCTCGCGTGTTTACTACTAGCCTGTAAGACTTTGACCCTTCTTGGATGATTGGAAAATCTTTGTAGTTAATGGTCAAAACTAGTATACTTTGCTTTCGCCTCGAAACTTATGTTGTGTGTATACTTTATTTGATTTTCCGGTTTGAAACTCGATTATACATGGCTTTTTGTGTTAACTTTTGAAACCCGTGGTTCCCCTTTCTTGGGCCGATCAACTCTTGTTCTTTTAGAAGTATATTAATTTAGTCTATGCGTTTGGTACCTTTGATAAATTTCTAGATGGTTGGTGTATATATCAAATCTTAATCTTGTAATTATGGTTTAATTACTTACTTGATGGGAATTATGTTGTTTGCTAGATTATTTGTTTTCTCCTTATAGGGCCAAGGGCCATTCTCTTACGATTGCTATACTTTCGTTGCTTTTACTCCTGACTGAAGTACAAGGTCTTCTCCTTCTTTGATTGGCATGATGAAGACTTTATTATAACTTGATGTGTTGATAGTGTTTAGAGGTTTGAACCAATTCTTGTAATAAAGTGCTTCCTTTTCGTGGTATTGTTAGATAATAGTTATGGTGGTTTTGTGTAGCCTTATCTTGCTCAGTTCTCGTGAACTGACTCTTGTAGAAAATTTGCTGCAGATGGATTTTGCGTGTAGATGAGGGATAGATTTGTAGACTTTTGTCATCACCCTCAGTTGAGAAGATCCTTTGCTCGAAACTTTTTTATGTTGCTCAACTATTATTGTTAACGTCCGGTGGAAAGTTTAAAAGAGGATTAATGTCTTAGTATAAAGTATTGTGGACTTTGTCTTCTCGAACTTTGGAAACCTTGTATTGTTTGACCATCATTGAAATTATAAGAAAATTTGGTTATTGTTGTTGAGTGACTTTGTTGGAGTATCGTATTTTAAGAAGTGATGTAATCTTGTGTTGTTCTTGTAAATGAGTGTTTCTACAACCTTGCCTTGAGAATAAATTTTGAGTTAAACCTCGATATGACTTAGAAATAAAGTGTCATGAGTACACTAACATGGGATTGTTTAATACTTCGGAAGTTAAATTAAAAGTTTTATTCAAATAAAGTAACGTAGGGGTCACCAACTTGAGAGCAAGAAATTCTTTAAGTAATCAAGGGCAATACTATCATTGCAGGTAAAACTTTATAACATGATAACCCTAGCTCCTCTAGTGAACATTATTCCTTTTATGGTGAAATTTGTAAAATGACCCTAAGGTGAAATGAATCTGTTAGTTGTTTGAAGACGATAAGATTTAATAAGCCAGAGAAAACAAATTGGAGACCTCACCATCTTTCTCACCGCCTTTTGGAAAGTAAATTTTTACTCCTTGTTAATACTTTTAGCGAAGCCTAAGTAAAGTTGTTGATAATTCTGGTTAAGAGCCCTAGCTTCAATTAAATTCTGGCAATAACTAATGGGGTCCTAAAGATGTTTCATCTCAACCTTCTCCCTCTAACCTTTTCCAAGGTGCCTTGTCTTTCTTCTCTTAAGTTCGTTAAACGCAAACCCATGTTGTCATATGGGCATGAACAAGTTCTAGTAGCGTAAGTGTTAATAGATGGCCTTGTGAAATTAAACTACCCCCTTTCTCTAAATAAACGAATTAAGCGAATGAATGTCATAATAGAGAAGATTTAAGGATAATTACTCAGTGTCAAAGGAATAAACTTAGCATTGGTAAGATGAATTGTACAAATCATATCTTGAGCCTCCTTGAAAAACGTAAGCTAAGAATTGCAAGATGCCCTTTTAAAATAAATAACCCTCAAGAATATCTCATTGTGGTTGGCCCTAACTGTAAGTGTGTTCGTGATTGGACTCCTATGTTGTCTTGTCAAAAAGAAAAGTAAATTGTCCTTGATAGGTGTGAACGCTTCCGTCTTTGCCTTTATGGCCATCCTTGTATCAAGTTTTCACGGTGTTAGTTGTATCCTTGGTGACGACATGTTGCGTCATGTTATGTGTCAAGCAAGTCAAAAAAAAAAATTATCATGTATTTCACCGTGTTGTTCGTGTGTGCTTTTTTGGGTCGTTACGGTGTACCTCAACACTTCATCAAATTATTACCCTCGGGGTAATGGTCAAGTAGAGTCTACGAACAAGAACCTATTAAGAATCATCGAAGAACTCTTGATGAGAATCAAAGAACTTGGCATGCAAAGCTCAAATCAGCTCTATGGGCTTATAGGATCACACCCAAGAGGTCTACAAGAAGCTTCTTCATACAAGCTTGTATACAAGAAAGAAGCATTTTACTGTATCACTCGAGTTGTTAGCATTAGAACTCATGAAACAGTTGGAACTAGCTGAGTTTGAGCCTATGGAAATCAGGTTTGTAGAGCTGATGGAATTAGAAGAAACAAGAGAACATGTAATGTAGACCATGGAGAAAGTTCAAGCATTGATCAAAAAGAGTTTTGACAAGAAAGCTAAGGCTAGTGTATTCGCAATTTAGAGATTTGCATGAAGTGGGATGTTGATCATGCAAAGCCAGGAAAAAATTCCAAGTTTGATGCCATATAGAGTGGTCCATATATGATCATTGAAAATAAAGGTAGCAATGCCTTCTGGCTGGCTAAGTTGAATGGTGAAGAGTTGTAGATTCCGGTCAATGGAATCTATCTCAAACGTTGCTACTAGAAGGAGAATTTCTCACCCTTATAAATATTAATTTAGAATTTCCATCCCTCCAAGTGCTTATGCACATTTTGTTGTTGTTAGAATAGTTTTCATTTCCCTAAGTACTAGCGCACATGTCCTATTACTTCTAGTGTGTGCATGTTTACAGTTCATCGAGCTCCCAAAAAGAATTTGTAGCCACAGGAGAATCAAATCAACAAATGTTTCAATGGCTCAAGGATGCAGGTTTTCAAACTTCAGATCAGATGAGAGATTATCAAACAGACTCCATGCCCAATGGATTGCTATAGGTAGCTGGCCATACTTCATCTGGTAGGTAGATAACCCCATTGAGTCGCCAAAATTGTTATCCAAAATTCACCCCTCGAGGTAAATTTGATAACATGCATCAAGTTCTTCAGTCCCGCGCAAGTCATGGGACATCTTTTTGGAATGAGCACGACGTCCTCTGCATCACAAAAACTGGATTTCTTAATTTTGATGAGGGTAGATACATTAAAATAAAAGAAATGTATTCAGCTCTAGTCAATTAATGCTCATTCCCGTCAAATGACAGAAGATGCATGGCAGGCCCAAAATAGCCGCTCGCACTCAGAAGGCCATAACTTTTGCATTTCTCAGTGAAATCACACAAAATTGGTACCATTGGAATCATGGCTCCGATCCTGATGCACAAAAATCAAGAAACTTTAGATTTTATGAAGGATAGATAGAGATTTTGTAGAAAAATGCATCGGGTTGATAACGATGTTGTTTTATTTCGTGGTTGGGAGTGCAATTAAGAGGCATGGTTATCATTCTTTCACTACCTGTAATTCATGGGATAGCATGGGAGCCTTCGCAAGTAATAGAACATAATTTCACTCTATTTAATACCTCTTACAACATTTTATTTTGTTTTAGTGGTACCTAAAATAAATAACATAGCAAAATATTAAAAAGCTTGTAATCTATTGATCGGTAACTCGGTTTTAAGTGCCGTTTTTGTAAAAGTGTTTTTTTCATGCTCTTTCCATTGGAAACATTTATTTTGAGACTTGAACTATAATTATAAAGTGTCAAATATGGAGGAGTGTTGTAATTAATTGTGGACGTAATTTGGTGAGTTCGACGTCCTAAACTTTTGGGAGTTGCAGTTTGTACCTATCATGGATTCTGAGAATGATATGCTTTTCTCTTAAATGTGTGGACTTCAAGAGGATATTGTAAAATTTGTGAAAGAAAATAAATCGGTCAAGAAGTAAAATTATTTTCTACAATCACTCATTCACGATAAGGATACAATAATACACTCCCTACAGAACAAACTTGCTAGCCTACAACATCACCATCATATTATGGACAACCATATCTATGCTCCTAGTCCACTTGCAGCTATTACTCCTACACCCACTGACATTGATCTGTCACTCTTTGAGTCTGTTCCTACTCTTGATGCTCATACACCTATGAAGCTTGTTACTGCATGCTCTTCCACATTTGTGCCTATTACAGTACCACATGTTGTGTATCCTACTTACCTTTCAGTGCATGGATTTTTAAGAAGCATACCACTACATTCGGTTCTCGCATGCTCATTCTATGGGTCTCACCGGAGTCATTGTGATGAGACATTCACGGGGTATTGCTTCCTCTATTCCACATGTTAAGTGGAATTCTCATCATGAAATTGGTTTTGAGAAAATACTTCATTGGGATCACACATTGATAGAGCTCTTTTTTTTGTTCGTTCGACTCTTTCGAAGATCCTGAGCAACACATGAGTTCTACATCTTCACTCAGGCTTGAGAAACCTAAGATTTCATTTTTCAAACATGATCAACCTGACACATTCTGATGTTCTTTTGCATGCACCCATTGTGCATTTTGCACCAAGTCATATGCAAGCATCTTCTTCATCCATCTCGTGTTGATTTGGGGTGGATATCTGATCACTCGTGGCGTGACATAGGCATTCGTTGAGAGGACTCTACAGGCGTGGCTCCTCCACCATTCAGACCTCTTGCTCCACTTTCTATACCTTATGCATTGTGATGCTTCTTGTTTTGAGCATTTTTCTTTAGCAGGTGTAGTGTATCTCTCTTGTTTGTTGAGAGATTTTGTATTTGTATTTTCGACACTTTTGGCATGTTGACAGTCTCTCTTGTGGGGGAGCTATTCTGGTGGAGCCCAGTGTTATTTTTTCAGTGTTCGAGTAGTTTTTGACAACTCATATAGATTTGTAGCACCACTCCACCCATTCAGCAGTATGGGAGGGTGTGGTGTTGATCCTGCTTCTTCGGGTTTCATGTCCTTGCCTTGTTACCTTAGCTTTTCTTGGATCGTGACACTCTAGAGTTTGTGTCCTTGCCTTGTTGCTTTGGTTATTGTTCTTGGATCATGGCACACCTATTTGCAAGTAGTTGATCGAATTATGTTTGGTGTTTTTTTTACACTTTCGACATCACTCCGTTGACAGTCTCCTTGTATGGAGCTATTCTGGTGGAGCCCAATGTCAATTGTTTTTGAGTTTTGTGATCGAGCAGTGGATTTAGACCATAGTGCACACCAAAATTCTTCAGCATTGTACGAGTTTTTTGAGTTGAGCTTCTTGGGATGCCTTGGAGCGGATCTTTACTCTCTTTACTTTGTTGTTACTGGTTTTGGGTACCTTGCGGTCTCTTTTTTCCCAGTTATTGTACATGAGTACCTCATCAGGCCTAGTTGTCGGGACTCATACTATGGACATGCCACATCTATTTTGGCCCCTAGCTTCACTTGAGGGGGGTGTTAGAGTAGGTATTTACCTTAGCTCATGTTCACCGAGGTACTTTATTTACCTTTATCGTATTTATCCTCACCCACTTATGTGTGTGGATATTTCTTTTATCTTATTTAGATATTAGGATATATTATCTAGTTGTTAGGTATAGTTCTTTCCTTAATCTATGGTATTGACTAGTTCTTTCCTTGATCTATGGTATTGACTAGATCCTTGATGTCTAGTTCTCTCCTAAATCTATGGTCTTGACTAGTTCTTTGATGACTAGTTATTTCCTTGATTTATGGCTTGATCTACGACCTTAACTAGTTCTTAGATTGTTATTCCTTGCCTATTTAAGCAAGGCCCATTCTCAATGTGTTAGAGTAGGTATTTAATACTTGTTATTAGTGCTTGAAGGATAGATTTCAGGATTTCCATTTTCCCTCTCTGTCTCTTCTTATTTTTCTATAAATTGGAGTGTTGGGATCATTGTAAAGGGAGGTAGTTTCGTAGTAGCAGAGCTCTGTCAAGATTGCTTTGTGAAGCCAATGTGCCGCAGCCCTTGTAGTGGACTCTTTACATGGTGATCCGTGCCCTTATCTTATAATATATTGAATGTGTATATCATGAAGTAATAAAATACAAGTTTGTGGATGCATCTTCCCTTGTTGTGTTTGTTTACACTCTTCTTTCCCTTTCAACCTCCATTACAAGAATATTGTGTCTATTCTTATGCTATTGCAAGGACTCATTATTATTTTGCATGTATGAAATATTGTTGTGAATGCATTTTCTAGATTGTGGAGAATTGTTATCACCCCTTCTAGTATGCATTTTACTTCTATTTTTCACACATTGGAAGACTACTCTCACACCCCTCCTTTTCTGGTGTATCACCGTTGTAGTGTAGGCTTTCATTTTTATGCATTCTCTCTCCTTGGTCCCTTGGAAAGTTAGATTAGGAAATTTATTTTTTCCTACATTAGAGTAGATTGTGGTAGGTAGTTTAGGAGCAAGAACCAGCTTTCTCTGGAGGTCTATCTCAAGTAGCAAGTCCCACAACTTGGAGATAGTACCCATGTTATCCAATCACACCATGAGCTCAAGTATATGCACTTGTGTAAACATAAGGGTGTTGTGATTCGGTGATAACACCTCCTTGCAACAATTTTGAGGTACCATAATATTTCTTGAGGAAACTCTATTGTGAGTTCATCCTCAATGAAATACCAAACTATTTTGATATTATAAATTTAAAAGGTAGAGGGGAAGGCTCTATGCATGATAGATTGGGGGCACAAAATTTTTGTAATCGACCACCGATATCCCTTTCTCACCCATCTATTCAAAGCATGTTTCAGTCCCTTCAATTGTGAAGGAGATCGTGGAGGTTGAGACACTCGATTCTATTAGTGTTTTAACACATTCATTGCTTTAACATGGCACCCATCTCTCCCAAGATGATGAGGCTAGTCCTTTGAGGCATCAAACATCATATAACATAATTTTTCATGCTTTTGGGAGTCTAGGAACCTATGTGGTTGATGAGGATGCTCCACAACCTAATGAGTCTACTCCATAGCCTAGTTAGGATTCTCCATAGCCTAGTTAGGATGTTCCATGCCTTTTCAGGATGCTCCAAAAGTTAATTAGGGTGTTCTATTGGAGGATATACATCATAATTATGTTTGGAAACTATCATCATCACATATGATCTACTGGATTCAACCTTTGGTATTGATAGGTAATTTTACATGAAGTTAAATGTAATTTAGTATATATTTTTCATACTAAATTTTATAATTAACAATATTAATTCATTATGAATGAAAATTAATGAGTCATGTGTATTTTTTATAAACTTTCAGGGTTAAACTACACATCCAATATCACATTCCACTTCCTCACATTTGTTAGCGGGCATGACAATCCCTCAAGTATAAATTTGTAATAAATTAGTAAATATTTTGTGTTAATTTGTTTTCCATATAGAGATGTTATCTTAAAATGAAAATTTTATGTTGAACATGCAACCTATGGACCTTCAACATTTGGGGATGTCAATATGAGTGCACATGTCGATGAATTTACTAATGTGAGTTTTAGTATTTTTAATCATCATTTATGAAGATAATGAACTATATTTAATATATACAAATATAATGACATGTAACTTGTATGTGTGTAACCTTATTCTTATTTTTGGTTGATCACGTCATTAGATATTGGAGTTGTTATGATCGAGTGTTTATTGTGCCTCTTACACAAGTATGAGCTAGTAATGTAATTTTCACAATGAATTGCTTGTATTAAATAACATCATTTAGTATAAATAAATGACATTCATACATATTCTAATTTTCTTCATCATGGTTTCCATAGGAGGAGGTGACAACTCTAGTTCGTGCACCTACTATTGAGGTTGTTTCCCCTTAGGTCGATCCTAAGAGGCAGATGATGATCGAGAGCGATTATAAAATTGTATTAAGTATTTATTTGTAAGTAATATCATTTTATATGTCATTAGTTGTATACTAATGTCTATGTTGTTTATTTATATTAATAGGTGGAGCTACAATCATCCCTTGAGTGTAGGAGGTCCGATTGATGAAGGAATGTTCCACTTATGAGATTGGTTCATATTCCCAGTGGACCAAAAGACCCAGATTGTTTGATGATTCCCCATAGTTTTCATGTATATGGATTTTGATGTACTCCTTTGTGACACGTAGGCAAAAAAATTGTATTTTTCTAATGAATATCATTGTACACTTATATATGGCTCTATTTAGACATTCATTTTTTCAAATTTTGTATGCCATCATGGATTTCAGAAATCAATATAATGTATGAGATAAAAAAATTTGTTTTCAAACTTGTATATTGGATGAATAACTTGTTCTTTATATCTAAGTGGATTAATATGATTCCATTACTAGTTTTCATTTATTATGTTTTGAACATGGGTATTAAATATATACAACTAACATATTATTTAGCCACTATTAATAATATTTAGAGAGAGAGAGAGAGATAGTTTGAGGGAAATAAATAGAGAGGGGGAGAGATAGACAAGAGAGATAGAGAAAAAGAGAGCAAGAAAGAGTGAAAGAGAAAGAAAAGAGAGAGAGAGCGAGAGCAAGAGAGAAAGAGTGATTTTTTTCCCGAGAGAAAAAAAGGATATTAATTTGATGGGTGATTTTTTTGACTCCATAACACTCTTAAAGGTATCATCTAGACCTACACCTTTGTGTTGATAACCTCTACGAAATCATTTTGTGGTTTTCCTTAGGTTAATATGGTTTTCTCATTGTCCCAACGAATGCAATCAGTAATGCGAAAATCTGCAATTTGAGATAGTGTAAGGCCACCAAATGTGATTTTTTATAACCGTGAGATCATGACATCAAACGAACATTTCCCACACATCTGAGTGGCCTAGTATATACTAAGGCAGGTGTCATTTCTATTCCCAATGATCCTAATCCTTCTTGGCTGCATCGGTCGGGCATAGTCCCTTAAGAACCCCAAAAGAAAAAAGGTTATAACTTCAACTTGTGATTTATCATACTCAGTGGAACTTTTAAATGTCTCATCTAGACCTACACCTTTGCATTGAGACCTTATATATGAAATCATGCCATGAATTGTTTCTAGGTCAATGTGGTTTTCTCATTGTCCCAACAAATGCAATGATACCAAAATATTCAATTTGAGTTAGTATTAGGCCTCCAAATGTGATAATTTGCAACCATAAGCTCGTAGCACAAAATGGAAAATTCCCAATCATTAGGTTGGCTTGGTTATGCTAGGGGAGGCATTATTTTAGTTCCCAATGATCACAATCCTTCATAGCTACTTTGGTTAGATGTAGACCCTTAAGAGCCCCGAGAGAAAAAAAGGTTGTAAATTCAACAAGTGAATTCTCAGAATTTGTGGAACTTTGAAAGGTATCATCTAGAATTACACCTATGCATTTATACCCTCTAAAAACTATCATAGTTTTCCCCTGGTTAGTGCAGTTTTCTCGTTCTCCTATCGAATGCAATGATGCCAAAATCTTATATTTGAGTCAATGTTAGACCTCCAAATTTAATATTTTACAACCGAGAATCTCATGGAACCAAATGGACAACACCCAAACATCAGGGTGGCATGGTATATGCTATGGGAAGTGTCATTTCGGTGCCCAAAAATCTCAATCCTTCTCACCTACTTTGGTTAGGTTTAGTCCCTTAAGATCCCTATGAGAAAAAAATGATGTAACTTCAACTAATGATTTCTCGGAATCCATGGAAATTTGAAAGGTCTCTTATATACCTACCCCTCCATGTTAGGAACCTCTATGACATCATATCATGGTTTACCCCAAGTCCATGTGGTTTTCTCATTTTCCTAGAAATGCAATGATGCCAAAATTTTCAATTTGAGTCAGTGGTAAGCCTCCAAACATGATATTTTACAACTAGAAGCTCATGGTACCAAACGGACAATGCCCATATGTTGGAGTGGCCTATTTTACACTAGGAAAGGAATCTCTTTAGTTCTCAATGATCTTGCTCCTTCCCAGCCTACTTTGGTCAGGCGTAGTCCCTTAAGAGCCCTGAGATAAAAAAAAAAGGCTATAACTTCGACGAGTGATTTTTCGGACTTTGGCACTTTGAAAGATATATTTGGGAATAAAACCTCTAAATTTAGACCCTCAAAAAAATCCTATCATGTTTTTCCCAAGATTTTTTTTTTTCTCGTTGTCCCAACAAATGCAAAGGTGCTAAAATCTTCAATTTGAGTCAATGTTAGGCCTCCAAATGCAATATTTTACAACCGGAAGCTCGTGGCGCCAAAACTATATTTCCCACATGTCGGGATAGCCTATTATATTCTAGGGAGGCTTCATTTTAGTTCCAATGATCTTGATCATTCGTAGTAACTTTCGGTTAGGGGTAGTCCCTCAAGAGCCCCGAGAGCAAAAGAGGCTATAACTTCGATGAGTGATTTCTCGGACTCGGTGGTACTTTGAAAGGTAATTTCTAGACCTACACATCCATCTTGAGACCCTCTAAAAAATCCTATTGTGGTTTTTCCTAGGTCAATGCATTTTTCTCTTTGTGCTAGTAATGGTAACGGTGCTGAAATATTCAATTTGAGTTAGTGTTAGGCCACCAAACATGATTTTTGGAAACCGAATCTCGTAGCACAAAAATAACAACACCCACATGTTAGGGTGGATTGATAGACACTAAGGACATTTTTGGGTTCCCAATGATCTCGGTCCTTTCCAGCTACATTGGTTGGGCATAGTCCCTTAAGATCCCTGAGAGTAAAAAAAGGTATATCCTCGATGGGTGAGTTACTATTTTTGGTTTGCATGAAACATATTAAGAAGATATTTCTCATACAATATAGGTAGTGAAATGATAATTTTTCTTATTATTTATTTCCATGATTTATGTTGGATAGGCAACTTAGATTTTATATTTTAAGCCAACTTCACGCACGCGTGAAATTGTCACCATTTTTCAACTAAACTAGTTGTCAAGACTAAAACATGCATGTTCAATATCTACTAATGGTGCCAACCACGTGAGGGTGGAATATTTTTGGTACCACTAACCTACATAAACATGTTAGTAAGTTATTAATAGAATTTTAAAACCAAAAACTTTAAACAAGATTTGTAAAATTAATCAAATAAAATTCATGTAGATGTATATCTAGTATTAATTCTGCATACCTTGTAATTTCAATCCGATGAACTTCTATGATCGACTCTACTCTTGACAAAAGAGAAAGAATTGCTTTATGATTTGAGCCATGAACCTTTCACATATTCTTGTTTGATGGCCTACCTTGATATTTGATCAACTGAATATTTATTGCAAGAGCCAAATGTGAATATTGGATTGTCTTTCTATACATTTTGTATTCTTCAAATAATCAAATATTTGATTTTTGATAGGATATCATCGAAGAAAATTTCAAGTGGCTACCATTGACTTGGTGGAATACTCAAGGTTTTCACCATCTAGGACTGGGGAATTCAATTTCTCTTTTCCTTCTACACAACGAGACAAGTAGTATGTTCCCTCTTCATTAATTTTTTTCACAATAACTACAAAAGGATGTCCTATATCACACATTAAATCTCAAGTCAAATTTAAAATACATTTAGGGATTATCATTTAATAGTTTATAAATTTATAACAAGACATGTATGTACCTTGATGTACTAGATCAGAGACTTGGTCAAATTCGGGTGATGTTATCATATGACCTAAAGACACAAGTTGTAATTCTCATGGAACATGGTATGTGTCGAGTAGAATTGTAGGTTTACAAGTCCATTTATCCTCCCACTTTGTGACTCATGTTCATTCCAAACAAAATAAATGCATGCTATATAAAAACATGACATACACCTATTATGAATAGTGCAATAATGTGCATTTGAACTACGAGAATGAGTGTATGATTTAACAAAAATAAAACTAAATCTAATTTTAGAGTAACTGATATGGTAAAATATAGTAAAGATACAAATGTTAAACACTCAAGAAATGCAAAACTATAAGTAAATGGGAGAGATAAATGACTTAGCTGACTCTTGTGTGATCTCAGAATCGATCAGGCAAAGTGTAAAGTGTTGGACATGATTCAAACAATGTTATAACTGCTCCCTATGATTTCGGAACTTGAGAATGATGTCATACATGGGAGCCTAGTACACATGACGAAGTGCTTAGGTGGTTGTGACTGGTCCGGTGCTTTGGTGACTATGCGAAGGCTCGAGATCTACTTTCTTACGTGTCATCAAGGTTTCGCTACTAATTCATGTCAATCACCTGATATTCACTCTTTGATCGCGAGGAAATTTGTAACTGTAAAACAAACACCGCTACATACATAATCTCACAAACACATCAAATCAGAATTAAATATGCAATATGTGAAGTCAGACTAACCATGGTGCTCACCCGATGAGTGAACTTATGACTGAGCATTGCACTATATTCCAGAATCCATGTAGTTCTTTGTGCTTGTGTGTGTAGTAGTTTCCTTAGGTTTCCCTTGAGCCGATGATGTCGGGATAATGAGATGTAGCTAGATAAGATAAAAATGTGTGGTATGGAATTCAACACTTCCCCTTGTTATGAAGTGTATGTAGTCCAAAATGCAAGTACCTTTGATGGTAGTGATAGTATGTAGATGTGATTACCCCTTAGAATTTCCAGCCAAAATAATAGAGTGTATGTTGTGTATATATGGATCTCTTGTTTTAATTTTGACACTAGTGACACAAAATGTCGACTATGAACATGAGATAAGGATTAGAAAACTAAAAAGGCCGACCAAAATGTCAAAATGTATAAAAAGAACAAAGAGGACAAAAGCACCAGAATGGACATGAGCACATGGGTGCTAGTGTCTAGAATGGGTGATGGTGTCTTGGGGTAAATGACAATAGATATGAAAAGACAAATAAACATGGATCCTGTACCTAGCTAGAATTGGGTATAGAAATGATAGATGTGAGAGAGAAATACAATAGAAAAAATCAAAACAAGTGGATGGACAAAGGATTGTGTCACCAATGAATACTTTTCTTACTTAAGATCCATACATATAACAACATACTTGACAACATAATAAAATAGTAGTATGTGTGTGATTTTGTGTCTACATTTTCCCCCTTTATGTTATTTGAATGAAACTCAAGTAGTGTAAAGGAAGTAAGGAACATACATGTATAGAGTCCAAAGAAGCCATGTTGCAAAGTGCATGTATGATGTATAAACTTGTAGCGTGGAGAACTATAGATCGTTGCTTTTACCCATGTCACATAGGTGGAGATACAAAATCGTCATAAGGAGAACTTGGAGAAATATTTGAAATGATTTGGAGACTTTGGATATTTTGAATTGTTGCCAAAGGAGATTGAAGAGGTAGGGAGTGATCAATTCCCAACCTGATTTGTTTGAAAATGGGAGAACTTGGGCATCCTGTCGCCAAAAAAAGTGTGTTGGGGAGAGAGATCTAGTTTTACTCTTCATCCATGACTACATCTCTAAAATTTCCAAGCTGCAATGCGGATGGAAAGAGACCATATTTAGTTCAGATTAGTTTCGATAGAAAAGTTGTTTGTTTTGATTGAAGAATCCATATAGGAGCAGTGTAAGAAAGGAAATAACATCTCATTACCCCTAATCCTATAGTAATAGTGTGTTCTAATTTGAATAGTGCAAGATGACTTCCAAGTTAGGTCATCTGGAAGTGATAGTAAAGTAATGCAACTCCCAAGTTAGGTCATCTATGAGGTATAGTAAGTGTGCTTATTGTACTGATTGATTGATTTGATTTGATTGATGGAAGATTGTTTGAAATAATGTGTACTTAGGATATTACTCACAGAGAGGTTTTTATTTTTCCCCAAGATTAGGTCATTTAGGGGAATAGATTTGAAATAGTAGAAAGTATTGATTGTCGTATAAAATAATTGTACCTTTGTTTGAATGAGATTAGAGAAAAGTGTGATAGTAATATGCTAAGAGTGTCGATTGATTGTATTGTATCCTGAGAGGGATTATGATATGATTCTAATTGTATGCCCCCTTTTGGTGAAAGAGTGAAGGGCAGAGAAATGGGCACTAAGCCAAAATCAAAACATGTAATTTGTAGTGATAGTAAATGAGAAATGGTATGGAGTAGTATTATCAAAGTATAAGTAAATATTTATTAGTACATGTGCTAGAGTTGAATATGAAATATTTAAAGTTATATTATACTGATGCTAGAGGAAAATATGATCCGTATGGCCCAAACGGTTAGAAAAACATAATTACGAGGCTCAAGATATGAGTGAAATGATGTAATGTGTATTAGTTGTGAAAAGCGGTTACAAATAATGGCTATAGTATATGGTAAATAGGAATTACTATATATAGTAATAGTGAAAAGTTGAATTGTAATTTCATTTGAGCTGAGAGTAGTAGAAAATCGGAGCTCTGTGTTGTGAGAATGCCACGTGTTAGAGCAGCAAGTTTGACTAGATTTGAGAGAGTAGTGGCGGTCGTGGCTTCGCAGACGACCGATGAGTTAGTAAGTGTGATTATTTTTGGAAAATTTTGTAAAATATGTTTGTTTTCATATATTTTAGTAAAATTTTCTTTTTGTATTTTTCAAGGTTTCTGACTTGGGCGAAAGTGGTTAGGGCATTTCTGTCCCTAGGGACACTAGCCCCAGTTACAGGCGCTAATGACCTGTTTCTGGACGATCATGACCTACTCCTGGAGATTAGCGTCCCAGAGCAGAGTTTGGGCACTATGTTGTAAAATGTGTAAATTTTGAATAATTTTGGGCTATGATGAGGTGTTTGGTGTGCTTATGTAAGTTTTTCTTTGGTGTGTTATGTTGTACAAAGGGATATTCACTCCATAGAGTTCCGTGTGGGTCGCCACTTGATCACGCTACTTACTTTGGGCTTGTCAAACACAAAGTGGGATATATTGGACCGTGTCGAATGTGAAATATTGCTAGATTGGGGGAAGTAACCCATAATATGCCAATGTTGAATTCTTTGTGACATAGATGGTGCACATACACATGTACATTCTAGTTGCTAACATGCGAGATGACAATGACACTAGAGGATGTATACCGAATATTGCGGTTGCTTATAGTAGGAGAGAGAGTACAAGTGATGACTATAGTGGATGCCCATAGTCAAATGAGGGTAGCGAGGCGTTATTTCATAGGCACATGAGTACAAGCGAGAGACTCGTATCGGTTTATATGTTATTGTGAGATCTCGAGGTTCCTCGTGTGCATAAATTTATCACTGGTTGTGACAGCTTTGTCGGTGGCAGTGGAGGGTGGTGGAGTGGGGATTTTGTATCGGATGCATGATATTTGTCACAACATCAAGCAACATGGTACTAGATATGCCTGGGCATGGTGTGTATTGGCCCATTTGTATAGGGACTTATATATATTCACACAAGAGGATCATGGGGGTGGGATATGAGCCACTAATTTGTTACATGTGTGGTCATATGAACATATTGCTATATTGAGAATACTTAGTGGGCCACGGGCCGATTGGGCTTGACCCGAGATATTTGCGGCGAGGTGAGTAAGAACCCATAGCAAGAGGATGGGTATGACTACCTATAGTTCAATGACAAAATAAATGGGTCCTGGGGTCATTATATGGAGACCGTATAGAAACTATGGAGGTTGGTTGGAGGATGTTGTGGAGCTGCGGTGCATTTGGCACACCATGTGGTTAGAGGATCACTTCCTGGGGTGACAGAGTTGTTCCAGGGTGAGTGAGTATATAGATAATTTGGCATGGCCCAGGATGTGCCTCAGAGCCATATATACGGTTGAGATCTACGAGAGCTATGAGACAACCATGAGCGAGGTAGGACCTGACAAGAGCATAGCTAGTGCATCCTGGTCCAGATGAGGTAGATGTGGTTATAAAGCCTTCATAGGTTGACAATATGGGGTGCACCCAAGCATATAGTGAGTGGTGGGTGACACATCGATGGTGTTGTTATTTCCAATAGTGGTGGATGTGGCTGGTGGACCAGAAATTGGAGGAGTAGAGGGATATGCACCTTCCTCCAAGGTAGATAATGTAATAGTGGTGATAGTGGAGCGTAAACATTGTTTGTATGTTGTTTGTTTATTGTTTCTTGATTGACATGATGTATGCATGTAAATATGTGTAATAACTAAGGTTGGTTGTGTGATTTTAGTTGATGCATATTGGTCGTTGATAGTAGACACTTCCATACTTAAATTGACGTGAAACCTATTGTCGATGTACTCATGGGAGGTGTTATGCTAGAGCAGAGTTAATGTTATTGCAAGTGAGAATGCCCATTTATTGGAGCCAGTGGTTATAGCGGTGGCAACGCATGGTGTTGTTGAGAAAGTGCGATGAGGATTGTGTAGATGCGAGAGAGCGAGAGAGATAGGCCATGGGAGGATGATGCCTAACTCATGATATATTTGCATGCTACTTGGAGGTACATGGTTGACATATGGAATGACGGTGAAGCTTGTTGTATTATGAATTCAAGAAGAGAGGTATAGAGGTTGAGATCAATGACATAGAGTGAGTGGTGAATCTTCTAGCTCTAGAGTTCCCATGATCATATATAGTGATGACGAGGATGATGTATGATGTATTATATATGAGGTAACAATGAATGGGGGCTTGCCCCTAGTTATTGAATTTTGTAACTTATGATGTGAAGATACATATATATATACATGTTGTTTATATTGTATGTGGTTGTTGATGTGAATTATATATGATGTGTTGATTATGATTTGTAGTTGATAGTGAGTGGTTAGATTGGTAGATTCTAGGTGCATTGTTGATCTGGTTGATTTAATAGATGTTGTTGATTGTTGAAATTTGTAATGATGTGGAATAAATTTGTGTGAATATGAATGTATGGAATAAAATTTACTAAGTAGAAATGTGTGGATGTAATGTAATGTGGTAGATAAATAAAAGTAGTGATAATGATATGTTGATAATCAAATAACAATGAGATGTAAATTATGGTTATAATAACTTATGATGAGAATGAAGGGTAGAAGAAGAGAGATTGCCCTTCAAAGTGTGAGAATTACCCCTGGAAGTCAAGAATGAACCATAGAACAAGAGTGTGTCATTGGGAAAAGGGTTTTACATGTGCGAGGAGATGTTAAAAAGATATGACATTGAACAAAGAGTATGAGGTGTGAAAGGAGAGCTTCATGGATGTATTATTCACTCAACAGTCAAGTGTGAACCGTAGCACAAGAGTGCATCATAGGGTAATGAAATGGAAAAATGATGTCATCTACCAAAGATTTCTCACAGTGCATCTAATTATTTCAGTTCCCAAGAATGTTAAGGCATTATCTGATATGATGGTTCTAGGGACATCGAATATAGTTATAATTCCCTTATAGATGTTCAAGATAATAACTTCATTTTCTTCCTTCAAATCAACATCTTCATTCCATTTAGTAAAATAGTTAGTTGTTGTCAATATCTATTTGTGCCCCAAGCTTGAATGTGGGTTAATCACTCCTATAAAATCCAACCCCCATTGCATAAATGGTTTCTCAACTGAAATGGGGTGGAGGGGAAAGGCTACAAGTTTTTCTTTTCCTACAAAGAAATAACACTTCCTACATTTTATGATCCATGCATGGAAATCCTTGAAGATGTTAGGAAAATAGTAACCACCCTTCATGATCTTGAGTGTTGTGGCTCTTGGGGAAAAATTTCCTCCCACTGGTCCATCATGGAATTCATGTAAAACATTTTCTATCTGATTAACGTCAACACACCTCAAAAGAACACCATTGATTTCCTTCTTAAACAATATGCCATATACAAGCACATAGTGAATAAATTACAATATGAAGTACCTCCATTTTTGCTTTGTTCAAACCTTGAGGATAACCACTTATTTATAAGAAGGTTATCGTATCCTAATATTGGCTATCATGAACATGGGGAGGAGGAGGTGGTTGATTTTCTTGTTTCATGCAAATATCTTAATCAACCCTTAAATATGATACAAGTTTTTCACATAAACCTTTACCTCTCACAAGTTTGGTGACCTTGATATGAACATCATACTCCATGACCTTGGTGATCCACCCAACTCTCTTCTCATTCACATCTTTATTCAAGAGGAATTATTTCACACTTGGATGAGACACCATCAACTGAATCTTATTATTTGAAAGCATGTGTCTGAATTTTTAAGTGCACAGATGACATCAAAGACTTTTTCTCAACAAAATTGTACCTAAGCTCATAATCTTTGAGTGTTTGACTGAAAAAAGTTATAGGTTGCTCCAAGAAATATTATTTTATTGAACTAAGATGGAAGAAATGTTGTCACTTCCTCCAAATACATAAAGAATAAAATCTTTAGCATAATCAGGGTTTATAAGAGTGGGGGCCTGAGAAATGGATTTCTTGATATTTTCAAATTTGTTCTTACCTTCATTTAACTAGCTAAAGAAAACACTCTTCTTAAGCATGGAGGCAAGAGGTTTAGTTAAAGTAGTAAAATTGGGGATGAACCTTCTTACAAAATTTATTATGCCTAGGAAGCTTTTCAAACCTTTCTTGTGCTTAGGGGAGAGGGAGAGACAGAGAGAGAAATTCATTCACTCTATCTAGATCTATGGCAAGACCATATTTTGACACCACATGTCCTAGAAAAATTCCTTCATGAACAACAAACACACACTTTTTAGGATTCAAGGATAACCAAATTCTCAACATTTGTCAAATACCTAGTGCAAGTGCACGGAGATGGGGGACCAAAAAGTGAACACTATACTTTATTATTTCTTATACTTTAAATTTATTTTAGTAAATATAAGAAATTAGGGTCACTAGCACTTTATGGAACTAGTCTCACAAGCTCCATAGTCATGGTTTAGAAGATGGTTTTTCATATTCTAACATGGTCAGTACATAGGTATTTTTCAAGATTTCAACATTCAACCTAAAGCTTTTAGGGTTTAAATTCTACAATCGATGTCTATTTTGGGAAAGAATATAGTCATTGTTTAGGTTTTGGGGCCTTTTAGAAGTGTTGGAGGTAATTTAGGAAGATTTAGGAAAGGTTTTCTCATTCAAGGACAATCTTCTCAACAACGGGTTTTCTAGGTGCATGGAACAAACACTCTAATGGTGAAATCTAACTTCTCCGGATGATTTTGGGAGCTCCGTAAGGAGTTAGGAGGAAAAAAATAGGAAATGGAAAGATATGTGAATCCTATACATGTTGGTAACATCTATTTTTCTCTAAGACTTGAAGGTTTCATGAAGAATTTCAAAATAGTAAACTTGCCCTTTTCGGTTCCAAACAAAAATGGCCCTAAATTTGCAAGATCTAGAGAGATGGTCACCACATGGTGATAGGTGAATATTTTTAAATGTTGATAAGTACCTCTCGGAATGGGTACTTTCATAAATAGACTATTTTTTACCATGGGTGAGGATCTCATGAGGATGGGGCCAAATTTTGTGAGTTGAAAAACACCTTCCTAACACCCCAGGTTGTGTTTTTGAGTGAAAGAAACTTCTAACATGAAAAAGTGGTAAAAATGAGTTACCATGAGTTGAAATCATGTTTCTAAAACCTCAAGTGATGACTTAAGTGTTTAGAAACATTGTTATGAGATCTACATTGTGATGGGAACATGATGCTCTCTTCTAATTACAAGGCAAGAGTGAGGATCACTCTCTTACTTTTCAAGGCCTCCACAATTAACCTAGTGATCACAAATCAACTCCATGATGCTCAAACCATTTTTTGATTATCTATCACTTACTAAAATAGGTATTCACCATGTAGATGGAAGGATTTATCATTGAATGAGATTCTTGTCATGTGGCCACCTGTTAGACTGAAATGAGGTGGTTGTAATGTCCTTCCTCCTTTGAAGTGTGATCACACTACAAGGTTCGAATGAGTGTTTAAGAACACTACCAAGTGAGTGACATCAAGTGAAACTCAGATAATTTATCATTCTTACATACATGGTGCTCTATATGAAGATCATCTCTTACCCCTCTGGCTCAGAATTCTCCTGGATGGAATCAACTTTAGGATACTCATACACCCTCTTTCTCATATGCCTCTCATGGAGATAGATGATGCCTTGATCCTTCACACATGATGGTCATGAATGCCTCGGTAGCTTGACTATCTCATCTTGGCTTGTTCCTTGAAGAGGTTTGAACATGATGGTAGAGTCAAGATATGATGATCCTCAACTTACTCCATGAGCTTCCCATTTCACCTTTGAACATGATGACACCATTTTTAACTTCACAATTCACTTCCCTAACCAAGATATCACATGAGTGGAAACATGCTTATAGTATCTGGACACATCTTCACTTGATTTCTCCTCATGGAAATAGGTTTCCTCCTCTATATGGAAGGATTGATCCTGAATGATATTTGAAGGAATGTTTGAGGGTGAGATCCATCTTCTTGAACTCTAACTACATTGAAGCACTATGAAATCCACTCCCTAAATTACAAGATGTGAACACATCGCCAAGTATTGATTAAGTGTTTAGAAACAATCTCAAGAGATATGCACCATTTGTGAGCTCGAGATGACTACCATCACCACTCATGGTGATCCTTTCTCATCATGATCATGATTATCATTCCCTTGATGACTTGAATTTCAATGAGGTTCTAGATGTTTCAGATCCTTCACAAGACCTCATGATTCTCCTTATTACACTCATTTTCCAAGTGATGTCTATTACACATTTTGATGCATATTTTTTTTCCTCTAAACTCATTTGGGAACTCCTGGAATCTTCCATAGAAGACAACATTCACCATTGAAGTTCTCATTCCCTACACCTTGAATACCCAATGTTGAACAGATGGATCCTGAATGATATTTTCTTTCCTAAAATTTCCTAAATTACTTCATACACCTTCAATTCTCTTCAAAATCACCCTCAAATGCTTTAGAATTTCCCTGAACATTCCCTAAAGTGTGTTTACCAGTTGCAAAATGGCAAAAATGTCCTTTTTAGGCCTCCGAAGGAAAATATCTTTCACTGAATCTCATTATGAATTAATTTATCACCTTGGGTAATCATCCTTGCACACTAAAAAAAATTTAAAACCTTATTAGGAATTTCCTCTGAGCCAGGGTGAAGGTTGAATTGAAGGCAAGCTAGTCAGAGGAAGGATGCACAGTGACTGGAAGGATGCACATATTGATGTCTATAAAGAGGAATGGATTAAATATTGCTACGTCATTAGTCCTATAACTTATACTTGCATATTGTGATCATTTATCTACATTTTGGTGTTCTTGGTGTTTTATTGTTGTTGATATTCAAATCTATCTAAGTAATTTCATTACAAATATATAGTGGTAGTTCATGACATCTAGCATTTACTTCCAACCTTGACTATGTTTTTTTAACTCTCATGGTTTTTCTCACCTAAAGCTTAATGTTGGGAGCATATCAGGCATCCACAGATCTAGATTATAAAATAAGAAACTTGAATTTAATCCTCCTAAAGCTTATTCAATAGGTAAATGAGTCAAGAAGGGTGTGTATGATAAGAAATCTAAATTTTCTCCCTATTAGGTTATCTAAAACCCTATTTTGGTGTTTCAACAAGAAAATATTAATATCTCAGCTGATAAGGATTCTTAGAAGATAAATCTACCTAGAATTGGGTTATAAAACTTAGGAGTCTTCTTTAGTCACACCATTGCGGAGAAGACTCTAATACCATTGTTGCAGAGAACACCCTTTTGATCAATTTTATCCATGTGGAATTAGAACTTGAAGGTGAATCACATGTTCCTGACCTCCACAATGTATTGAGCTCATTACCAAGCACTAATTAAGTGTTTAGAAACACTCTTGGGAGGTATGTATTGATTGAGAGTATGAGATGATTTCTAGCATCACCTTCGATGGCCTTGGATCAAAATGGATGCTCCCAAAATGTAAAGGATTATTCAATATTTTTATGCCTACTTTTTTTCCTCCTAACTCCTTATGGAGCTCCCGAAATCAGCTAGAGAAGTCAATGTTCACAATTTGACTGCTCATTCCTTGCACCTGAAAGCCCATTGTTGAACAAACTATCCTTGAATGATCAAAACTTTCCTAAATCTTCCTAAACTACTTCCAACACCTTCAAGGATTTAAAATACCACCTTTAGATACTTAATACCTTTTCATAACCCTCCCGAAGGATGCACACAAGCTCCGAAATGGCCAAAATTGGCCTTTTTAGGCTTGCCAATGAATTAGTCTTTTTTACTTGCACTTCAATGAATGGAATAATGGACCTTTTAAACCTTTTTCAAACTTATACATGTTCACCCAATGCATTAGGAATACCTTCAAGGACAAGGTGATCATGACACAGGAGGAAGGTGGGCCCGGAGAGGGATTCAAGAAGATTTGGGAGCAAGATTTCACATTGTGGCTTGGTTTTCATGGTTTAAGTTTTGCATTTTTGGGTTATTCAATTCACACATGACAACATCTCCATATGAAGATCATCCTCTTACCTTTCCAATCTTCAAAATCATCCTTGAATGGAATAAAATTTAGGATTCTCATACACTTCTTTCTCATATCCCTCTCATGAGAATAGGTGACTTCTTGATCCTTCACACATGATGGTCTTGGATGCCTCACTAGCTTGACTAGCTCATTTTGATTTGTTTCTCAAAGATATTTGGACACAATGGTAGAGTCGGGATATGATGATCATCAATTCACTCATTGAGCCTCACTTTTCACCTTTGAACATGATGGTCTCTTCTTAATCTCATAATTCACCTCCCTACCCAAGATGTCACCTGAGTGGAAACATGTTTATGATGTCTACACACCCTCTTTCTCAATTTCTCCTCATGGAGATAGGTTTCCTCCTCCTGATAGAAGGATTGATCCCTGAATGAAACTTGGAGGAATGTATCGAGAATTAATTCCATGTTCTTGACCTCCACACTATACTGAAACACTACAAATTCCACCTCCATGACTTGTAAGATGTGTGTTCATTACCAAGCATTGATTAAGTGTTTAGAAACACTCTCATAAAATATGCATTGTTTGTGAGCCTGAGATGATTTCCACCATCACTCATGGTGAGATTCTCTTATCATGCTCTTGATGACCATTCCCTTCATGATTTGAATCTTGATGAAGCTCTTGATGTTTCAGATCTTTCACAGACCTCATGATTTTTATGATTGCACCCATTTTCCTCATGATGTTTTAGATCCTTCACAGACCTCATGATGACCATTCCCTTGATTATTTGAATCGATAAAAACTTACATATGTGTTTTGATTTATTATGTGTTATAAGAAATTGCATGAGTCCATATATTGAGAAATTATTTCTACTTTTGGGAGTTGTGAGGTTTATAAAATATAGTTTTAACACATCTAACACTCCTACAAATGTCAATAAACAATCTAAAAGGCCCAAAACCTAAACAATGACTATATTCTTTCCCAAAATAGACATTGATTATAGAATTTAAACCCTAAAAGCTTTAGACTAAATGTTGAAATCCTGAAAAATACCTATGTACTTGACCAGATTAGAATATGAAAAACCATCTTCTAAACTGTGACTGATGGAGTTGTGAGACTAGTTCCATAAGGTGCAGAGTGACCCTAATTTCTTATATTTACTAAAATAAATTTAAAGTATAATAAATAATAAAGTATAAAGATTAATAAATGAAAAATAATACCTTATATTTTTTAATACATATATCCCTCCCAAAACCACATATACCACATAGAAAATAGAAACGTGAGTGCGTTATAACACACTCGTGTTTCATCTTTTTGGGTTTGAAATACCCAATCCATAGGCTTGGATTTTCTTGGATATCCAAACCTAAGGTTTGGACTGTGTAATCTGTGAATAAATTTGTGTTTTAAAAAACATCAAAATCTCATGTGTGCACCCGATATCTCATGCATTATAACATAATATTCAAAAAAATTATACTATGATGTCAAGCTTGGTTTTACCTTGGTGATGATATAATTCTTTCTAAAATCGATTAGTTTAAGGCTTTCATCCTTAATTTCTTTTACTAGTGCCTTATTTTCTTGTGAAAACCTATGCATACGTTTTGGTGCACAATTTATGATTTTTCATCCAAATTTAAAAAAAAAAAATGGTTTTTTCTAAACTCCATTCTACACACTAAAAAAAAAAAAAAAAATGACTTTTTTTCTCAAAGTTATGGGGGTGCACACACAAATATTTCATTTTTGGGATATGTGCACTTTGAAAATTAATAAAAATTATATATTCATCCAAAAATTATGAAAAATTAGTGGGACCTCGCACATGGTCTTAGCTAACTTTCTACCAAAGGGATTTGAAAAATAATTTATAGAACTCAAAAAATGGGGGGGGGGCACACAATAGGTTCTTATCTTTTTGACACAAAAATAGACATACTTTTGTGTGCACCACATTTGAACCTCTTAATCTCCACCATTTTCAAAAAAAATTAGTAGTTTAGAAACTAGATTTTGATCTACGATACTCATTCTTATCACTTTGTCAAATTTTGAGCATATGCATGCCAAATTATTGGATGAAGTTCAAGTTTTGTTGATTTAGGAAAAATGTGTCCACTTTTGACCCCCTTTTGGTCCCCCATTTCCATGCAAAGAGGAATGCTTGATTGGGAAAATGATATTTGCCTCTATGAGCTTAGTCAATTATTTTCTCATCAAGGGCTCCACCTTTGGATTGATAGGTATCTGTTTCTTCCTGATAATTTTTTTGTTGGGATCCAATTCAATGGTATGTTATGCAAGGCTTGGATCAAAACCTTTAAGATCCTCATAACTCCAAGAAAACACATCATCATACTCTTTACAAAGGTCAACAAGAGATTACTTTTCAGAATTGCTACATACCTTTCCAAACTTTAAAGACTTGTTTCTCTAAATGGCCACCGCTCATAGCTTTCCTCCTTGACAGTTATGTTCATTTTCTCTCCTTTAAACTGATCATCAGGGTTAAATATGCTTTCCAAGGTGATTAACCCATAGAAGTTTTGTTGGTCTTGAGGTAGATGATCCTCATATTACTCGATAGTCATGACTAATTTCCAATAGAGAACTCTACATCATCTTGTAAAAAATTATAATTTTCCTATCATTGTCAAAAACTTGCCAACAAGTTGCATTATCTAGTGTGGCAGTCTAACCATGAGCTTGACATATTGGTCTAAACCTTTCTTAATGTCTTGGGGAATGTCATATTGGGATCCAACTACTGCAGTCTATCAACATCTTTATTTTACACTCTTGGTATCACTTGAATGTTGAAAGCATCAAAACCTTCAATCATGTCCCATGTTATATGCTTTCAGTAGGTTGTTTTTGGATACACATTGAGCTCTGACCTAATGTATGACTAGTTCACTATCTCCAAATACTTGTAAAGAACTTGATTCCACACTTTTTTCCAATTGGAGACCTGGATCAACGCCTCATACTCACCAAATCATTGGTACAACTAAACTGAAATCTAAATGCAAAAAAATTCTCCTCACTAGGAGAGACTAACATAACCCCGCATCAACATTATTCTTACTTCTTGATCCATAAAAATACAACTGACACACTCCATATTGATCCTCTTGTGACTTTGTATTGCTATTATGAGAGCATTCTCTTCATGTATACAATAAGTCCCTAACCTTGTTTCTTCCATGTGATCATAAGGATCAAACTTGAAAAATGTTCCTTTTCCCAATTTTCAAGTAGAATATCATGAACCTCCTCTACGGATATGGAAACCTCATGAATATCATCACTCTCCTCTTGATCATGCATAACAAAATTCATATTCATAGGCCTAGGTGTATAAGGCTCAATGTGATTATGGGAAATAGGATCAACTTTGATAGTTACTCTAGTTCCATATCTAGTTCTAACTAGTAAATTTTTATTTGATATTCAAAATCTCCTTCTTCTTTACCTGTGCTAAAATTCCAAAGATTAAGCAAACATGACAAGTACACACATAATAATATTAAAAGATTACTTAGAGCCACAAAATCTAGAAGAGATGGATAGAAAGGGAAAAAATGAAAGATTTGTATTAATTTATATTCTACTTCTTACACTTGATAATTGGGAATTCCATTCCTCCCCTTACACTTCTCTTGTTTCTTTCTCATTATATAAAAAGTGAAAAATGAAAGATTTTGTGTTCTTGAGTGTCATTTATTAGGTAATATCCTAAATAATATAGGTTGCATATTAAAGATGGTGGGGAATAAATAATTAGGGTAAGTGCATGGAATTTGGGGGCTAAAAATGTTTTAAGTGGAAGTTTTTTTCCTTATAAAAATGAAAAATCTTAATTTATATGGTTTATTTAAGATATCTACACTTAAAATTTGAAGATGCAATAAGAACATCAATCATAACATTTTCAATCTAGTTTTTAAAGTACTACTTAATTTTTGGGTGAGTGCATGGAAATGGGGGCAAAAGGGGGTCTTAAGTGGACGCTTTAATATTTGAAAAATGAGGAACTTTAATTTATACTAGTTGTTTGAGATGGATACACTCAAAAATTGAAGATTTTATAAGAACATAATGTAGACACCAAATTTAGGTCACAATCCCTCTAGCCCCTTTCAATTAAGTAATTAAACACATACACCTAGCCATGACCCCTTCTACACATTAGTATTAATTTAATTACCCATAATTAAATTAATCCTCATCCTCACACCATTATTTATTTTAATTACCTTAATTAAACTAATATCCATCTCACTAAGCCACCTCACCTTTCCACCTCATCCTAGACCCATTCCTAGCCTATTAATTACCCTAGACCAAGTCCCCACTTATCCTAACCAATTGGGACTCTTTCCAACCCTAAATATTCATGACCTATTAATCCTCTAACTAATTCCACACTCTAATTTACGTCATTCAACAAATCTGCACTCCAAAATAAGCCAAAGACCACACCAAATTTGGGTGAAAAACCCTATTTTGGGCAAATTAGACCAATTCTCCTTAATCGACGTCGTTTATCCCTCGATCGGTGCCAATTCCCTAACCGTCGTTGGTTGCCTTAAATAATATTTTCTAACTCTTTGCATGGGTTATCCAATTCATTCACTCACTCAGGATTTAGCATTCAAACTCTCGAGCATTCAAGCTACCCGACAATGAATCGAGCCCACCGTGTTTTCACCAACATCTAGCCATCCCATCCACAACTTTAGATCATCACAACAAAGCACACATGCTTTGTTGCCTCGGCACTGGACACATTCCCGTATCTCCCACGAATGCTCATCAATCATCAACCACCTTCAAATCTATAGGTTACCAGATAAGTAATTCATTCTTATTTGTTAAGCTCTTGTTTTGATCTTAAGTCTTTCATTTATGTCCTTCATCTGATCCTTCTCTATTCCCGAATACCACCTTTCGCTTGTTTACCACCTATTCCATCAACCTGAACCATTTCACCCATCCTAGCACCTCTACCTCCATTGTTGAGCCTTAACAAAACTCATATCATCCTTCCCACATCCCCTCAACTCTTTATGCAATTACAAAGAGATCCAAAACACCCATTTTTAACAATTCCAGATATTGCCCCTACCGACACTAGTCATCCAACTGACATCAATCATTTTCCAGTTCCGACATCGATTTCCTAATCAATATTGGTCTTTGTGACTGGTAATTTCTCCTATAACAACAAGCTCATAAACTTCACCAAATAGCCAGAATCGCCCAAAACCTTGCCCAGACCTTGCCCAATACCTCAGTGACCTTCCCCAACCTGAACCACACCTTACCCAATACTAGATTAGTTTGTATTTTTGTACTTTGTTTAATCTAGTGTATTGATAACATTTTGAGACACCTAAATCAAAGTGTTAGCAATAGGACCTTTACTTCTCACATTCATTTTCATTAAATTGATAAATCACACTTCTCGAAACTAGCATTTGTTAGGTAGTCCATTATCATATGTTGTTTAACTCTCTCTTGTGGTTTTGTTGTGTTTCTTATACAGGTTGTTCTTCCTAGCCAAAGGGAAGCTCTCACATTCAGTTTGAATCAACATGTACAACACGTGCAACCTTCTCTCAACTATTCACAGGTATTCCTCCTATTCCCATTACCCTTATTTGTTTTATCACATTACTTTAAGGTGAAACACATAAATTGTAGCATTTTGAGTCTAGTTTCTAAACTAATAAGTTTTCTTGAAAATGGTTAAGTATAAGTGGGTCAAAGAGCTAAAATTCCAAGAGGTGCTCCTTTTTTTTTAAAACATAGTAGATAGTTGGTCGTGCCCCCCTTATTTTTTTGAGCATTTTTAGTATTTTTTGAAACCATTTAGTGGAAAGTTAGATAGGATCATCTAGTTTGAGATACATTTTTATTTTATTTTTTTAATGAGTATTTTTTTATAATTTTATTTTTAAAAATACTTAAAAAGAGAAATAATAGATAGACGAGTGTGTCCCCCCACCCCTATCTACCTAAAAAAATATCGAAATTTAGATTTTTTTGGAATGGGTATTAATCTCAACTTTATAGTCCTCTCGATGTAAAATCTTAATTAATTGTCAAGGATAAAAATGTTTACTTATAATTTAGAGCTAAAAATTTATTTAATTAGTGGTTATGCCTACTAATTTAAATAAAAATTCATGTATTACAAGAAATCTAAAAGGAGAAGTAACTTGTATATATGATGCAATTAAAAAAATCTTTTTCATGTAAAGAGGGCATATATTAGTTTTAATTAGGGGTTTAAATTTGATGTATTTTTCAATATCACCTCTTAAAAATATAAAATAATATTATTTATAATATTAATAAAATATTAAACATTGTATAACTATTTTTAATATATATTTATGATATTAATATATTTCATTTATAAAAAGAGACCCAAATTTTAAATATACAAATAATATGAGATAGTTATTTACAAATATATACAAATTTTAAGTTGAATGATGAATGGGAAAAATTATTCGGGCATTCAACAGTTTCTGGATCTCTTGGTGAATGGTGCCAATAATTTTCAGATTATATTGTCTCTACTTTTGACAAAAATGGTTGAATTCATGGCTTCAAGGGAATGTAATATTACATTTCTTTTTTGGTTTAAAAGTTTTCAAATCATCATATGAATAAGCTAGAACATCTATATATTTCTTCAAAAGTTCAACCATTCTTCTCCTCTCATCGCCAGAGCAACACTTACCAATGTTGGTAAATTTGGCCTCCTCATTGCTTCTAATATTGACCTTTTCAAAATCATCCGACTGGGTCGAATTTTAGTGATATTTTTTTCTTTGATGTACATGTCATGCTTATCAAACATGTCTTCCAAATTTACAAAACCCTTAGGAATCTTGTTGCCCTTGAGCTTGATACAACCATCTTTATCTAACTCTTCTTCAACTCCTTCTTTAGATACAAAAGATGTAGTATATTCTCGATAACCGGCTTTTTTCCTCAAAAATAATTCACTAAAGTTGTCTTTAAGTTCAAGAAAGGAAATCAAATGTTGATCATCATTGAATACCTGCAAATTCTCTGCATTATCTCAGGACGTTGGGTCTAAAATCATCTCTATGTGAATTTATCTTGGGAAAAATCTAGATGTGGGATGAGCAAGGACACAAAAACTGCTAGAGCATCCACTCTAGAGTAAATTTCCCTTGGTACAATATTAATTAAAAATGCATCCAACAATTCAACAGAATCCCATACCAAATTCTTGTAGTGTTTCAGCCTTTGATTCTTTACCTGAAAAACTCCTCAAACTTGTTTAACAATCAGTTCCACGTCTCCTTGATTACAAAGGTTCTTTATTCCCATTTCTCTTGTTATTGCTAGGCCAAGAAGAAGGGCCTCATACTTAGTAGAATTGTTAGTGTTAGAAAATTGAAGCTTGTAAGAGAAAGGGTGGAGCTTACCATCAAGTGAGACCAAAACAACTCCTGCTCTAGAACCAACTGTGGAACAAATTCCATCAAACTCAAGAATCCAAACTCATTAGGATCATTTTGAACCACCTTAGGAACTTTGGCCTCAATCTCAGACATTACCATGTAATTTCCATGGACAATATCTTCATAAATAATTTGAGCCTTAGGGTCATTTGTCATTTGAATAATATATTTATCATGTCTCTCTTGTAACAAATTTTTCATTTTTCCATTGACTAGAATAAGAGCATGAGACCAGTCCATCTATATTTCCCCTCCAATTTCCCTTCAAAATTTCCTACTCAATAACATACCATAAGATGGAGGTATGTCTCTGCAACCAAAATTGTGGCCTTGAATCTTTCTCTGGGAATGCAACAAAAGCTACCTGAGCATCTTTTATTCTCCCGACTAGGGAACCTCCTTAGTCTCCATGGAATAACATGAGCCAAAGGTTTAGGTTAAGGTGAGGCCAAGGGCATGAGAAAATTTTACTTGGCATTACATTATCAAATGCCCCAGAGTCAATGACACAATTACTAAGTTTGTGGCAAGCTATTAGCAGTGTGACATAAAAGGGTTTAATATTCTTAGAGGTGGAGGTGTATCGACCATCAAATTATGTGGGGAAGGAGAGTTAGGAGTTGGCAAAATACCTTTAGAAGTTGTATGTGATTCACTAGGCTTAGATTTGAAAAATTTGACCACTTGAGCAAAGGCTTCATGGTTAGTCTGGTAAAATTCAACTTCTTATATATGAATTTTGGTCTTCTTGATGTGGTCAATAATATCAAAAGACCCTGAAGTAAATGAGGTTTCTTGATTAGAAGCATAAGTTTTGGGTTTATCAACCTTTGGTTCCGAGGGTGCTTTTGACACAAGAGTAAAAGGTGTTGTTGCTTTAGGCACATAAGAGGAAGTAGAAGAAACATTAGATGGAGAAGTAATACTTGCTTTTTAAAGCAACATTAGTGGGAATGGGTGCTCCTCTTTTTGCAAGCATAAGTTTTGGGTTTATCAACCTTTGGTTGCGAGGGTTCTTTTGACACGAGGGTAGAAGGTGTTGTTGCTTTAGGCACATAAGAGGAAGTGGAAGGAGCATTAGATGAAGAAGTAGTACTTACTTTTTTAGCAACAATAGTGGGAATGGGTGCTCCTCTTTTCGCAACTACTAGAATGGTGACCAAAACTTCCTTGGACTTCTCCTTCTTTGCGGGTTATATGATATCCTTCTTCTTGCTCAATTTTTCTCTAGTCATGACAACATAGGACTCACTATTCATGTCTACAAATAATTAATCATAATCATCATCTTTATCATCGAATCCCTCAAGAGTGAGAAAGTTGACTTGGGATTCATCTGCATCCTCTTCTTGAACTTCTCCTGCTCTTCTTTAGGTTCTTCCATTTCCTCTGCTTCTTCTTCATCATCAGGTTCATGTACTTCACATGTTGCATTCACCAAAAATTTAACATGAGGGGATTTTATAGCCAACTTTGGTTGAGGAGGAGGGACATGATTCCTTGGCTTAAAATTACTTCATGGAATATCCTTATATGGTATGTTTTGAGAAATTTGTTTCTTGATTGCAAGCATATCATTCACCAATTTTTGTACCAATTGTTTAGAATTTTCCATACTTGAAGTCAAGGTCGTAGCCTTGTGTGGTTCCTTTTTTAACTTGCCTAACATTATCAAGTCATCCTCTACACTTATGGCTAACCTTTGATCATCATCCAGAATAGCACAAGAATCTCTTCTTAGTGTATAACTCACCTCTAGAAATTGAGCGTCAAGGAAGAAACATTTCAGGATTTGATCAATAAGATGAGTAGTTGCTGGAATTATACTAACCCATTTGTTGAATTTAGCAACAAATTCCCACATAGGTTCATAAGGCTCCTTATTTATTTGAGAAATCTATGTTAAGAGAGCATGAACATCTTTAGTAGGTTTGAACCTATTCTCAAATTGAGTCTTCATAGTATTCCAAATGGTAATAGTACTAGCTGGGAGATGGTAGAACCAATCTATAGTATTATCCTGCAGAGTCTTGACAAAAAGTATGACCAAAACATCCTCGTGCTCCACTCCAAGAACTCCACATGCCATAATAAAAGCTGATATGTGTTCATCTAGGTGCACTTTACCATCACCTCTAAACTTAGGGAAATTATTTGTGTTTCCTTTAGGTAGGTTATGCAGAGGTTGTGGAAGGGCTAGGGGTCCAACTCATTGGCCCCAAGGCAAAGGTGCAACTATTATAGGAAAGATAGTTTGTAAAGGTGTGATAATACATGATAAAACCAAAGCTTGAGCACTAGAACTTGCTTGTGGCTGGGTGTTAATGTCTTCTTGAGAGGATGAACCAGATTTGTCTTTTGTAGGAGGAGTGCTTGAAGACCTTTTACTTCTACCTCTTCTCTCTGGAGTTAATTGAAAACCATGTTTCTCCAAAGACTGAAAATCAAAATCTTCCAAACATTAGGCTCTTTGTCCTTGTGTGTACCTCCTTTCTTCCAGTGTGCTATGACTACTGATTTACTTAAATATTATCTAGTGGGAAACACATTACATGCCCCATGGTGGGTGCCAACAAATTATTGGTTGAAAATTTGGTCTTTAGAAATAAACGCTTGGTTCAGGGGACAACAATCCCTCCTCTTTATTAGAGAGGTTCCTTATTCACCAAAAAAAAATGGAAAATCTACCTATTTACAAATATACAATCTAATAATATCTAGATGAGGATTTTGGTGTAAAGAGTGTTTCCATATCTAGTTATTCTCAATACAGAAGATGAAAACATATGATATTTTCAGAAGAGGAAATAATAGTTTAAATGAGCAAGACTGGTAAGAAGAGACACAAAGTTCAACTTATCCACCTATCAAGAACACAAGTATTCTCCTTGCTTAGGAAAGATCACTCACTATTGTAAGAAAGAGGATGAAAAAGGCAACACGTTTAGGTGTAGAGACTACAAAGTAACACCTTACTTATGCATGCATGAAACTTCAAGAACACATGAATTAGTATATCAAAAATCCATCAGATATAGATGTAATAGACACAAATTTCTTCACACTATAGAAAATGAATTGAACACACAATTTCTATATTCTAATATATTAGATTCACATTTACAATCACAAGGAATATAAATGAGAAGAACACAAATAATAGAGGGAAAACTTCTTCTTCTGTATTGATTCAAAAGTTTTGTATCATTACATTCAAGACACAAAAATCCAACAACCACTTTACAATGGAGAAAATCCTTATATAGGTAGAGGGGTGGTGCATGAACCAACTTCCTTAACCAATTATCATTTAATTAAGAACCAACAATTAATTAATGAATTAAATTTAGCTAGATTTATTTACAATTTCATACTTTCAAAACGATAAAGCTAACTTTTGGAATACAACGATTAGAAAGAAAGACTTAAGAACTAGAGGAAGGAGCACTTGTGGATGGTGCAACTGGAGTCTTCACTTTGAGTATAAGGACCCTGAATTTTGACAAGGCACTAATAATCTCCATGAATTTTGGAATAGTTGTGTTTGTTGTAGCATTCAACCAACTACCCAAAGAGTCTTCCATTTCCTTTCCAATGCCTACATTTTGTAACAAACCTTTGGTGGCCTCAATGACAATGTTGTGCAACTCTGTAATCTCCTCCATATTTTCTTTAGTAATAGTCTCAGCCTTGAATAAATATTATTTGATGAGTGCCCTGAAATTTTCCTTGACCTCATCCACATGATACCTTTTGTTGAATTATCTTTATAAAATTTGCACTTAAGAGCTTATAAGTTAGCCAAAATATAAGATTTAAAGGCTTCTCCTTTTGGGACACGCTCTTAAGTTCAAGTGATTGCCTCTTCAAGCACTTTAATCTTCCATTCAACATTGAACACCCATTTTATAGAAAGATTACTCTTTACATCATCAAAAATTTGTTGAGAGAGGAGGATTTTCTCATCTGTTGTATTCATGATCCTCGGGTCTTGAATACATTCTAGCCAAAGCTTGAGCTCCTTCTTAGATCCTGTAATCACTGTATCAAATTGACTCTAGGCTAAGGAAATGTTTTCATATACCTTTTAGGCCTCATCTATGAAGTTCAAACTAGATATTAACATTCCTTCTACCAATGCCTCAATATCTTTACCATATGTAGCATGTCTATGAATCTCCTTGATAGCTTTGACATCTTCATCAGACAAAAAAGTGGGAGGGGTATTGAGGATAGAGGAGTTGGATCAAGAAATTTTTCACTTGAGATAAAAGACTTAATGAAAACTGGAAAGAAATTGAACCTGTTCTTTCAATTGCTCTTGTGTTTGTTTGTCTTTTTCCACTCTCTCAATCACCCTAAAAATTGTCTCTTTCAAGTTTTGAACCTCTCTCTCAGGAATAGATTCACCCAGTAGAATCCTAGTCAACTCTAGATCTGCGCAAATAGCTTATATATTTTTCATCCTCTTCTCCTCTCGAATTTACAATTTCTAGAAATTGTTTCTATTGAATCAAAAACTAGCCTTGAAGTTGTCTTGGCTCTTTTTGGTGGAGGAGTTGGAGTTGTACCAAGCAAGACAACTACAACATCAAAACCAGGAGCAATTATCTTAGGAGTAAATTTTCTCTTCTTGCTATCAATCATGGGTTGGACCCATGTGAAAGAATCACTTATGGATGGAAGAGGAGGTGGTGCCAATGCCAAACTAGGAGAACCAAGAGACTAATTAGAGGAAACATCAAGTACAAGTACCTCAATAGTAGGAGAAGACACTTCTTTGGTTGGTGATTGGAGCTTGGGAACACTCACTTTCTTGGTGTCTGGTTCTATGATTCTTACTTCATCTTCTTCCTCTTAAATTTCTTCACTCTCTTCTTCATCATCATTCCTTTCTTCCTCAGTTGTTTTCATTTTTTCTCCCATAAGCTATGTTATTTTCTCAGGAGTAGAGGTAGATTCTCCGATAAAATTTGAATATTTTCCTCTCCTTCCTCTTTTTCAAGAGTCTTTTCAACATCTTCTACGATTCCTTTGTCTTGTCTTTCTTTGTATATACTTTGGTTGCAGAGTCCAAAAGTGAGAAAGAAGGTGTTGATTGATCTTGTACTTCTGGAGGAGAAAATGAAATCTCTTTTTGTGATGAGGAAGCTTCTTGGGAAGAATATTGGGCCACATTCTGATGATATTCCTTCATTTTCTTAACAAGTAAAACCTTGGTTCTTACCAGCACAAGGTTAATTATTTCAAAGAGATCATCTCTCACTTTTGTGACCAATCAATAGTGAGAAGAGGCATATGGTGGATAGTCTTTATGTATTCCACTGAGTACAAGTCCTCCTCATCATCTTGTAAATCATCTGGAACCTTGTGTACTTTGAATTCTCTCGACGATTGTCAAAGAGAGTCTACAAAACCGCCTCCTTCTCACTTCATATTCATCTGAACAATCTTCCCAATAGTCTTCCAGAGTAGGAAAATGATAATAACTCATTCTGAGATGATTAGAAATAAAATTCTTTATATCAAAACAAGACATTTTATGATAAGAATGGAATTTGAAATCATCAATGGTTCTCTCCACATTCGGGGCATCCAAAGTAGTCTCGCAGATGTAGTTCCCCAAGGAGATAGGGAACTGAATGCTAGTGATATTTTTATCCCTATAAATTCTATGCAACATATTCAATAATCTACAGACTTCCACCAAAATCAGTTTATCATTAAAAACCATAAGTAGCTTGTTTGGTGAGCCCTCAAACCCAACTAACCTAATGTAAGAAAACCTTTTGAATTGGATAAAGAGGCTACCATATGTGGAGATCAATTATTTTACCTCTGCAGATGCTCTCTCGTTGTGTTTCCTCCAAAAATATCACTATGTACATGGTGAAAACATCATTCACCCTTCTGAAATGATTTTTTCTATTTTCCAAGGTGAGTTGAGGGTAATACTCATAAACTGGTTTATTCTTCTTGTCTTCATGAGGAGATAATCCTACCCATACCCTATATGTGATTGTGTACATTAGGTAGGAGTTCATGTAAAATGTATTATTTTTTTGTACATTGACCAGTTGTTCACTAATATTTTCACAAATTATCTCTCCCTAATTCAAGCTTTGTTTCCCCTCACAAATGATGTTTATGTAAACACACATCCAAAATTGGAATTCATTGGTGGAAGGGAGACCCATTAACCTAGCCTAAGAGGGTGATCATGTCAGATAACTCTTCTTTGAAATCTGACATGTATAAGACCTTGGGTAGTTTAGAGGTTGCTTTATTTTGAGACTCAAGGCAAGATTTGGCTATCATTGTCTTGTACTTCTCTTTGTCTTACTCAAAAAGGCTTTGAGTTTGGACCCTAGTTAAAGTATTAGAATATTCAAAAATGGGGATTCTTAGGGAAACATTTACATAGTTGACATATAATTTAGCAATCACTTGGCCTTGGGGATCACTAATCTATCTAGTATTAGAATCAAAGCATGAGGCACAAACCATGAATGTGTATGTGCATTGCATAGAGAGAGGGAAACCAGAGGCATTGGAAATTCCACTACCTTTAATAGATTGGGCTACGGGAGTAGGATTAGTTTTAGAAATACGAGCCCATAATTCATTGTGGTCAACATGACGGATATCACTATCTCCAATATTGGGTACTGATGTTTCTAGAGAGGATATATGTTCGTAACCCCCATACTAGAACTTCATGGTAACAAGATGGGAAAACACTCAGGAAGATAGGTATTCAACAATGACTTCTAGGGGTATCAAAATAGTAGGGAAAAAAGATTAATTCAACACAAAAAACACATAGGAGGCTCTGAAATGACTTAACTTTGTTGTAGGAAGAATGGTGTTTTCTCCAGGATCTTAATGCACTCCAACTTTTTGAAAATGGACAGAAATGAACAATTTATGGCCAGGAACACACTTGATGGCATGAGAACAAAAGGGACATAATGCATAATTGAAATCCTCAACTTGCAATGGTAAAAATGAGTTATTCTACCCCATTTTATGCTTTTCTGTTCGACAAATGACTGGATAAAAGATCAATTAAGGGTTCACAATGTTTTACAGAGAACAGAAAGGTTATGGAACAATTTACTCATTTTTCCTTTTACATTGGATATAACGGAGATGTGGGGAAATGAGGGCCCGAGGGAACAAGGGACATGAGGGGCTCAAACTTCCGAAATACCCACAATACATACAAAGGCTCACAAGTGTGGAAAAAGTAGGTTTACAGGGAACAAAGTTCCAAGAGGAACACGAGTCACAAGTTCTTCAAATACTTACATCTCCACAATACAAACAGCCAAAGGAAATGTGGGTAAATCAGGGTCATGCGGAGAACACAAGGTTCACGGGAATAAGGATCGCAAGGTCACCAAGTATTCACATCTCCGCAATACAAAGAAACACCTTCTAGAGTTAAGGCGAGGTCTTATGAGGTTGGGAGAAAATGCGGAGATCACAGGGGATGGGGGAACAAGGTCCGGGAGGAACAAGGGTCATGAGTTCTCAAAATTCCCAAAATCTCCGTAGTAAAAAGGATGCATAGGTTAGTTCGAGATAAGGTGTGTATCCATTTGGAGACACAATCCCCAGAAAGAATAAAGGACTTGAGGGACAAAAATATCCAAAAGTTCCGCAATACAAAGAACCTATCAAAATGAATCGTGAGAAGATAATAGACCCTAAGGAAAGTTCTTTGAGACATGAAAAATTCTACACAAAGAAGAACAAGTGTATTTTAGGTAAAGCGAGGGATACGGAGAACTAGAGGCCCGAAATAACATGTTCCATTTGTTCCTTCAAAACCCGAAATAGCCGCAATACAAAGGAAATGACCCAAAACACCTCAAAATGACTAATTGTTTGAATTTTTCACTTCCTTAGAACTTCACAAAGGAAAACAATTTGACAAAGAAGTCACTTGACCAAAAATTTCATTTTTTTTGAAAAATTACACATTTTCTGGATCAATGACAACACACATGATGTTATGCAAACCTTAATTGATAAGTGGCTCATCCGTCTACCTTCTAACCAACATCATCCACCTCACCACTTGCAGCGCCATTGTGACCGCCTTTCTATAATTTCCACCGCATCAATGGCCACCGTGATAATGATTGTTATGCTCTCCATGATTTCCTACAACAATTAGAAGACAAAGGTGTCACTACTTTCCGATCTCACTCTCGTGCATGCTCTCTCTCTCCTATTCCTCATAAGTGAGATTCCACCATTGTTCACTTGTCTCCTTCACCTCCATCTAAAGTAGTCATCCGCCCACCTCCTAAGGTCATTATCCATCCATGTCCTCCATCTAATCCACCTATAGTCACATCCTCTCATTCCTCACACATTGTTGTAGTACCTCATTGGCTTCCTAAGCCCCTTGCTTCCACACTTCCTCCCACCACACCTTCTATTCTTGGTTTCATTCCTCTGGCATCCAATTTCGTACTTACCCTCACACAATTGCTCTAGAGTTCCATTCCCTCCGGTTCCCTTCCTCCGACATCCAATTTCGCACTTCTATTATTGGTTATGTTGCCTCTGGAGTTCATTTAAGCACATATTGAATGATTATCCCCAGAAATGGGATTTTTGAATCAACAAACAAGAATATTCTGAGGATTATTAAGATGACCTTGGGAGAAAATCAAAGAACTTGGCATACAAATATGAAAATAACTTTGTGGGCTGATAGGATCACTCCTAAGAGATCAACCGATAGCTCACCATTCAAACTTGTTTATGGAAAAAGGTGAGATTGTAAATTTCCCTTGAGTTTCTAGCCTTGAAACTCATAATCCAGTTTGAAATGCTTGAGGAAGAGGTAATGGAGGTTAGGTATGTGGAGCTAATGGATGTAGAAGATCTAGGAGAAAAGGCTATGCACATAACAAAAATGCATCAAACCTAAGTGAAAATATTCTTTGTCAAGAAAGTAATGAAAAGAACCTTTAAGGAAGGAGACCTTGTCCTCAAATGGGATAAGGACAAAGCTTAACCAAGCAAGCACACCAAATTTGACACCATTTGGAGTGGCCCTTATATGATCTCCAGCTACAAATCAAATAATGCTTTTCAATTATCAAGGTTGAATGGAGATGAACTTCCTATCCCAGTCAATGGGATGTACCTCAAGATTTGTTATTGAGGTAAGGTGTCACCTTGTATATAGTGGTTTCTTCTTGAAAAAAAGTGCTTGTGCACACTCTGCATGTTTCCTTTTGGAACATGTATGATTTTCATCTTTTGTACATAGTTTTTGTGGGTCTCCTGTCATGGTTATGCACAATTCAATTCAAAGTAGGTTCATGGTGAAAATCGAGTTTTGGGGTGGTTTCCAAGTGTATTCTCTCAAATTTCAAGAATTCACTTTCTTTTAGTGTTAGGTTGATTCTTCATTATAGATTTAGGGTTGAGTTATATATTTTAAAGGTTGTGAAGATCAATTCAAGTTATTTACTTAGCTCCATGCCCAATGGATTGCTTAAGGCTACTGGTCTTCATATCTAGCAAAAAGACAACCCCGCTTAAGTCACCAAAATTGTTGTCCAAAATAACCCCTACACTATTTTGAAAACTTACCAAATCCAATTTTTGACTTAGGATTTTTTTTTAGTTTGAAATCCATGGAACACTAGAAGTTAGTGATCCGTGGAATCCAAGATATCAATGTTCCATGTGTTCTCCTAACCCATAGAACAAAGGAAATGAAACTCAAAGACTTAAGTGGATTTTTGGTCAAGAAATATGTGAAACATTATTCCAGTGTACCGCAAAATGTGGAATTTAGTGTTCTGTGGTTTCTCCTAGCATCAGGTGGAATAAGGGAATAAGCACAAATGACTTGGGCAGAAAACATGAAGTTAGTTCTCCACGGCCATAAAAAATAGTGTTGTACAAACTTGGAGAAGGTTAGAGCTTTGTAGGGTCAGTTAAATCTGCCATGAAATCCCACACAATGAAGGTTGGATGCCACTTTGGAGAGGCTGTGATGCGAGGAGAACATGTTGTTGGGCAATAAAAAAGTAAATGAAATAAGTCAGAAAAGTGACTAAGTATGAAAAACCACATAATACTATCACAATCTTCTACCGGTTTCCCAAAGTAGTCTTTCACGGATGAAGAAAGGAGGCTTGCTAAGTTTAGGTGTTGCTCATCGAGAGAATAGACCTCTATGGCATGTGGGGAGGTTTAGTGTGAAGTGTACGGAGCTTAAGATTTCAAAATCTGCAGAAGTAGCCGCAGGGGAATTCAAGGAAAGCCACACAATGTGGTTTGGTTCGTGGAGGTCTTGGAAGGCCACAAAATGTTAAAAGTCACCAAACGAAGAAGGTTTAGTTGTGGGAGTTTTAGAAGGCCACATAACACTCAAATTACACCAACTAAATAGATTTTTTGAGAAATAGAGCTAATGACATTCTAAGGCCACGAAACGAACAAATAATAAAAAAGCCATGAAATAAAGGTGGATTATCTTAGAATATGAATAACAAATGATTTCTTCATGAATTCTAAGGATTGTTTTTTTCGATAAATTTTGATGTAGAGTTTCATTTTTCCTCATATTTGATCCATTAGTAATGTCTTGGAGGGGCCTTTCAAAAGAAGGAAGCTTTATAAGGAATGACTAAGTATTTCAGGAGATTGAAATTGAGGATTTTAGGGACATTGCATGTCACTTTCAGGAGTCATAAGATACCATTTTTGGTTGAAAGATGCTTTTTGATCCTCCCTCACCTAGAGATCCTTCTGAATGCTTCAAAAAGAGCATATTCTTCCCATGCCCAACCGAAATGATGAGGGAAGGTGATCTATGTAACAAAATTGGACATTTGGCAATGCCACATTCCTCCATCTTCTAGATTTCATGGGCATTCATTGATCTGTAGGTTGTGCTCATCCACAAAGAAATATCTAAAATTTTCTTACAAGAAAAGGCAACTCCAAAAGTATGAACCATCATGAGGTGTAGATAGTATCCTGCTCGGGGCGAGGTTGTGAAGGTTTTATTAAGGTTCAAAAAGTCAAGCATATCCTCCGACATATTTTGATCCCCTCCCTATTCTTCTTTCTATAAATGTAACATGTCTCTTCATTGAAACCATCCTCTCTTTCTTGGTAATGTTATTATGCCAAAATTTTGATAGAAATAAGAAGTTATAGACCCATGGCATGTGGTTTGTGATGCATTTCACCCTCTGAATGGTTGTAATGGTCTATGCATAATTACAACAATAATATGACATTAATTGTGGCTTGAATCTGCCCTTGTGTTCATTATTATCTTCTTGCCTTTTATTCTTTCATTTGTGATTGTGTATTCATTATGTTTTATAGAGTTTCATGTCATTTCTATCATATTAAACATGGTTATGAGCTGATTTAGTTAAAGAGTTAGGTTGTGGAAAGTATCTCGCCCTTCAACCTACATTTACCCTCCTTGCTTCCTTGAGAATTTGAGAGAGTGATCACCTTCTTTTGGTGCATTATCTTTCCATTTCCTTTCAACTTAAATTCCCTTCATGCATTCCCTCTCCCTTTTCGTATGCAGTTTGGTTCTTAGCATTAGTTTAGGAGTGTGAGTAGTGTTGGTTAGAGGAATAAGAGGAACTAACCTTCTTTGGAGGTTGATCTCACTCACGCAAGTCCCACATTATTGAGATCATCCAATGTTGTCTAGAATTCTTGATCTTCCATGATCAAATCCAAGGGTGTGATTCTAAGCTACAATAGTATGGTAGGTCTAGAGTGGAGGAAAATATAGAGAATGTAAAAATGTTTAATTACAAGTACATTCAAGATCAAATATTTAGTTCCACATGAGATAATCTTAACATAAACAAGTATTTTCCTAATAGAAGTTACTTTATATGATTCATCTCCTAAGATACATAAAAAAGTAGAGGACATGAAGGGGATAGGTGGTTAAAGGAAACAATAACATAAGAAAGAGGATGTCACTGAAACAAAACAAAATAAGGGTGGATAAGTGATATATTAACATACAAGAATGTTTCGATGGGGCTTGGGTGTAATGGTTAAGTCAGAAGGTTATTTCTTACCCCACCGAGTTCAAACCCTACTATGACATGATTCCTGTGGAGGTGGATGGCTATGGAAACAAGGTGCACAAGAAAGGCCCCAAAGCCGGTGGTTTGTGGGTTTAAGCCCTTGTAAAGGGGAGTGGGACCCCTCATAAACTCGCCCAACAATAAAAAAACATACAAGAATGTGTAGCGACCAACCAAGATATAAATAATAATGTGAGGGGGAAAGTTTAAGTTAGGCATGTGGACAAAGAAAATAGGGAGGAAAAACAATACTACATGTTTGAGTTCAGCTCCACATATGAACATGACCATAAACCTTCATAGAAGCAATAATCAAATGGTGAGTGAAGATGCTCATAGTTTAATTGAGAATATGATCACACCAATTTTCTTGTGAGACAAAGAGGTAGAAAATCCTAAAACAGGAGTGAGAAGAGAGGATATGTTGTTTTTACACATCATGCAAAGTTGAGAAAAAATGACACTATATCATAGGGTGCTCCACATATGATTTCATTCAAGCTAGATACTTATAAATTGGCCTACATGTGGTGTATATTCAATATCTTTGAAATAAAAAGCATTGGTAAAAATAGAGAATTTCTAGCCAAGATCTATAGCAGGTAAGTGCACCAAGTTGGGGGCCAAAAGGGGGTCTTAAGTGGACACATTTTTATGAAAAATAAAATGCTTCCACTTGTATGAGTTTTGAAATAGTTACACTCAAAATTGGAAGATGTTGTATAAACATGAATCATAACATTTTGAGTCTAGTTTCTAAGCTACTAAATTTTATTGAAAACATATGAGTTTAAGTGGTTCAAATAACTGAAATACCAAAAAAGTGCTATTGTTTTTGTTAAAAAACATAATAGAGTGACTTTGTGCCTCCCACCATTTTTTGATCACCTTTTAGTATTTTTGAAAACCCTTTGGTAGAAAGATAGCTAGGAGCATCTAGTTTGTACTAGATTTTTTTAGATTTTTTTAGCAAGTATTTTTTTAAAATGATTTTTCTAGTACAAAAATTTAAGTTTTGAAAAATAATGGAGCTCCGACCATGCCTCCCCCTAACTACCTCAAAAAATATCAAAAATTAGTTTTTTTAATATATATAGAATTCGTCCTAGTTTGTGCTTAAATTTTTTTATTCAATTTCGATGAGTCGAAAAAAAGATACAAAGAAAAAGATAGACATGTTTAAACTTCAAAACATAGCTATAAAAAGGCATAGTTAGAAAATAAATAATATGGAAACCTTATATTTGTTAGAAAAATTCAAAAATTATGTTTATACAAAGAAGAAAATTTGTTTTACGTTGTAGTATAATTTTTTTTAAACAAATCAATCTTTTGATGTTGATTTATCATGGCGGAAGTTGGATTTTTGCATTTTCCTGCAAAAAAAACACGGTTTTCTATGTTTTTGTGCGAGTCCATGCCTTAGGCTTGGGGATCCAAACCGGATCCCAAGCCTTGAGGCATGGGTTAGAAAAGGGGAAAATCATAACACGTACGTGTTATAACACATGCGCGTTATGATTTGTTTATATATTTTGGTCCCCCAACGTCCCTTTCATCTCTTTCACGAGATTTCTGCCTCCATTTTGTCTAGTCTGTAACTTTCTGTACATTCTTACACAAATTTTTAGTAGTTCATTTTTGCCCTACCCCACTAGTTGAATTTTTGTAATCATGGGTAATGAAATTCCAACTAAGGACAAGAAGAAAGTCAAGAACAAGACACCAAAGCAATTGGAAGAGATGATAATAAAGAAAATGAAGAGAATGTGAAAACTTCATGCAAGGCAAGGTACATCTGTTATATCAAATGTAGCTAATGTTTTAGAAAATGAGGATGAAATACATAATGAAAATGTAGAGAATAATGATTTTGCAATGAATAATGATATTGAATTGAATGATAATGTTGGTATGGATGAAGAAATTGATATGAATCCAATTGTTGAACCTTTACCTGAGAATCCAAATGTTAACCTTGAAATTTGTATGGAAAAACTGAATGAAGAAAGTAACCTTGTTAACAAATCTTCACCTCTAAGAACACATCCTTCCATTTGCAAATAAAACCAATTCACTTAATTTAAATTGATGAAAATGTTATAAAACCAATGTCTAGTAAAATGTCCTGAAAGAAATGCGAGAAGAAAAGCTAGTGGAATTTGGGATAATTACTTTGAGAATTTAAATGACACACAAATATGTCAATTATTTGTTACATTGATGAAATTAATTAAGATGAGACCTATAATGAAGACCATGGGGTTAAAACATCTAATGTTGTTGATTAAAATGCGTTAATTATTGAAAACATACATAAAGCATACCAAATTGTAAGTAGAAAAGACGAACCAAAGATAGTAATGCTACACGGCGTGCACTTACTAATTGTATAGTAAGTGATAAAACAGTTAATAAATGTTTGATTAGAAAAATAAGTAGAGCTTTGAAGCTAAACAGAAAAACACTAATGAAAGCAATAGGGAGACGTAAAAGTCTTGAGTCAGTCAATAACACTGACTATTGGGATTTATCTAGCAGACTCTCACGGAAAGACAAGAATACATCTAATATTCTAAAAGAATTAATTGTAAAATTTTGGAATGAGAACACAAGGGTGTCACTGAATAGAAGAGATACAAGTAAAAAGAAGAATAGGTTCTTGTAATCGTGAATCATGTGCAAAACATTTCTTAGATATGACTCAAACACAATTGTTCTCTAAGTTTAAGAATGAAAATCCAAAAATTAACATTAGCCAAAGATTCTTTGAAATGAGAAAACCCTTTTATGTGAAAATCAATCACTCACATACCACTTGTTATTGCAGGCATCATGTTGAATTTTCAATGCATTATGATGTTTTTATGTCAAATACGCCGTGTTTTGCATATTGACATCATGTTGCAAGAGTGTGGATTAAATGTCCCACCAAAATCTTCAAGGGAATTTATTTTGACAATATTTTGTGAAAAATCAACTAGACAATTTTTTTGATAACAAAACATGTTTGGATGGAATTCGTGCAACGTATGTGGTGGCTTGCCAAATCTAAAAGTTGTATCCATGAGGAGAGTATAGATTCAATAGGAAAAGAATTGGTTGGTTTCGTAAAATATAAATCGGTGGCATATCAATTAAAATATGGGAAAAAAGTCTAAGAGGTGTGAGCTTGTTACAAAACAATTACTCGCATCGAATATCTGGTCAAATTCGTAAAGGAAATTGTTTATGAGTATGCAAGGCACACACATAGAGTTCAATGGCTGGATGAAAAATTCAAGCTAAGTAAGGACACATTCCCACTTGGTACTATTGTTTTAGTAGTTGACTTCACGAGATAATTACACATTATAGCCACAAATGGAGGTCTAGTCTCAATAGTATAACTCAATGTAAGTTGTTATTTTCATGTGTATAGCATTTATGCACTCTCCAGAAACCAGCGATCTTGATCAAGATCAAAAAATATTAAGAGAAGTATCATTTCTACATCAATGATGATCAGACACATTATATAGAATATGTGCAAGGGTGTTTCAAGGTGTTTTATGTGAACTTGAATGAGAGGAACATTAGTTTCAATCAACATTACATTTGGTTAGACAAATGCACATCACAATTCAAGAATGCACGGATGTTTTATTGGCTAAGAAAGATGCACATAGAAGAAAATGTACAACATATCTGGATTTTACCGAGGAGGGCGGTGCATGGAAAAGGAGAGCATGATGGTGCAAAATCATGTGTGAAAAGAGCACTTGCAAGAGAAGAGTTAAAGTTCAAGGATGGTGCTAAATTTACAGATGTAAAAAACATTGTTGATTGGTGTGTAAATAACATGGGCTACTGAATCTAAATATAGATAAATGGTTCATAGATATTTCTAGTTGATAGAGGAACAATTTGACAAGCTTTGAAGATTATATGATAGTTGTAGGATCAAGTGATATACACTCATTCTGTAGTTCAAATGCAAATGCTTGAACTATTTATATTAGGTGCATAACACATTTTTGTATATCATGCATTGATTTTGCGTGGAATGAATGTGATTCACAACAAATTGGTAGATGAATGGACTTGTAGACCTCTAATTCCACTCGACACACATCAATTTCCATGAGCATTACAACTTGCAATGTCTTCAGATCAAATGACAACATCACCTGACTTTGACCAAGTCTTTGATTTAGTGCAATAAGGTACATATATGTACATGTCATGTTTTAGATTTATAAATTATTAAATGGTCAACTCTTAATGTATTTTAAATTTGACTTGAGTTTTACTTTGTGATGTAGGGCACATTTTTGTAGTTATTACAACAGAATTTAACGAAGAGGGAACAAATTACTTCTTGTCTCGTTGTGTAGAGAGGAAACAAATTGACTTCCATAGTCATTGATGGTGAAGACCTTGAGTATCCCATTGGGTCAGTGGTAGTCACTGGAACTTGGCTTCGACGATATCCTATCAAAAATCAAACACTTGGTTGTTTGAAGACTATGAAGTACATCAAAAGATACTTCACTATTCACATTTGGTTCTTGCAACAAATATTAATTGATCAAATATCGAGGTAGGCCATTAAACAAGAATCTGTGGAAGGTTCGTGAATCAGATCATGAAGTAATTCTTACTACTGTCAAGAGTAGAGTTGATCTTTGTGGTTCATTGGATTGAATTTGCAAAGGTATGTTCTTCATTAATTTAATTTGAATATTTACTTTAATGATTTTGTTTAAATTATGTATCATTTAAAATTCTAATTAATTTCTTACTAACATGTTTATGTAGGTTAGTGGTGCCAAAAATATTCCACCTTCACGTGGTTGACACTATCAGTAGAGAATTTATTATTCTCGAAGCCAAGTGAAGCTAAGAGAAATTAAATATTAGAAAGGAACAACAAACAAAAATTCTCATTTCACCACCTATATTGTAAAAATCTCTTATTAAAATTCTCATTTCACCACCTATATTGTATGAACCACCTATATTATTCACGTGATTGGCAATGGACAACCTTACACTAACTCAAATTGGACTATTCGACGCTTTTGCATACAATAGGACAACGAGAGGAGTGAATGGAGATGGATAAAATAGAGACAAACTTTCGTAGAGGGTACCAACGTAGAGGTGTAGAATCTGACGAGACCCTTCCAGGTGCCACGGAGTTTGATATATTACTTGGAGAAGTTATATCCTTTTTTGGTCTTAGGGCTCTTAAGGGACTACGCCCATGGATGCTTTCAAAAGCGCCTTCAAAAATATAGGGGTAGTCATCAAGGCTAGAGAAGGGTGTGATGTGATTTCCAAATAACTTGAAATGCATATGATTTAGAGGTCATCGAGTGTCTGAATCAGAATGTCATTGCATCTAGAGAAACATTCTCAAACATTGGAGTAATGCATCTTGGAAAATAAAATTAAACCTCGAAATCCTCTCAAATTGTCTAGTCTAGGTCCTGGTCTAGGTCATGTTCCTGGTCCTGTTTTTGGTTATGGTTCTGGTCATGGTCATCAAATATGGAAGTTTTAAGAAAGGAATCCACACTTGAAGAATTATTCCCTTTTAGATTGTTGGAAATGCCAATGGTTGTGGCAAGTGCCTGTGGAATTCGGTTGGTGGAAGGTGGGGTTGTTCCCTTATTGGTTTTTTCTCATGGTGTCATAGATTTCCTTTTTGGTATTATCGGAGAGAACTCCCCATGCTTGTGTGAAAATTTTAAATCTCCCTCGGCTTCCACTGTCTTTTTCAAGGTACTATGATTACATTGGCGGGGAGAGTGAGAAGCCATATTAGTCTTGTTGATA